>JAKCPB010000275.1:0-379202 GCA_021442155.1 Cymbidium sinense | reverse complement strand
GTAACACCTTCAAACTATGGTGATCCAAGGAGGAACCCCGTGTCAATACCTCCTGCTGAGTCTTCTAACAATTCATGTTCATTGGCATCAAAGTTAACCTTCTCTTCCTCTAGATTAGACCAGTCATACCCTAAGATTTTATTCTTCTCAATGAGAAACTATGCTACAATATCATCCAGGAGCAGTCCAACTGTGCAGGCACAAATGATCGCGGCTGACTGGTGGTGGGATCATGTTCATGAATAGAGATACATATGACTTCCCCTACTACTAGAATACTGATCTTGTGAGGGCTATGCTCTTTAGAGGATACATGCTCATGATCCAACTACCATGGTCGAGTGCTTTCCGGGAGGATATATCGCCATGGGGACAATGAAACTATCTCCTTCTCCCTCTGTTTCTTCTATATCCATGATCTGTTGAGGTGGTGGTGGTGGTGGTGATGGCATGACTATAATGCTACAAAGTTGCCACTCCCTCTTCACTGCAACTAACGTAGGAGGTTGAGCAAGAGAGCTCGACCTCACCTTAGTCAATGGCATAAATGAAATAGGATCCTTTGGCCCAGGATCACTAGGGGCTTTCTTTTCCTCGATGTCGCCTTCATGGCTTTAGATGAAACTATGGAAGATGGGACATGTACTGATGTGATGTGGAGTAGATGTGATGGAGGCAACACGACTCTCTATGCTCTCTTCCCATGATGGGTAGTACCGAAAAGAATACTATCAGAAGCGTAGTAGCACCGATGGGGAAATCTATGAGGGTGGAGGCTACTGACTGCCTGGCATACCTTCACCTTAATTTTCTAATAACATGAACTGATATACGAGCCTTTTTGTCCCTCTCCTGATGAATATTACGAGGAATAACAGATTGTAAATCAAATTGGGCACCATACTCGTAAGCCTCACCAACTTGGCATAGAATCCTAAGGCGCATACACCTCCTCCTCATCTTTGGTAGGTGCCTCATAATGAATATAGGTGAAGGTGACAGTAATCCTCCTAACATTTTCCTCTCCATTAGATCCAAAGAGGATGGAACTTATTTTGTGTGTAATCAAAAGAGAAACTACCCTAGGTGACTCCTCTACTGCAATGTGAGAGACTGCTTCCATATCCTTGGCTATGTACACATGATGTCGCTTGATCTTGTGGCTCTTATTGTGGGACTGAGTTATGTTGGGAGAAGACGTGAACAAGACCCAATCTCAAAGCTAGAGGAGATTATCCCTCAAGCTAGGGTAGCCTTCACCTTGGAGAAAGCCAGTGAATGGGTACTAGCCTATGTTGAGGCAGTGATGGGAGTACTGAACATACAGGCACTAGAGCTGTGGCTACTGTGAGAACCTCCACCGCCTTCTTCTTTAGTGAGGGAATTTAGAATCTGAAGGCATCTCAACATGGATGACTGCCTGCTGCCTAGTCACCACATTCCTATTGACGGTGGTGAGGGTTGCCCTTCCAATCCTCAAATCCTGAAAGTGGATGAAATCAATTTGTGAGAAGGCTCCAAGGCCAAATCCATCTCAAAGAGGAAAGTGAACACATATATTAGCATTATCTAGAGAGAAAGTTGACTGAACTGGAAATTGTTGAAAAAACTCAAATTAGATTTGGGAAAATTTGAATATGACTGAATCAAGAGATTTTGTTAGATTTTGAGTTTAGAATTTTCAATTTGTGTATGTTGGAAATGGGTTCAAATATTTTGAAGAGATTTTTTATGCTTCCATTGGTACATATTTGAATTTAGAGGACTCTTTATTTAATAAATTTATGAATTTGAATTTGGGATTACTCATTTAGCAAATTTGGCTAAATGAGCTTGAAAATAAATTTCTTTCTTGCTTTTGCATGTGTGTGAATTTAGAAATAGAATTTTACTTACCAAATTTGTGTATGCTAAAGAAAGTCTAAATGTTTTGTTTTGATTTCTTGAAAATGGAACCTTTACTTAACAAATTTGGGGTATGCTAAATAAAGTCCAAGTGTGTGTGTGTGTGTGTGTGTGTGTGTGTGTATTTTGAAAGAGGATCTTTACTTAGCAAATTTGGGTATGCTAAATAAAGTTCAAGTGTGTTTGATTTTGTGTTTTCTTGATTTTGAAAAAGGGATCTTTACTTAGAAAATTTGGGTATGCTAAATAAAATCCAAATGTGTTAGATTTTTTTTTTATTTTGTGTTATTTTGAAATGATGGATTTCTATTTAACAAGCATAGTGTGTTAAATGGAATCCAATTTATTTTCAATTTTCTTTTTGAGAAATGAAACTCTTATTTGATAAATTTGGGTATGTCAAATTGAATTCCAATGTATTTTGATTTACATGATTTTGTGAAGGAGATTTCCATTTAACAAATTTGGGTATGTAAAATGGAAGTCAATCATGTTTTATTTTTCAAAGATGAAATTTTGTGTGTGATTATTGCTTTTGAAAAGAAAGGAATTCCAACTTAACACATGTGAATGTTTTGAGTGGAATTTCAAATGGTGTGATATTGTTTTGAAAATGGAACCTTCATCCAACATATTTGGATATATTGAATGAAGAGGCTTATCTTCAAATTTGTACTTATTGAAAAGAAAGGAATTCCAATTTCATATGTGAGATATATTGAAATGGAATTCCAATTTTATGATATGCTTTTATTTGAAATGAAATCTTCATTCAATAAATTTGGGTATATTGAATGAGGATGTTCATTTTCAAATATGTGCTTTGAAAGATGATTTTAATTTTATTTGGAAAGGAAATCTTTATTCAATAAATTTGGGTGTATTGAATGAGGATGTTCATTTTAAATTTGTTCTTCTTGAAGGATGATTTTTAACTTTAAATTTTGAAAAGATCATACATGTAATAATATTGAAGATTGTTAGATGAGGGGTTGAGTTATAAATGTTTTTGTGCAAGTATTTTATTATGTGAACTTTTAGAAAAGTGCTTTTTGAAAAGTGATGTTTTTATAAAGGATTTATTTTTTCTTTATTTTCGTAATGAACCTTACCTTACCATAAAGATGGTAAGAAAAGATCTTTTAGTTATCTCTTTATTAAATTTTTCACCTATTTGAAGATAACAGGATTTTAAGACCTACATGAGGTCTAAAACCTAAACAATGTTGGCTTAGCTTAAGAATGAAAATGAGCTAAGTTCCAAGAAAAGAAGCATAGTCTTGAATTTATATGAAATACAAATCCATAACGACAACGATCATTTACCAAAGATGGAGAGGGAACCATCCCAGGGAGTCACCAAAAAAATCTATGGTGTTTATTTTTGAGAGAGAATATGGGACATCACATAGATAGATGTACTCATTAGGTGATCGGGGTGTGACATTGAGGAATCTATCTCGAGACAAAGTCAACATCTTACAATGGACCTAATCACCTAATAAGGACATCTAAGGACAATGGGTCATTGAATGTACTAGATCTTTCCCTACTTTATATGGATAAGTAAAGTATGGCTTATTTTAAACGAGTTTGTTAAGTTCTCAGAGGCAAGCCCCATAGTTAATTACATCTTAATGAATGAGATTCCTTAAAAATTCTCTCTATTAAGCTAAATGATCGTTGTCTCCAAAGATTTCAAATATAGGACTATCAGCAAATTGGTTATTTTTGAAAAAAACATTTAAGTGGGATTGATCAAAAGGAGGGAGTTATTATCAAAACCAAAAGGAGATGAGTAGGAGATGCTCATGATACAAGGAAAACTAGTCAGCATCCTAAACTATTCTATGGTTGGGCTTTATATTTTTGAAATTTGAGAAGAATTATATGTTTGAGTTGAATTTTTATTAGGAATCTAGGGCTTACAACTCCACAACATGAGACCGTGGAAATACCTAAGAGGTGAGGATTTATGCTTGTAGCCCTCAAAGGAAAATAGCAACCTCGGATCCTAAATCTAGACAGTTTTGGCGAGGGCTAAGGCACGACCTAAATCTAAATCGAAGATGGGCATAAGGTTTACCTCCACAAGAGATGATAAACCACCCGACTGCTGGACTTAAAACTACCCGAGGGTGGCCGCCAACTAACTCCTCCTACAATTTTAAATACATGTAGGAAAGTCTTATGCTTTGTAAGATAGCTAGGCTATTGTTTATTTAGAAAGGAGACTAAGTCCTTAAACACACTCTCTAAGAGACTAGATCATGAAAGGCATGAATAAATAACTTAATCTAATACAAATTTTATTAAGTTTTAATTTTTTGACATTTTTATTTGACATAGGCTATGGGATTTCATATGCCTAATGCATGAGAAGATTGTTTATGGGCCAAAATCAGAAAGAAGGAGGTGTGTTTTCACCATGGCTCTCAAAGGTCAAGCCATTTTTCTAGCAAAGCCGAAGCCCTCCATTAAAAGATTGAAGCAATATGATTTATGCATGATGTGAGACATACAACATCCGCCTAAGCTAAAATCTTTTATTATCTTGATCTATATCTTAGGCTTTAGGTGGGGTTATGAGTTATTTTATTTAATTTTAAGTTAATTAATTAGATAGAAAATTTATTTTTTTTCTATGAGTCTATTCGTATCCAGGCCATTCATCAAATAATGAAGAAACTAAGAAGATCATGCCATCTTAATTACACAATCATAAACAAAATATCAATCAATTTATAAAATTAGCATAAAAGAATAAGAGGTCGATGTGGTCGGGCTCCACCACAAGAAACTAAAAAGGAAAATGAGTAGCTGAGCTCTACCCTTATACAACCCAAATTACAAATGAATAATTACAATTAAAAGAAATTCATGTTATGGGGGTCTTCATTCTTTATTTCTTCATTTCTTCATTTCTTCCATTCTTCATTTATTCATTTTGATTTTGCTCCATTTCTTTCTTTCTTTTGATTTGACTTGAGATGTGATTTGCTTCAAGGGTTCACATGGAACACAAGACATGATCTTATGACTAATGTTCACCTTAATTCCCTCGTAACATTCATTCCAAATTTCAATTGCAAAATTCACTTCAAAAGTGAAAGATAAATCTAACTAAACTTGTAAAATAGAGATTATCTAAACATACCACACAACTCAAGCAATTATATGAATAATTTGGACTTAGCACCCCATATATGGGTAGCCAAGTCTACCAATCCTAATTTGGTTAATGCTTAGAGGTATAAGCAACCTACAGAAAAAGCATTTATATTTTTAGTAGTGCCCTTAAGCATAACCTCCCATGTAGAAAGCATGATTAAGCCTAATATCTAGACTAACGCACATACACCGTAACATCTAGTCTAAAAATATTATATCACAAAATAAAATCAGTCATCAAATCATGCACCGCCCTAACATAGAGCTAAAAATGGTGACTTAGCCTAATGTGTGTGCCATTTAAAGCTTGTGTGGCATATCTTAGCTAGGCTTTAAGGTTGAAATTTTGAGTGTGAAAGGTTCAATTTAGAGGGTGATTTCATTTTATTTGATTTATTTGATTTTGATTTGATTTGAATGAACCTACACTTAGTTACTAAATGTTATAAGAGAAGAAAAGAGAAGAACTTCTCTTTCAACTCTACCTGAAACATTTCTAAGGTAGATTGATTGATGAATTTCCTTTAATGAATGTTTTATTATGTGTTTTAATTAATCCTAAGTTTAGATTTTGCTCTAAATAGCCCTATTCAATAAGAAAGACATCTTAGGATTAAGGTGAATTACTACCACATGACACACAACCATTTAATTCTTTCCACCATGTATACCATGCATATGAATGATCCTAAGCATACATATACATGCAATGCGAACTTTAGCACACTTTGATGATGAACGCTAAGAGATATAATTTGAAAATTTGGATGTTCCATTAATGCATATTTTATTTTGTAAAAAAGGGGCATTTCCCATCCATTAACAAAATGCACATCCATATGTATAAAAGGCATAAGTGAGTATGACATAATTGTTTTCTATACCCGAGGTATAAGGTACAAGACCTACTTGGGGCTACTTAAAGCCTCACCTCGAGATGTCTAAATTAATATACTACTTTTCTTAAATACATGTAAATGTAAAAAAAAAATAAATGGATGAAGAATCATGCAAAAGATTTTGTTTGATTTGGTTGTATAATTTACATGTGTAAATGTGAGGATCCTTCTTAAGTCATAACATAAAATGCATAGAATAAATTTTAGCAAGTGTTATGTTATTTTCAAATGAACTATACACTTTGCAAATCCTATTCAAGTCCATGTTAAGAGAAGAGAAGAAAATAACATAAAACACATCTTATGCTATAATCACAAGCAAGCTTATAACTACTTACAAGTAGCACACTTCATTCAAAATCTTTAATTTATAAGTTTTGGAAATAATAGTTTTGGTTTAATAGTGATAATAGGCACTCATATTCTTAATTTTAACCAACACATGCAATTTGACATAAAAGGAAAACATTTTATTAATTGATTTTTCAAAAGAAATAAATGCATAGTTTCATATGGCAAATAATATTTAGCATGCTTGGAAACAAATAAAGTGATGTAAGCATATGACTTTGTTCACCCTAATTAATTCCTAAAGACAATCCTATAAAATAAGATCATTTAAAGTGAATCAAAATTCTTTAAGGAGATTTCTATTTTTTTGTTTTGGATTTGATTTGACTTAGGAAATGTGAAAAGAGTTTGTTGGTCCTAACCCATTTCCTCCATGTGTAAATTAGTTTAGTTTAATTTTAAAATAATTAGGTTAATTTTATATTTTGTTTAGGTTAAGGTATGAGTTAAATCCATTAATTACCCCTTTCCTACACCACTTTAACATAATTAAACAAGTAATTATGAGCCAACATATGATATGCAACCACATGGAATTTAAATCATCAATGCACCTAAGAAACAAATGGGCCTAATGCAATTGGCTCAAAATTATTGATTAATTAAGCTAAATGGTTTAATTAAGTACTTTCATAACCATCCTACACATGTAGTTTGATTATAATTTCTTTTGAAGTCTCTTATTGAACACCTAAGAATCTACCTAAGAATTAAGTGATTAAGGTCTAGAGTGATTTAGTTTTGAGTTTGATTAATTGAATTAGTTAATGAGGTGATTAAGCCATTAATTAATTTTCAAATTTATTAATTTTTATCCAAATGAAATAAACTTAGGGGAAAAGATTGAAAGTGAAATCCTAATCTCATTCCCTAAATCCATTCACTATTTCATGATGATTACTAAGATTAATTTATGAATTTATCACTGTTTAATAGGTTAATTAATCATTTAATTAATTAAGAAAGTGATTAGGGATGAAACAAGCAATTCTCCTAATTAATCCAATAATAAATTCTAAGAAAATCATGGGAGGTAGAGGTCATCCCACTAATTAACCCTAGAAAGTTTGAAATTAATTATTGAAGTAATTAAGGAGTAATTAGCCTAATTACATTCTAATAAAACCTAAATTGAGTGAAAATTACTATTCAAAATCAATTAAACTTAATTTTATATTATTCTCCTTTGAATTATCTTTCAAAATGAACTTGACTTTTTATTTTTTTTATTTTTTTTACAATTAGTTATGAATTTTAGAAGTTTCAGAATTAAAAATGATCTAATTAGAGCTAATTGAACCCCTAATCCCATCGAGCCACATGGCGGCTGATGCGACACCCTTTCCAGGTGGCTCGATGGGATAGGTTATTTAAGTTATCACATCCATCACTGAGTCAGCCGATGGTGGACACACTTTCTCCATGGGGCATCTGATCTAAGATCGAACATTTGCAATTAATCCTACAGTTTAAGCTTAAATTAAAGGTAGATCTATTATTTAATCACAATCACCATTCCAATCACATGGAATTGGATATGTCTCCTCCCTATCGATGAGAGACGAATGTTGTCAATTGATCATCACTCGATCCATGCTCACCTGAGCTTGGATGGAGTTCAAACTCACCCCACACCTTCGGGGAAGCACAAGAAATGTATCGAACGGTCAAAATCTCAAGGGATTACAATTTCCTTGAAAAAGGACAAAGCAATTTCTTTCCTAAGATCGGTTTTGAGTAACACCTTGTCGGAGGCTATCACTGGTGCTTCTAATGGAGGAGGTTGCTTCACCTAATAGAGATAAAGCCCCATTGAAGATAATAAGTCTTTATTTGGGGTGGATGGTTCGGTTGACCAAACTCCCCTTCAATGGTGATCGGCCTTGATAAAAGTCCTCCTTCCCATGGCTTGGTGACTTGGGAAATAACTTGATTGAGCTCGATGAAGTCCCTTGATGGTGCTTGCAAGTTTAATTTGGTTTTGATGGAGAATTGGATGAGTTGGAAATGGGATGGACCTCCCCTATTTTGACTTTGAGCAAAACTAAGAAGGAGAAATCAAGGGAGCTTGGAAATGGCTTTAGAGATTAGCTTTGATTCCTAGCTAGTCAATTGAGTGCTTATTGTTTGAGTGGGAATGAAAGGGAGTATATCTCCCTCCTTGGATTAGACATTGAGAGAGTTGTCATTTTAGCTCAATTGAGGTTTGGGATGTTTATGTTTAGCAATGCACCAGGTAGTGGAGGGAAGGAGAGTGCCCATGTGCTAGAGTGTCTTGGGAGAGAACCAAGTGTTCAATTTTATTGACGGATCAGTTTGGCCTATTACAACAGGTCAGTCATGTTCACACCACTTGGTGCCCATGTGGGCCCACTAGAAGGATGTCAAGTGGCCTTGAGAAAGAAATGACCAAATTTCAAGTGAATTTGCTCATAGAATACCCTTTGATCTAAAGGTAAAAGGTCATTTGGCCTTGATTTTGATTTGGTCGATTTGAAATGATTTAAAAAATGGGTTGGCCAAATTTCAAGTGGTTTGAATTGGTTCAATTTGACTTAAGCTAAGTTGGGTCAATTTGGGTTAGGTTAACTAATTGGTTAAATTGGGTAAAACCATTGGTTAGGTCAAGTTCAAATGATCATTTGGAGCCTATGGGTATCATTGGTTTGGTTCAATTTGATTTATATTTAATTTTGGTTCATTTAGGTTTATTTAGGTCAAATGGGTCGAGTTACCAATTTGTCCCATTTTACCCAATTGGGTTAGGTCATGGGTTAGTTTAGGCTTGGTTAATTATTTGAAATGTATTGCAAGCTTTGGTTTCAATCAATTTTAGTTTAGTTTGATTTCAAGTTGATTTGACCATTTAGGTCAACTTGGGTTTATGTCAATTGGGCTAATTTGGGTCAAGTTGGTCAGTTGAAGCTTTGGTCAAGTTCAACAAGTGATTTAGAATGAATTTGACCCATTGGTTGCTATCAATTTGGCTTAGATCAAGTTTTGACCCATTTTGACTTTTTAGTTCAACTTGGGTCAACTTAGGTAAAGTGTCCAATTAGGCTTGGTTTGGCTTAATTGATGACTTGGTCAAGTTCCATTATTGATTATGGATTGGTTTAGATCAATGGTTTCAATCAATTTAGCATATAGTGAATTTTAGCTAGTTAGGGTTTCATTTGGGCTAAGTGTTAACTTGGTCAAAGGCTAGGATTGACTTGATTTGACCCAATTTGAGTGATTGATCATCCTAGGATGATTGTTTATCACAATGTGAGGTGTAGATGGGCTTAGTTCAATCCAATTTTGGTTGGATTAGCATTTTGGCTCAAAAGGGTATTTTAGGTCACTTTGGGTCAAGTGAGCCTAAGTGGGTGAATTTACTTGATCAAGGCTTTATTCAAGTTTGGTTGAACTCACATATGGATATTATGATGGAAATATAAATCCAATTGCAAGTGGTTTGAAGTCAAATGGGTTTTGATTCATTTGATAATTTCAAGTCAAAAGCATGAACATGGGTTTGACTTGGGTTAGTTTGATTTTGGTTTGGTGATTGTAGTTTATGCTTATATTTGGGTATGTGATTGAAGAAGTGATTGTTTGAAGAGAAAATCCAAAGATTTGGATTGATTTGAGAATGATTTCATTAATTTCAAGGATTTGACTTGTAAGAGTATAAGTTAGTTTTAAGTTGGATTTGGATTCAAGTTTTGAATTTATTTTTGGTTATTAGCATTTATATTTCATTTATATTTGTGAATATAAATGAGAATATAAATGGCTTACGAAAAAATCTTTTGAATTTGGAGTGATTTGGATTTGATTTGAGCTAAGTCCATACGATGAAATCAAAGGGGCCTAGGAAAGATTTTGGATTTGATATTGATCATAGGTTTTAATCACTTGAGATTTGATTCATGATTTCAATTTTGGAATTGATTTAGAATTTGAGAAAATTAGTTGAGTTATAATTGATTTAAGGTTTGAATTTGAAGTTTGGTTTGAAAGAAGGAAGCAAGGATTGAGTTGGTAGGCAAGTCCTCCTAATACCCTAAGGCATGACCTATTCCATGGCCAACTCTTCTAAGTCTCTAAGGTTAGGTTAAGTGTTCACCTAATCACTAGAAGTGTCCTAAGACTAAGGAACACTCAGTGTCTAGAGGAGTCCTGTGTCTAAGGTGGAGAAGTTGAGAGCTCATTCCAAAAGTGAGGTCAATAAATAATTATCTAGCTTATGATCATTAACAATCTTTTAAATATTTATCAACTCATCATATTCAACTTTTGCTCTTGCATAGATAGTTTATTATGCATACTTTAAGCAAATTTATTTGAATTCAAGCTTCTTTTGAATACAAACCAATTAGTCATTAAGAAGTCTTGCCTATACTTGCAAATACGCCATTCAGTTATAGTGAAAACCTCTAATGAATTTCATCTGGAACCTATTAGTTTTTAAGATAGACACTTAGATATATCAAAAATCTCATTGTGTTTCAAATTCAATTTTAAAAGCATGACCCAAATGATTCTTTTAAAGGCTACATGCTTGAATGATCATGAGTTGCCTAACTGAATTTGTGCTTATAAGAATGCTACTAAATTTCTTACACACTTTTGTTCTCAATTTGAAATTGAATATTTAGATTTACCACCAATCATTTGTCATTTAATATTCAGTTGAGATCTTTACTTCGTTTGGTATTAAATATGATTATTCACATAAAAAGACTTCAGATCCAATATGAATTTATCCTCAACTCCAGATCAAGTTTCATATTTATTTAGTAATTGGACTTCAAATTAATCTTAAGTCTCTTGTGAGTTTATTCATGTATATTAAAAGAATTCAAGTTTATTTCAAGTTTTATAGGCTAACGTAAGTTTGATCCATATTTTCTTATTTGAATATGATTTTCAATTTTATTTGTACTCAATTCTCTTTCAAATTCATTTCAAGTTTATTTTTATTTAATTTCCAATTCACTTCTTTAGGACTTTATATTTTATATTTAATATAATGTTAACTCATTTTTTTTGTTAAGTCCCAAAAATTTGATGAAGTTTTGGCATTATTCTGGCTTCATCACCACATAAGGGGGCTACATCGAAACGATTTTGGCCTACCTGGTACACCATAATGAGCATAATGAGCAGTGTCTTCTGACACCATAGTCATCTTTCAATCTCGTTACACCCTAATGAGCATAATGAGGCCTTCAATCACCTACATGTAGCAAAGATATATAATTTTCACATATTTAAGCCTTTTCTTTTTTTTCTAAGTCCCAAATTTTGATGAAATTTTGACAGTATTCTGGCATCGAGGGCTACATTTAATAGTTTTAGGCCTACTCGGTATTCCCTAATGAGAAATGTCATGCGACACAATTGTCGTCTCTTCACACCCACTATGCCCTATTAAGAATTATCGGGGTCTTGAGACCTACAAGTAGCAAACATATATAATTTTCACATATTTAAGCCTCCTCATTTTTTTCTAAGTCCCAAATTTTGATGAAATTTTGGTAGCATTTTGACAGGGGACATCTAACAATTTTGGCTTACTGATACACCCTAGTGAGCATAGCGAGTAGTGTCTTGTGACACCACAACCATTTTTGCACCCACTACGCCCTAATGAGCATTAGCGGGGCCTTGAAACCTGCAGAAAGAATAGCAAGCATATATATATTCACCATTCACAAATTTGTACTTCTCTCCACATCCACAATTAATAACAATAATAAACTTGCACTCTATGAGATTGATTTGCAACTAAACAATAGTAATATTTGAACTCAAATTTTTTTTTTGACCTAGTAAATGGTGAAGGGCAATATTGAGTATCGACGGTAAGTAAGGAAAAGTTATTGGATTGCAAAAGTGTGAGATCGAAAGCCATTGAATGAAGGATTTATGTGGGTTAGCTCAGCGATAATAATTAATTTATGGGACATCTATACATATATTTTTGTTTTGTGGAGATGGAAAGAAATGTTGTATGAATAAAGTATGGGAGGAAGTGGTAAAGAGAATCATTGTATATGGTGAAAATAATAGTTCGGTTTGAGATTGAAGATGTGTGACCAGCTATAAGTCAAGCAAGGATTAGTGGTTTTGGTAATGTTCAGCCAAAGAGGATTGAGATCTCGCTAAGGACTTGATTCAAGCTTTTGGACAACCTTCATTAAATCAATCTTGATATGGGAGGATTATAAGCGAATGAATGGACGGAATGTTGTTGCTTAGAGGGAAGAGAGAGAGAGAGAGAGAACTACGATTTGAAGAGATCGGAGAACAAGAGAAAAGAGGAATTTGTGCATGCTCGATTGGAGACAAGGAAAATGAGAGAGTGTTGGATGAAGGGAATCCGGATGATGAACCCGTGCAACTTGATTGTCCCTTTTCTTATCATTCCTTTATGGTTTCCAGAGAGAAAATAGAGAACAGGAGAAAATAGGAACCGTGAGGTGGTTGCTTGCTAGGAGTTTGAATGGAAGAGCGGGAGGAGGAAGAAGGATCGAACATCAGCTTTGGGAGGAACAAACGAAGGGGCAATGCCTTCGTTCCTTTAGATTGACCAAGATGAGGTCGAACAAATTAAGGGCTCCGGTCGTGCATGCTCCTTTGACTATGAATAGAGAAATTAGGGATCGATTTTATGGATTTAGGTTATTAGGCCTTTTAATAATATTTTTTTAATATTTTTTAATCAACAATAATAGAAATTTTATCCTGACATCATTATATGGTCAATATATATGTTTATTCAATATTATTTGATGTTTTAATACAACACACACCGCTTCATGATCAAGATCTTGGTTCAAGTCTATTGAATTGGATCAATTTTAGTTTTAAAATATGCATTATTACTTCAGGTCACTTGACATTTGTATAAACTCATCGAAATAGATCACAAATAGTCTCATTTGATAGATTTTGATGTTTAAAAGCTAATAGTGTGATCAATTTTATGAATGGAGGTCGTTTGGACATCATCGCAACTTCGACCTCGATATGCATGTGTCATATTGATAGCTCGATCTCTTGATTGGTTGGACATTAAATTTTTGAATATATATTTTTTGATTAATTTCAACCTTCTAAACTCAATGGTGAAAAGTCCATTCATCGATGATCATGATTGATTTTAACACCATTGAGTGTATTCTTTTTGCGAGCATTCCAAGTCTATCGACTTGGTCTTGTAAGCTCGATTCGACTCATGTAACATATATGGAGGTCAACACTTTCACCAGAGACTTGTTCACTCCCTTAAGCCCAATAAGAGCATCATCATCTTCTTCTTCTGTGTCACTGCCCAGATGAGGAACTAGCCCTTTCAAATTAGGTGATGCATTGGCTACTTTAGGAAGAGTCGGTATTACATTCTTTCTTCCTTTTTCCTTCTTCAATTCTTTGGAATATTTTACATGCTTTAAGGTAGAAGCCTTGGATTGTTGAGGCCTAGGCTCCTTCAACAAATTGTATTTTACATCTTCATAGATTTTAGCTTCATGGATTATAAATGGCTGAAGATTGTCAGGAATTTTGCGTTCTTCCTTGTCTCTTACGTATTTCATGCATTGGTGCAAAGTATATGGGACTATTTCGTTCTCATGTAGCCAGGGATGCCCAATAAGACCCTGAATGAGGTGTCAGTATCAATGACATGGAATTTGGCTTCTATGTGAAGTTTCCCGAATCTTAGTCGTAAGGTCAAAGATCTAAGAGTCTTTTGCCATTTTTCATTAAAGTTGTGGATCATCAATTTGTCTCACCCTAGATGTTAAATGTTAAGATACAATCCTTTCAATGCTTTGAGACTCATGAGATTGATAGATGAACTTGGACTAATTAGAATGTGATTGATTATGACACCATCGCTCTCCACAGAGACCTATAGCCGGCAATTGTGTTCTGATGTTCCGAGCATAAGATCTTCCTCAGAGAAGGTGATTGTTAGAAGATCTTGAGATTGCAGAATTTCAGTCATACATCATTCTGCAAAATATGCTTCAAAATTCTCTGGATTTTTAAGAGCTTGAATTAAGGTTTCACAAAGATCCTTTAACATTAAGAGGGCCTCATACACTCAATTGTGTAGGGATCTTCATCAAATGCTTCAAGACATTGTAGTCAATTCTCTTACTTTAATTCTTTATTGGGCTCTTTAGGAATGATGCTTTCATTAATTTCAATATTTGTTTTCTTTATCTTTATTTAGTTAACATTTCCTTGGTGGCAATGGTAGTATTTTGCCACCTCTTAGTTGCACTTAGGCCACTCTGTTTAGCTCAGACTCTTCTGAAGAAGTAATCTCTTCAAGAACAATATTTACCCCTGAATTTTCTGAGTCACTGCCAAATCTTATGCATTCCACATGAGGTCTCATTGATGATTATGAGTCATTTCCCTAGTGAAAGCATAGATTATCCTCTGAACTAACATTTGTTTGTCTTGCCATCAAGCAAAACTTAGGTGCTGCATTTTCAGCCATCTATCTTTTAGTTGGAGTAGACCTTTTGAGCTTACTCGAACATTCTACATGTATTGAGGCTATTTGAAAATAAATATCATAAGGGCACGAGCTCTATCGAGAAGTGCTTGATGACATTGAAATAACTTGACACATTTCTCTAGGAAGTGATTCATCTTCTTCTTCAACATCTTCCTTATTTGGTTCAACAATTTGGAGACCATACATGAAGTCAGCAAGCTTGATAGGCTATCACATCAACTAATGATATTCTTCAAGATTATTAATGATATTTTAAACTATAATTATCTTCTTAATCTTCTTCTTATTACCCGATTTCTTTGATGTACATGGTTTATGCTTAATAGACTCTTCTTTATACTATGATAGAGTGTTATGATTAGAATGCCATTGAGAAGCTGAGGTGCTCGCTCTAAACATTTCTTTCAACTCTAGCATTGGCTCAAGTGATGATTTTCGCTTGATACCAGGAACACCTTCTAGTTGCTTCAACATTTGATAGTTTTCTAGAAGACTGCAGTCTCTCATTGTCCTTCTTGTACTTTTTCTTTTGCATTGTTCTCAATCGAGGGCACGAAAGGGGATGTGATCACCATTATAGCTTCTTTCTTTGGGTGAATAAGGACACTATTGGACAGTGTGAATTCACCTATCTTGAATTTTCTTTCTAGCCAGTCTTTGAATACATAACAATCCTCAATTGGGTGGCTAACCACTCGATGATATGGTTAACAGTTTGGATTGTCAGTTTGATTTGATTCTTTGGGCCTTTTACATTCTTGTAATTCCATCCCTGTCCTAAGAGCTTGGCGAAATAATTTGGCTATACTTTATCTTTTAAAAGAATATTCTTTGTTCATCTTTTCTCTAAGAGATGGTTGTATGTGTTTCATATCTCTTATTATTTGCCTTGGGCGCTCTCCATCACCTGAGAAGTTTTGAGGTTTATCGTTGCCTCCAAAGACAAGCTTGGGCTGAGGATTGATTGACTGTTTGACTTTTTCTTCAACATAAATAGGTTGTTTTCCTTTATCAACATTATAAACTATTCATTTGCCTTTACCCAAGCTATAAGAAGCAGTGTGAGATTCACTCCTTTTAAGTCTGAAGGCTTACTCCTTTTTACTTTATCTGATTGATTCTTAGGCTTGGAAAAATTTAGCTTTTCAAATATTGCTACCCAATCTACTAGCTTTTGAAAAGTAGTGATAGAAGTCATGCAAAGATATGGCACCATCTTATCATCGATATTTCTCATCAACAATTGTATTGCATGCTCTTCCTCCAACTGTTGTTCACACCTCATGCTCATATTACGCCAACGTGTAATACATCTAGTTATTGACTCATTCTTTCTTCTTTTCTCTAAGGCAAGGTCAGCAATAGTTGTCTTTTTGACTATACTAGTGAATCTTTTGATAAACATTGTCTCTAACTCGATAAAAGTTTTGACCGAGTCATTCAGCAATTCAACATAAAATTTGAAAGCAGTTGAAGTTAAACTACTAATGAACTGATGAAATAATAACGCATCATTGCGCCTAGTATTGCCACAGGTCGCTTTGAATTGTGCCAAGTGTTGTTTAGGGTTACCGTTGCCATCAAAGGTATTGAACTTTAGCACTGAATAGCCTTTAAGGTATGTCACCTGGTCATATTTAGCTAGATACGAGTGAGCTTTGTTTACCAATTTTTCTACTTGCTCCATAACAATAATAGCTTTGATTTTCTTATTTAAAATAGTTTCTAATTGAGCAGCTATCACATGCTCTGATGTATTGGGCATGTTTTGAGGGGTTGGCTGGGAAGCCAACTGATTAATTTCATTTCTCCCCTTATGAGCACAATGAGCTCTCGAAGTTTGAGGTGTTGGCTCTATTGGTGGATTGGTGGAGA
The DNA here is from genome assembly GCA_021442155.1 of Cymbidium sinense. NCBI lineage: Eukaryota > Viridiplantae > Streptophyta > Magnoliopsida > Asparagales > Orchidaceae > Cymbidium > Cymbidium sinense. The sequence goes on along the minus strand of JAKCPB010000275.1, from coordinate 362,474 downwards.
TGATATTAACTGCTTGAGGATTAGTAGGTGGAACGAGTAGTGGCATTGCTGCTACATTTCTCCGCATTATTTGCATCATTAAATTTATCTAAGCCACCATCTCATTCATTTTACTTTTAAGCTGCTCAATTTTTTTATCTTTTTCCTTCATCTGGCACATCATGTGTCTCTGCACTTGAGCTAGTGTGGTAATATTAGTGAATACAAGATTCTCCTCCCTTTCTAGCTCTTCTCTTTGCTTATCATCTGAAAAAGAACCTAAATGCTCTTCTTCTTCTTTTCTTTCAGGAGGAGCAGTTGGTAGGATGGTACGTCAGTGTTGATTATAGAATCGAGTACCTGGCTGATCGTCACCTTGACCTACCATATAGACCACTTCTATTCCCATGGTCTCATCATATTCATCTTATAATTCTTCTTGTAGCCTCACTTCTGAGTGTCGTCTCTATCAAATCTCAGGCTCAGGTTGTGGCATGAACATTTCTTTAATTGGAGGTCTTTGATCAAAGTTGACTACTTCCTAAGGAGATGGAGCTATTTGGTGATGGGATTCGCTAGAGGACTCTCTAGGGTGTCGAAAATATATTAGCTCATTAATGGTAATATTCTTTTTTGGGACCCATTCTGTGGACCTATCACTAGCGGATCTGAACACAAGCCGGATGTCACGCCTTTATTCTTCTCTATGATGATTTCTTCTCAAGGCTTTAGCCTCCATTTGATTTCCTTTGTCGCGTGACCTTTGTGCATTCTTGGATATGTAGTCCAAGTGTCATGCCTCGATGCTCACCGTGCAGAGCCTATTTGTAACTCTCTTGAGTTCTTACTACCACTGATGGTAGTTTCTATAGTGGAGCATTATTGACTTCTCTAATAATTGGCTTTTGATATCTCTTCTTCATAAGGCCTGGTTCTTTTACAACTTTCAGCACCCTATGCACTCTAGAGGATAAAGTCTCAAGATGCCTCCTTTGTAGGGCTGGAGTTTGGTATCGTTGCTCCCAGAATGATTACATAGTATGACTAGTGGAGCGGTTCCATTTCACCAACTTGAGATTTTCAAACTTGTTGTGAGTGGAAACACTCGCTTTTGGTTGTAGGGTTGGTTGTGTAACAGAGGGGCCTAGTGAAATTTGATGGGATCGCAGCACAACATTCCTTTTTCTCTTCTGTCTTCTAATTAGCTTTCCTCCAGATGAGGAAGCTTCATCATCATATCGGCCTTATGCAAAGAGCAAGGTCAGCAAGGAAGTAATGTTCGCATGCATTACTAAAATTATTTGCCTGATTATAACTCTCTTCATGGCTAGAGCTTCAGTGTGTCCCAACCTTTCAAATATAGAGGCTCTCTTTGGAGAACCTCCTAGCGGCAGTGGAGCTTAGTGGATTTGCTGCACAAGTTGATGTCCAAATTAAGCATGATTGTCTCATGCAAGCCTAGCAATAGTTTGAGTAGTGATCGCTGGAAAATCTATGCTACCAAATTGTATAGTAGCTCCAGCATCTCCGGTATTGGTTACACCATTAACTAGGCAGATGTTGGCTCTACGACCGAGCTACACAATGGACGAGGTGTTCTAAAGATCAATCTGTGAAATGAAAGATGGGATTAGTAATCAGTAATTGATATATCATCCCACACTTTCAATATGTAGAGATACAATTGAACAAACAGATATAATAGAACATTAAAATATGTTATACATAAATAAAATCTTAAAAATTTCAGGATAATGTTCATTATAAATTAATTTTAAATTTTAACTAATTTTATTTTATAAAATGAATTTTAATTTCATTATGCTCTGCTACTATTATAGCTTTTGATTGGACTAGCCAAAGATGGAAAGAGAAACCTGTCCCCAGCGAAGTCGCCAGAAATCTAGGGGCTCTGAAAATTTTCCACCGACCTCTCGATGAAGAGAGTAAATTAAATGTCAGTGGAATTTTCAAAAGGTAGATGGAATAGTAGATAATACACTACCCAGATATTTTGCCCTCATTTTATGAGGACTTTAGATCTGGTTCCAGGTTTCCTATAGGCGCAAGCATTTATAATTAATTACCCCTCTCAATGCTGAGAGAGAACTTTTGATTAAGGCTAGTTGTTAGATCATTGAATGTGTAGCTTATAGTAGCAGCATGTGGAGTTTTGAAATTTGGGATTTATAATTTATGAAATTCATCATTATTTAACTTAAAGCGAATGGTTGGGAGAATGATGATGCGCCTGATCTAGATCCAATGGTTCTGTAATCTTAAGCTATCGTGGTCCCTAGTCTTATTAGTCAGAGGAGGTAGTCGACCCTACCTGATAGAAGAATCTTTGTCAGCAGTCATGGGTTGCATCGTCCAAGCAATCCTTATAGACATGGGATGAAGTTTATCTTAGGAGACATGCTTAAGTCCACCTTAGCTGACAGAGCACTTTTCCCTATCAAGTGTGCCATATGATTCACATCTCAAGGTACAGAGCCATTGGGGAGCATATAGGCTACAGCCGTGATCATAATATAATAGTGCAATTTAGCGACAACCACCCGATCAGAAGACTCTGGTCATAATTGCATCATATGTGGAGCCTATTAGCCAAGCCATGTATTCAGAGGACACAGGCCACATCCTTGATGACATAAGATTGATTGAGAGTGAATATAGAAATACACTTGACTTGATTTTGGCTCCTTTGTGAGCTAGAGTTTTCTTAATATTCCACCTATGATAAATACAATTGCAAAAGATGGATTGAGTTTTAGCTTTAAGTTCTTTAAAGATTGAATTTTATTTAAGCATTTAACATTTAAGAATATGTTAGACTTTGCATTTGGATTGATACTTACTTTATATTAACTTGACTTGAAATTTTAAACATATGTTGATAGTAATATCCCCTCCAGTTGAAATATTTATTGAACATAGCCATCATCGGGGTATATAAGTTTGCTTGATCTTTTAATTTGTTATTTTAGATCTTGTTGACTCTATTAATTTAATAATAGAGAATCATATCTACTATCATATGATAGAATTAGCTTCTCAGATATTTTAATAAGTTGAAATTTTTATAATAATTGGATTTTTAGGTTTTGTTAACCCGGACCCAGTCCTAAGACCAAATTGAGAATCAACTAGCGCAACATCCTTAGACACTAAGTTCATGCTTTCAACATAGTGTCGGAGCCCATGTGGGTACTTAAATCATTTAATTTATTATTTCAGATTCTGTCAACTTTATTAATTTAATAATAGAGGTTCATACCTAGATTTATATTTTGAGGATTTTGAATTTGAGATTATTGAATATAATATCTTAAATATTTTGATAATAATGACCCCTCTAGTTGATATCTTTAGTCAACTCAGCCATCATTGGGGTGGATATATTATTTTGTTATTCTAGATCCTATCGACTCTATTAATTTAATAATAGAGGATCAGATTCATTATCATATAACAAAATTAGCTTCTAAGATATTTTATTAAGTTGAAAATATTATAATTGTATTATTGGATATTTAGGTTTTATTAACCTGGACCTGATCGTAAGACTAAATTGGGAATAAACCCACACAGCATCCTCAGACACTAAGTTTATGCATTTGGCATAGTGTCAGGGCCCATGCTAGTATATTTAAGGATGCTTGCACACTTTTGAGCTATTAACTTTGAATTTTAATTAATTTTATAAGCTCATCCCATTACTTTATTTATATGCATCTGATACTATAAATTTTAATATTTTATTGCCTAGTGGTGCATATACTCTTCAATTCATTAAAACTTTGATTATTTGCACACATTTTAAGATGATGAATCTAATTATAAGCTCACTTCATAATCCATGCAAGAGTTCAATTGAAGCTTTAATTAACATCCTGCTCACTTATACGATGATGTGTTGATGGCATAATGTATTTCAGCTCTTGTTCAATTATTTGAAATAATATTTATTTGCTTTTGCATTTAGTTTTGAATTCATTGAATTCAAACTTCAATTAGACTCGGCTAATGTTTGTTGATGAGCTCACAAAATCATCATGAGTCTCATTTAAATTCTTTAGGCCACTTCTGATTCATCTAATCCATCACATAGTGCAACTTAAGTGCTAATTGAAAAGCTTTACACTTCTTCATTAACAAGCTAAATTATTTTATTCTTGCTTGTACGTGAACTATCAAGTTGATGAACCTTCAAGTTCTCAATAAATTCATCATATTCAATATTTGTTCTAGCTCACAGATGAGTTTGTCAGATTATTCAAGTTTCTTTTGATTTAATAAGAGATTTAGTCACCATGATAAATAGTGTCAACTAAATGTTTGATGAAACTCCTGATTGAGGCCCACCCATGAGCTATTTACTTGCTGCAATTCTTTTATGAACTATATTAGAGTTTCATTCTAGCTTGAAAATAAATATTTGAAGACATTGCAAATCGAGAGTTTAGTTTCAAAATTAGATGTAAGATCCAAATGTTTCTTTGAAAGATTTCATTCATTTTTCAGAGAGTTGCCAATTTGTTCTTGCGAGCCATTGTTAGGTGATGTTCTTGTATGAAGTAAATTCTCAAGACTTTACAAGTTCCCTTTGTAAGTCTCACATAAACATAACTTTGCAAACTTTTTTTTTATTTCAAGCTCTTGTAATTTTGGTTTGATTTTATTTTATTTTGACTTAAGTTTTCATTTCAAATTCAACTTAAGTTACTTTCAAGTTCAATCATTCTCTTTTTTATTTTCATTCAAATCATTTGTTATTGTCCACCTGATAATATTTCAGCAGCCTCCCGGTGTCGCCCTGCATAGGGGGCTGTATCGGGGACTACTTTGACTTACTCTTCATGCTCTTCTAAGCACAACGGTCGATGTCTTGCGGCACCACGGTTGTAGCCTTCAATCCAACCATGTTCTTCTAAGCGTAGTGGGGTCTTCAAATATTTACATTGGATAAAATATACATACATATATTTTTGAATGTTGATTTAACTTTGATTTATTATTTTCATTTAAGTTGAGTTTAAACTCATTAGTATTTTCATTTGATTGTCTTTAAGCTTTATGTTGGTCCAAATTTGGCAGCCTCCCGGTGTCGTCCCCGCATAGAGGGCTACATCAGGGACTGCTTTGACCTACCTACCACGCTCTTCTAAGCGCAGTGGTCGGTGTCTTGCAACACCACAGTTATAATCTTCAATCTCAACATGCTCTTCTAAGCACAGTGGGGTCTCCAAATGCCTGTATGAAACTCACAAATTTCCCCACCAAACCAAAAAAAAAGCATGTACGGGTACTTATTTTGGCAATTTAGTGAGCTTGTATTTGCATCTTGAAGCATTTTTCAAATGAGCTCTTTTGCTACCTGGGTGACCACATTGTGAGCAATATAGAGACCTTGCAGCCCACACCCTCAAATGGACTAGGCGTATTAGGATCTAAGAAGCTTCAATGCCTTCAAGGAATGCAATTATTGCTTTTCCATCTTCAAATAACTTATCCAAAATATCATCATCTGAAAATATCTTCACAAAATGAAGAACTATTTCAGCACCAAAACTCGGCACTCCTTGTAAATCATGGTTATTACTGACTAGAAGAATGATGGCTACCATATGTTTTCTCTTCAAACCAAGACCAGCTTCAATATCAGATAAGTAATAGTATTCAAAGGGTTCTTTGGAATTAGAAATGGAGGCACTTTATTACACATTTTTCTCCAAAGAGGAATGCATCACTGTCAGATGTAATGTAAGCATCAACATGGACTTCATTGTTCAATTGTGCATAGAGATCTTCAGCCTCCGATTGAGCCTTCAAAATAGGCATACCACACACTCTTGCACCCACACAGAGAACACATGATTCTGTTGCTTAATAACTAGAGTAGCATGCCCTGCCACAGCCGCAAGCGGCTTTACAAGAATCAAAAGCTCCAGTCCCAAACCCTGTAGGAAACATTCCATCCTCACTTGATCATTGAGTGGAGAAGGCTCTCAATCCACAAAAAATAGGGGGTCAGGATATTTGCTGCAAATGGCGACATCATGTTGAACGACCCAGAAAGAGAGATTGGTCGAAGGCTGGGAGGTTGAGGCATTTGGCTCTACGTGACGGATGAGGTAGGGAGCTTGTTCAAACAGAGAGTGTGGAGTTACGGAATGGATGATGATGGGGTTGGGATTGAGGCGAGGGAAGGAGTCCATTTTAAATGCTCCCAGCAGAGAGAGAGAGAGAGAGAGAGAGAGAGAGAGAGCTCATTCCATTCACCATAGAGATGGACAAAATGAGGAGTTTCACTCATCGGTTGGGGCCTATAGAGGATCGTGAGAGAGTTGCTTGGTTTGGCCATCCAACAGAGGAGAAGCAGGAGGAGGGAGGAAGCATGGGTCTGTTGCAAGGCATGAACGAATGAGAATGGGGCGCAGCTCATTTGGCTCGCACGAAAGAGAGAAGCTTAAATTCTCAAGAAGAAATTTTATTTTTAATTAATTGAATTCGTTCATGAAATAAATAAGATCTCCCTTTGCCTTTATAAAGAGGAACCCCAAAGAATTTAAGAGGTAGAGATTGGTGTTTAAATCCTATCAAATTCTTCAATATATTCAGTCTATTTTCATTCATGGAATAAGAGGCAATGAAATAACTTTTCTCTTTACTAATAATAAGATGACTAATTGATTGAAGTATATCACAAAAAAATTCTTAATATTTTTAATTACAAGAGTAGCCCCATTCATAAAATTATGAAAAGATAAGTCTTTCTCTATTTTTAATGGCACTTTGCTTTTAGACTCCATTTTGGCTAAGCAAAGGGCATGTCTTCCTCAATTATGCATTTGTGAAGGAAGAGATTAGGTGAGAATATTATATATAGATCTCCTATTTTTATTATGACGAATTTAAATGACGATATATTTAAATAGCATATGATTAAAATTTTGATTATAATTTCTATAGAAAAATAAAAAATTAAGAGACATATATATATATATATATATATATATATATATATATATATATATATATATATATATATATATATATATATATATATATATATATATATATATATAATTTTAAGACTCAAATTGCACTTTTTAAATATTTCATGACACATGACAGAAATTGCCAAACTATTGAGAATATATTTTGTATCATGTGTTAAATTTTAGTGTTTATGCTAATATAAATAAATACAATATTCTTGCTTTTTTTTTACCCTTTTAGCCATTAAGATTGTTGAAAAAAGTTTTTTTTTTTGTTAAGGGAAGTGAGAATTCAAAAGAGGTTAGAGATTTTTTCATCAATCACTCTGTCAAATAAGAGAAAACTTCCATATTTAACTTATCGATATCATTCTTAGATTTCGTGTAAAGTCTATACATGCCCTGATCTTTAACAAATCATACAAATTGTTATGTATATATTTTGTAACATATTTCCATTCTTATCATCACCAACACCTTTCGTTAGCATCCATATCTCAAATGTTAATGAACTTAGTCATACTGAAAAAATTAATTTAAAATTTTAATTGTATTGCGAATGCATAAAAAATATATTCAAGATAGATAGATCTCATGATTGAAATTTTAGATCCTTGATCTTATATTCATGAATAGATCGATTAAAAGGTCAAATATCTTTTATCTCGTGATATGTATGTGTGTGTATATAAACATATTTTCATTCTTAATTATCCTCATCATTGACATCTTTGATTAGTACTTATTATCTCAATTGTTAGTAATATGAATTTATCAAACTGAAAAAAGTAATATAAATTATTTCTGTTACTTGCAGGAGGCATCCATAAAAATTCATTCAACATGGATCAAAGTAGAAGCTAAATCGGGTCCTACACCATCATCGAATGTTAGGCATGGCCTTGACCCAATTATTGGAGTTATACCATGATGCCCTCATTGTGAAAATTGTATAAATATGCCACAAAGTATACCATGCCCTTGTAATCATTAAGTTCTTCCAGTTTCAAAATTTGAATCTTCGAGGCATTTATATGTAATTATTTGCTTAAGCATGACTAAATTAGAAGTGATATTAAAACTCCATTATCTTTAACATTTCAGTATTAACTTAAGGTTTAAATATTTGAGTTTCTATTTTTGTATGGAAGGTTTGAGAACATGCTGATGGGAGTAATAAATGTATTATCATGACAAAATATGGTATAAAATAGTCAACAATAATATATCATAATTTTTATATAATTTAATTCCTATTTTTTAGAAGTAGTCATGTAGAAAAGCATTGTCGATGGCTAGTTGTTTGAGTGATTTACTTATGGAGAGAGAGCACAATTCAAAAATGATTGATAACATTTACTTGTTTGATTGTGAGGCTAAATGTTTCATGATAGTTAATGTGGGCATGTTGGTGAAATTCTTTTCTTATAAAATAATAATTATAGTAATTTATAGAGCCATTCATATAGTGTTTTATTCAAAACACATACTGTTGGAAACATATGAAGATAAAAAAATGAATTTATCATACCCAGATTTCATGTCAAATCATCGAAGAGATTTAATCGAAAGTGTACCTGGATCCATGGAAGAGCTAATGCGGGAATTTTAGCCTTCCACTTCTAAAGTGGTGTTCTTGAGAGAGAGAGAGAGAGAGAGAGAGAGAGCATTCTTTTCACTTACGATGAGATATGAGAAAAATAAGAGCCAATCCTTTAAAATGGGGACCATGACCCTATTTATACTTGAGTGCATTTCATTTTATTTCAGGCCATCATTAAAATTAAATAAAATGTCTGGTCTTTACACATGATAATTTTATACAAAATTAATAAGATGCATCAAAAGCCTAAATATTATTAATCTTTATTTGATCACAAATTTAATAGGCTTAAAAATAAGATAGCGCATCATGTATAATTAAATTCATATGTGAGGCCACATTAAAAAATTCTCAACAATCTCCCACTTGAGCCACATATATATTGCTTGACAATTATATATTATTAAATACTTTAAGAGCTCGATATTTGTTAACTTTAAAGAGGAATATATTTAAACAATGTGGTCCATTAATAATATTGACATAGAGTCAAAGTGATCTTTATTATACTATTTCTATAACTTGACTCAGTAGTGATCACCAAATCAATATGATTAATGATGAAGCATAGATGTAGCATGAAATTATATAATGTGATCATATATGATGCATTTTCCAACGATCTTATATTATAACTCAAAAGAGTTATAAAAATAGTTTCATTTATTTATGCTAAACTGTAATTGAAACTACATAACTTTATTTCAGAGTTTTCATCTATAAGATAATAATAATACTTTATTCTAATTAGAAAATATATTTACAATCTCTGAACATCATAAGCAAACTCACTATGCTAGCATATCATCAAAGTAAATCACTCTCATATGAGCCACATGTTCATGAAATACTTTAGGTGGTAAAGCTTTTGTAAATGGATCTACAATCATAAAATTTGTACTAATATATTCAATAGATACTTGAGAACTCTAAACTCTTTTTTTTACAACAAGAAACTTTATGTCAATATGCTTTAATTTTGATGAACTCCTTTTGTTCTTTGAATACAACTTAACGGCTCTATTATCACAATTTATTTTTAATGGTCTCTCTATTCTATCAAAAATATTTAGCCTAGTAATAAAATTCTATAGTCATATTCCTTAATTTGATGTCTCATAACAAGCTATAAATTCTGCTTCCATAGTGGAAGAAGCTATGAATGATTGTTTAACACTTTTCAAGATATAGCTCCTCCAACTAAGGAAAATATAACCTAAAGTGGATCTTCTACTATCAAGAAAAAATCAATCGAGTACCCAACAATCTCCAAATGATCCGATCTCTAATATGTGAGAATAAGGTCTTTTGTTCACTTCAGATACTGCATAACCCATTCCATTGCTTTCCAATGATCCATTCCCGTGTTACTTAAATATCTTCCAAGTATTCCAACAATGTATGCAATATTCCAATGCATACAAGCTTGAGCATACATAAGACTCCCTACTATAGATGCATAAGGGATCTTTTCCAACTCTTTCTTTTCAAGTTCATTTCTTGGGCATTGATGCAAACTAAATTTATCACCTTTAGTAATGGGTGTATCTACTGGTGTACAATCTTTCATGCCAAATCTACTTAGCACTTTTTCAATATATGCCTTTTGTGATAAACCAAGTATATCACGAACGATCTCGATGAATTACCCAATATAAAAGATGCATTCCAAGATCTTTCATTTCAAATTTATTTGAAAGAAATTTCTTGATTTCATGCAAAAGGCCTATATCTCTACTTGCTAGTAGAATATCATCAACATATAACACTATAATAATGAATTTACTCCCACTTATTTTGTGATACATATATTAATCAGGAGTATTTTCTTTAAAATCAAAAGAAGTGATCACTTGATCAAATTTCTTATGCCATTGACGGGAAGCTTGCTTTAAATCATAGATGGATTTCTTTAATTTGTGTACCAAGTGTGTTTTGAATAAGAAGATTGAAAATTTTTTGGTTGCACCATATATATAGTTTCTTCAATGTCACTATTGAGAAATGTAGCATTTACATCCATCTAATGTAACTCTAAATCATAATGAGCTACTAGTAATAATGATTTTAAAAGAGTCTTTCAAAGAAACTAGAGAGAAAGTCTCTTTATAATCAATGTCTTCCTTTTGAGTGAAACCTTTGGTGACTAGATGTGCTTTATATATTTTGACATTGCCTTTTGAATCCTGTTTGATTTTAAAAATCCATTTACAACCAATGGATTTTACTGATCTAGGCAATTTGACAATATCCTAAACATCATTATCTTTCATTGATTTTATCTCATCCTCAATGGCTTCTATCCATTTATGGGGGGTTGACACTTTGTTTGACATGACTAAAAGAGCTTGTATGACTTTTCAATCCAATGTCAAACTCATGTTCTTGAAAATACACAACATAATCATTTGAAATTGCTGATCATCTCTCGCCAGTGGATTTTCTTAATGACACTTCAATTTGAGGTTATTATGATTCCTTAGTATGAGTGAGAGTTAACTCAAGAATATTTTGATTGTCTATATTTACAACTTGAATAAGATTAGAAAAAATTATTTGATCATTTTCAATTGTAACTATAGGAAGAGTACTAAATTGCTCTTCAAATATAAAATTCTTAGGTTTATTACTCCCATCTTATTCAACTTTCTCAATAAATTTAGCATTGTCTGTCTCGAAAAAGAATTTATTTGAAGAGTCATAAAACTTAAAACTCTTTGACCTTTTTTAGTATCCAAGAAAATAGCAGCTAATAGTTCTTGAGTCCAACTTTCTTTCATTAGACTTATACGGTCTAGCTTTAGCTGTACATCCCTAGACATGAAGATGTTTAACACTAGGCTTCTTCCCAATTCATAATTCATATGGGCATTTAGCTACTACTTTACTTAGAACTCTATTAAATATGTAAACTGTAGTATTTAAGGCTTCTCCCTAAAGTGATTCTAGTAAGAAAGAATGATTTATCATACTTCTAACCATATCCATAAGAGTCCGATTTCATCTCTTCACTACATCATTTTGATCTGGAGTCCCTAACATGGTGTATTGAGGAACGATGCCAGATTCTGCTAAATATTTGGCAAAAGGGCCTAGACATTGTTCACCTGATCCATCAAATCTGTCATAGTATTCACCACCATGATCAGATTTGATAGTTTTTAATTTTCTTTCCAAGTTAATTTTCAACTTCAGTCTTAAAATTTTTGAATACATCCAGTGATTGTGACTTCTCATAAATCAAGTATAAGTACTCATAATGATATTAATTGTCTATGAATTAATTTCAAAATGCTTAAACTCCCATTAGCACTAATTTTCTTGATATTTATTTGATTTCCCTTGATGCATTCTACAAAGAGTTTTTATCTAAAAATCAAGGAATCAAAATTCTTCGACATAAGTTATTCAATTTTTTATTTAAAAATATGTCATAAATGCTTGTACTATAACATATATGAATTCTCATTTATTAATTTTCATTTTGTATTAAGATTACTTGCATGCAAGGTTTCATTAATTTGTGAAGCAAAAAATATCTAATTTATATAGATTATCAACCAAAGAATCAATACCAATAATATTTGAATACTGAAAGAGATTAAATTTCCATTTTCAAATGAACAAGAATAACCAGATTTGTCCAAATATAAATTAGAAATTAAATTTCAGCGATGGTACATAAAAGTCTCATGTAAAATCAAAATACAATTGGACTCTAGATGTAATCTATATAAGCATATTGCTTCAAAGAGCTTGTCATTTCTCACATAGATGAATCTTTCAGACGGTATTCATCTTCTTAGACCCTAGTAACACTTATGTTAGTAGTTGACTTGTATCTATCCACCAAGTGTAATTTAGTACTAAGGATAAATTAGCCTCAAAATAAATAAAGTTGAGAAGTTTACCCTTTTTCACGAGCTAATTTTCATACTTGGGACAATCCTTCTTCACATGACTAGCCTTCTTGCAAAAGAAAAAAGTAACATTATCTTGTTTCTATTGCACTTTATATTATGAAGTCCCTTTGTCTACAGCTCCTTTGCATTTATAAGTCCTTCTTCTTTTAGTAACAATGCTATGAGAGGAAGTGGCTAAGTGAGCACTTTTTATTTTGTCATGTTTCAATCTCTCTTCCTCTTGCACACATTAAGTAATGAGCATATTAAGAGTCTGTTTTTTTAGTATTATAATTTATCTTAAAAAGATTAAATTGTGCAAGAAGAGAGATCAAAACTAAGTGCACAAGAATGTCATCAGACTTCTCTAATTTTAGTACTCTCAGTCTAGTGATAAAAATTAGACATCTCCATAATGTACTCCCTTATGTGTTCATTACCTTTATACGACATTGAAATGAGTTTACTAAGGATAGTACTCATTTTGACCATTTCAAAACTAATGAAATGATATGTTATCTGGCTTAGAAACTATTCAGCACATTCTTCTTCAAGTATTACACCTCTTATGATTTATGGAATGAAATATTTCGTGATCATAAGACTCATGCAGTTAGAACTCTCTCACTTTTCAAAGTTAGCACTTGTTCAAGATTTCTTTTTGCAGTAAGAGCAGGAGAATGTTCAGTCTGAATCGTATAGTCAAAATCCATACACTCAAGAACAATGGTGATATGCTCTTTTCATTTCTTAAAGTTAGTGTCATTGTTTACTGGACTGTTATTCAAATTGGCAGATATAGAAGAAACATTAATTGCAAAGAATAAAAATAACACTTACAATTAACAACATTGTCATTTTCATATGCATATATAATGTAAATAAAATATCAACAAAATACATGCTTGAAATGAAATATTTAATAAAATGGGCACATATAAGATACCTAACACAATATTGCAATTTAATCTTTGAAGAAACTCTTAAAATTATAGTCAATAAATATTGATAAAAAATTAATGATGATATCTATCTTTGAATCGACATATCAGATAATAATTAATATAAATTTATCACATATTTGTAATCGATAAAATGCCAAAAAAGAATCCGCTTTGATTATTTTTTAGCATAGATTTAAATATAATCCTTGAGTAATATTTATATATTTCAAAAATAAATAAATTGATATAATTGAGGTCACTTTGGTGACATAATATTTCAATTTAAATTAATTTGAAATAATAAATATTAGTTGAATCCATTTAATATCATAATACAAACTTTAGTGAATAATTTAATTAAAATAATTACTCATAAACTTTATCAAATGCAAATTCCAAACAGAAGTATTGAATTTAATAACAGGAATGTTTACATTTATTACATAATTATAATATAACATGCTTATAAATATATGTAAGAGCTTTAAGATGAAGTAGCTATACGAAAACGAATGAATTAATTAAATAATTAACTCTTTCTTTTATAGGATGCTACAGTAAGCATTTAAGATTTTAAATTTGAGTAAACTAAAACGTCTATTGAAATTAATTACTATGCCAATATTAATGAGTTAATTAATTGGAGTAAACTGAAAAGTCAATGGCATAGAATCACAATACTCTATTGAAATTAATTACTGACGAAATGACGCAAATGAAGTATTCAATCTTATGAAATTTATTACATTAACGTTCGGTAAATAAACTAGTTATTTTAACATAAAATAATAATTAATTTGTGAGATGAATCGTTTCATTTACCATAGGCTTCACCTTTTTTTAATTTTTTGAATAAATCAGCACAATTAATGGCAAAATATGAGAAATGTACTTTCTTTATTTTCTTAAAATGTTAATACATGAATAATAATATTATCATGTTTGAAAATGAATATGAGGAAATCAATTTCATATAATCAAATATGAATTTTATTTCTCAAAATAAGTCATAATTGCAAGACTAAACATATGGATTATATGAAAGTTTCAAGATAAGAAAAAATAAAATAAAAAAATTTTGCTATATCCATTTATTCAACATCAAGAATGAAAGTGATCCAAAAAATATATCGATTCTATATGCACAAGATAAAATAAATTGCATAAAAATTTTTGAATCACATACTTTAATCTAAAATTCTCAAATAGTCAATACAAAAGATTAAGAGAAATATGATTCTTCAATAATTCAACATGATAGTGGCTCTCATACTACTTGTTGGAAACATATGAAGATAAAAAATAAATTTATCGTACTCGCATCGCATGTTAAATCATCGAAGAGATTTAACTGGAAGCATACCTAGATCCATGAAAGAGCTAATGCGAGAATTTTGGCCTTCCACTTTCAAAGCGATATTCTTGAGAAAGAGAGCCTTCTTTTCACTTAAGATAGGATATGAGGAAAAATAAGAATCAACCCTTTAGAATGAAGACCATGACCCTATTTATACTCGAGTTCATTTTATTTTATTTGAGCCCATCATTAAAATAAAATAATGTCTGATCTCTACTCATGTTAATTCCATACAAAATTAATAAGATGCCTCAAAAGCCTAAATATTATTAATCTTTATTTGATCACAAAATTAATAGGCTTAAAAATAAGATGTCACATAATATATAATTAAATTCATATGTGAGCCAACATTCAAAAATTCCCAACACATACTTCCATCCAATAAGGAACAATTGAAGCAGTTGCTATATGCAAGGAGAGAAAAGGAAATGCCATTGCCACTAATAAACTTGTATTTTGGATAATCAAAAGATCCATTTTGTGTTGAGATTTCATCAAATAAACTTCAACTGAAATCATTCGTGAGGTGGAGAGAATTATTTTCTTTTAAACTTCTTTTTAATGGAATAGAGTCAAGACTTCCTTAATTAAAAAATAAAATTCTTTCTCAATTATGCATTTATGGAGGAAGAAATTAAGAATATTATATATGAATCTCAATAATCCATAATGGCATAGTAGTCTTGGACATCCCAACAACAAGACTCTCTCTCTATCTCTCTCTCGCTCTCTTTCTGTGTGTGTGGGTGTGTGTGTGTGTGTGTGTGTGTGCGCGCGCGCGCGCGCATGCTTGTAAAATAATATCCATCTTTAAGTATGTCATAACCTAACTCAATACAAACTTTTATATCATGGTAGATCACATCGTGTCAAAATAATGACAGTCCATTAAATACTCGGGATCTATTTGGAAAAAAAATTTATTCTTTGATAAATACGAAGGTAACTATCATCAAAATATCATAGAATAAAAATAATCAACATCGATCATATCACAATTATAATAATTTACACAATAATAATAGTATAATTTTTCCACCAACAAAGCATGTATATCATCATGGCTATCAAAAGAACAAATCTAAAGTAGTAATATACATAAGGTCTGGCTCTCAACAATAGCTAATAGTCTCTACTCAACTTAAGTCTTATCATTTTCTAAAATTACACGTGTGGATAAAATAAAGGTGAGCAACCACATCTTAGCATCCTACTCAAAATCTACTATAGTTTTTAATACAAAAGAGACAAAAAAATAAAAGGTAAATGATAAAATATCATCTTATAGATAACAACATGTATTTCAAGTGAACTAAAATAACATCTAAATAGGTCAAGTGCTATGTCTATCGAATATGGTGTTAGTATAAGAATTAATGTCAATAGTTGACATGTGTCAAGCAATAGTGTGAGTAATATGATATTAAAAATGAGTAAAATAACATGAAATAATCATTCATTTCTTTATTTAGAATATTTTTTAGTTTTTCCTTTACATCTTATATATATACTTTCATTTATATATCCACTTATTCATAATTTTTATTTGGCCCTTATGTCTTCACTTTCACTTATTACTACACTAGTTCACATTTGTTTAGACATATAAAATATAAAAATGGATAATTTTATAGATATATAGATTTTTGTAAATTCATTTGAATGTACATGAAATATGGTCTTCCAGCCGCCTGAACTTTTCAACCTTTTTCTCATTTTTACACATATACTTTGATATATATATATATATATATATATAAGCATAGAATATCATCAATTTTAATATATATAGCAAAATTTCATCCAAATATGTTACAGAATTTTGTTAATGTTAGTAACATAACTAATCAAGATTATGAAAATTTGTGAATAAATCAGATATAAAATTTACTCTAAAATTCATAAAAAAAATTAGTGAACATAAAACAAACTTGTAAATATTACCATAACACAAATCCTATCATTATAAGTGGACTAATTACTATAGAACTAATTATCCCAATGTATTTTTTCTTTTATTGAGTCTTATAAATCTTATAAAATGGAAAAATGTCACAAACACCCCTTTTCTATGTCTACTACTTTTACTTTTCATCCTCTTGAAATACTATATTATAATGCATTAGTTCCATTCCTTGTACTTTCTACTCAAGTTTATAGATACTATATTTTCATTATCGATGAATTTTCTCACTATTTATGGATATTTCAAATGAAAAATAAATATTAAACTACAACCTGAATCTTACAATTTCTCAAAATGTTTGAAAATCAATTCAATTCTTCAATCAAAAACTTTCATTTGAATGGTGGAGGAGAATACAAAACTAATGCCCTCACTAATCTCTTTTCACAAAAAAGACATTACTCATCAATTCAACTGTCATTATATTTCTAAATAAAATAGAGTAGCTGAACGAAAATACAGACATTATTAAGATCATTCAAACTCTTGTCATCGAAGCTAAATGTCTATATCACATATGGATTGATGTGCTACTTATAGTTGTTTCCTCATTAATAGATCAACATCACCAATCACAAAGTCCAAATCACCTTATAACTTCTCTATAATAAACCACCACTACAATACTCTCACTCAAGAGTCATCAATCAAGTTATCCATTTTTCCAACACGTTTCTCCACAATTTATCGCCTAAGCCCCTTCCACGTACTTCATTGACTATGCTTCTAATTGTAAAGGTTATAAATGTTATAAGACTATTAAATTTAGAAATTAAAATGAATTTAATTACAATTCATTAACTGCTTTGATCATGCATGTCTATCTATATTTGTAAGTGCATTTCTATAACCTACGATTATTTTGTTTATAAAATTTAATTATGCTAGTAAAGTTGTCCCTTTAAGTTTAAAGTATCATGTAATATCACACTTTTAAATAAAATTTAACCTAAATTAATATGAGGATATCTGCATTGTTTATTGTGACAGGATCACACCTAATTAATATACAATAAATAAAAATAGAATCCTTAAAATATTAGCTGGATGTGTGCAGGATTATGCATTATTAGTTTTTTATATCAATTCAACTTACGCATATTGAATCAACTAAAGCAACATGCTTTCACGTTCATCTGTTGCCCCTCTCCCAACCAACTAATGTATTGAAATTTTAGAATCCTAGTCTTCGAGGTAGAATTTTTATAGGTAGTTTGTTTTATTTATCTATCAGTGTGATTAAGTTCTTATTATTTTACTCTCTCTCTCTCTCTCTCTCTCTCTCTCTACGATATACCATGTACCTGCTTCCATGCAATAATGCAAAGAAGACCAATATTGAGCACAAAACGTATGCCCTTCCAATTTTTGTTATTATGTTGTTGATATGCTGAATCTCATTGCCAACCATTTTCGTCTACTTGTGAAATCATTTTATGATCAAGAAAGCTCATAGCAAAAGTTTTCTGAAACTTGGTTGGCAATTTCATATTTTTTTGAAAAATAAATTGAACTTTAGAAAATGTTTGAAATTGAGATTCATAAATGATTTAGAGATTAAACTAAGAGATTTACAAATTTAAAAGTCTAAATCTTGTCCCTTAATATATTTTTATTGATAGAAGGCACCGTCATATTATTTAAAGTAATTATAAATTATTATATTTTCGTTTGAGTGTAAGAAAAAAAATGTAGGTGAATAAAATCATAAAAAAGAGTGCATTGCTCATAAAAAAGAGTGCATTGCTATCGGTAAGTCGACAAGCCTGCTCGTGCTGCCCAATCTGCCTGTTCTCTCTCCTCTCTCTCTCTCTCTCTCTCTCTCTCTCTCTCTTCCCTCTTGCCTCATTCAGTAAAATAATTTTCCAGAACAAGCCTTCCTTCTGCCTTTATTCCTTTAGAGTTTAGAGATCGTTGCTTTAAAGATAGATGAGACAGCATCAGAAGAGAGAAACAGTTCCTCTTAGCGGAGCATAATCTCTATGATATGCCCTCTTTCTGCTCGGATCTACTTTCAGTACACAGTTATGGGAATAGATCTCTAAATCTGATCTTTCGAGGAATTTCAATTCATTTTTATATTTTTCATGTTTTATTTCATAGTTGTTTATATGAATTTTTCTCATGTTTTCGTGATTTATTCTAAAATTATATTGTTTTATTGTAAATTTCGTGTTCATTGATGGAATGCCGCCGTGCAGTAATCATATTTTGTTTTATTGTAATTTAAGTATTTTTGCTGTATCTTTAACTATTTTTCTGACTTTTTTGATTTTTTTAACGTTTTGCAGTATTTTAATTTCTTTTAGTTTGCTTAATTTTTCATACAGAAAAAATTTAAAATAATGCATAGAGTTAAAAAAATTAATAAATAAGCTAGAAATATAGCTAAAATTTTACCTTTTAAAAAATACACAAATTAAGTGGGAAAAAATAAAAATATGGCATAAATGATAGTTACAAATTCTGAAAAAAATGAAAAGATTGTTACTAACATACTTGCAATGAACATAAAATTTGTATGAAAATAGAAGAAATCTAGAACAAATAAAAGAAACATGAGAAAATTCACAGATGTCACTATGAACCTCTTTGTATCTCAAATAAATATCAAAAATATAAAAAAAATTAAAACTTTGCCACAAAAGTCCAAATCTAGAGAACTACTACCGCAACTGTAAACTCAGAGCACATACGAGTAGAAAGAGAGCATTTTCTAAAGATTGGGCTTTTCTAAAAAGAACTATAATGGTTAAAGAGGATATCTTTCTTTGAAGCAATGATCTCTAAGGGAATAAAGGAAGAATAAAGGCTTATTTTGAAACATTTTTTATTGAATGAAGCAAGAGCAGAGAGAGAGAGAGAGAGAGAGATAAGAGAAAAAGAACGGTCATGTTGGGTAGCACGGGCAAGTTGGCTTTATCAACGTGATGCTTGATGCTACCGTAGAAATAGGGGAGGAAGACTATGGAGATGAGCGTTTAAAGGGATTAACTAAATAACAATTGATGATCACTCATTAATCACCCCAATTGGGTCAGTTTGTGAGGATATGTTTGAAAGAAGAAGTGAGGAAGAGAAGCTTTTTAAAGATGCATTTCTCAATTAGCTCCTTGGCTTATGGAAGTGTGCTTATTTTTCAAAACAATGATGTGAAAGAGGTGCTGGTTAGGAGTTATGTCAACATGTAAAATGGATGAACAAGCATTGATTGAATAATGATCATTTTTCTAGGAAGCTAAAATTATAATAACTATTATTAAATTTGATACAAGATTGTATGTATGTATGTATATATGTATAGATATATAGGCACTAAAAGAGAGTAATAAAGGAAAAAATAATAAATGAAAATATCCTCATTAATATGGGTATATTATGATAATAAACAGTTTAGATTTATTCCACTATAAATATTGAAATATTTTTATTATTTAGATGGCAATAAATAATTTCAATAGCATTAATAAATTTATCCTAAAATACTATAGTTATATGGTAGAGAATAAAGTATAAAATTTCTTCATAAACAAAGCATTTTATACGCAAATATTATACTTTTGGCCTATACTATATCAATGAAACTACATTATTTAGGATAATTATTTCCCATTTTTAGGACCTATTACTTCACTAGTTCTTAAACTTAATGTATGTGATAATTGGTGTTATTGAGCAAACACTTGTCTTGGAAGAGCTATTATTGACATTATTTTTGTTGTAACATATATTCGGTTATATTTGATTAAGTCAGTAACTTAATCAATAAACACACTCTCCATGTAATCAACTTATGATAACTTACCACTTCTTCTAGATCTAACTCAACACCCATCTTCTGATCAAACTCATATTCTAACCAATCTATATTTGACATTTTAGAACATGCATGTAAAGCTTGCTCATTGCTATAGTAGCCCACATTCACATTAGAGAGACCAAAGTAGGATTGACTAGGCCTTAGCCATTCTACATTCTAAAGCATCCTTTGAGATGAACTTAACATTTCTAATCTAGTCCACAAACTAACCTGATAAATCATAGACCCTTAAACATAGCTTGGCCTAGTCTCTATTCTAAGGGATCAAATTAAAGCAATTCAAGCTCACTAGTGAACTTAGTAATTAACCTAACCTTCCTCTTAACTTTAATTATGCTCAATTTATTCTGCGATAGGTATTACCATTTCGTGGTCATATGAATCTTCTATTTCAGTTAACTAAGATAATTATTGGAAACTATTTTACTTTCTTATATATTATAATGAAGAAATAAAAAATTTACATTTAAATGCTAAACATAGCTAAAGTTGACCTCACTAAATGTATTAAAATAGTCTTTTCATTCTACAACATCTAATATTTTAATTTTCATTATGAAAAATAAGTGTGATTCTTACTTTTTATTATATTGGATTAGCCTTGTGAGTGGCAACAAATGAGCAGTTAGTTGTTGCAATGAGATATATTGATTAAGAGAGACAAATTATTAAAAGATTTAATGATATTAAATATGTTTTCTCAATAAGTATAGATCACTCAAGACAACTCTTTAATATATATTTTTCAAAAATTTAATAAGCCTACATAATATACGAGATCATGGCTATGATGTGGCATCTAATATGTAAAATGAGTTTAATGATTTTAAAATTCTCATTATTAATGATAATTCTCAGACATTTTAAGTTTATTATTTTTCTTATTAATTTTCACTATGCTTAGTGGATGTAGCAAAAAACTATTAGAAAGTAATATATTGTTTTAAGTTCGCTTCAAGAATTTTGAACACTACCAAAATTTCTTGTAAAAAAGTCATGCTCTGAAAATTACTCAACATAAAAATATTCTTTCACACCTAAAGACGGGAGATTAAATAGTAGGTGTGGTTTGAATCAAGAACTATTTTTCAACTAACGAATGACACTTATTAAAGCTCACATTTTCACACTTTTATTAGACTTATGATAATGCAAGTACCTATAATTGAAGAGCTTGAGATAATAAAAGGAATGAGGTATATGATCAACAATTAGTTCAAGTTAGTATTTTAATCAATGTAATATATTCTTTTAATTTTGTATTCAGAATATTTAATGATTAATAATTTAGATATTATAAATGAATTATTATAACCTCTACAAAAATAATATTAAGAATGCAAAGAAATTAATGCAAGTTGTAGAGTGAGAGAGAATGGTGTGATTGTTCAATATATAAAGTGTCTCATTTTGCAAATATTTTTATGTTGATGTTCCAATATAATTCTAACTTCAACACTCATTGACGGTCTATATGAAGAAAAAATAATAATAATTTAATATTATTATCTTGTTGAGTTGTTCTATACTATGATTAAAATGCAATTTTAGAATTGAACAATCATTTCTCTGAAGTAAGTGTTAAGTTACTTATTTGTGTGACATACTTAAACTCAAGTGATTTATTCTCTATTTTTGATAAGGAAAAATTAATTTATTTTGGAGAGTTATATCTTAGTGATTTTTTTAAAGTTAAGCTTGTGGCTCTTGAGCATCAACTATCCACTTATCTTATTGATATGTGCAATTGTGATAATTTCTTCATCTCTTCATCCACAACATCAGAGTAGATTCCAAAAATCCATTTCCCATTTAAGTTAGCCTTCACCTGGCTTATGTATTCTTGAGTGCATTTTTCTTTCCATCCACAACATTCACAATATGTTGAAATGACCTCCATGATCGAGTGATTTTGTGAGGGGAGCTTTGGAAGAAGAAGCGTTGAAGGAGAAGAGAGGCTTTTAAAGATGCTTTTTCTCAATCAATTCATTGGCTTAAAAGAGAGTGCTTGTTTCTTAAAACAAGGATGTGAATGAGGTAGTGGTTAATATTTATGCTAACTTGTAGAGTGGATGAACAAATATTGATTGGATAATGATAATTTTGTCAAGAAGCTAAAATTGTAATAATTATTATTGAATTGAATAATATTTGATAGAAAAGTGTATATATATTGATGCTAAAAAAGTAAACAAATACACTATAACAAATAATAATAAATACTTTAAATTCATTCTTATTATGAATATTGAACATGTTTTTAATTATTTATATCGAAATAATTAATTGGAAGATTTACATACATACCACACAATTCAAATGAATTTATATATCAAACACCTAAAGTTCAATATTTACTCATTTAATAAATTTTGAATGCCAGAAAAGATGTATTTTACTTTAAAAAAGTGAATAATGAAGAAGATATTTTTGATGCAATAATTAAGATTGAGGTGTTATATATGTAAAAAAAGTAAAGTTTAGGTGCTAGATATATAAATACATAAGAATTGTGTGGAATGTATGTAAATCACCCTAAATATTTTCAAAAACTTTAATAAATTTATTTCAAAATATATAATCATATGGTTTAGGGCAAAATTTAAAATTATTCTCCAAGAAAAAGTCTTTTATAAAGGAAAATATTATATTTTGGTTCATACTATATCAGTGAAAGTTCAATTTTTAGGAAAATATCTTTAGACATTTTAGGATACATTGCTTCTCAAGTTTGTAAACTTCATGTATGTGGTATTTTGTATTGTGTAAAAACTTGTTGAGTGAAGAGTTGTTGTTGTCATTGTTTTTGGTGTAGAACATACTTGAGTTTGTTTAGCTGGGTCAATAACTTGATTAATACACACTTTCCACTTATTCAACTAAGGACATTTTATCGCATCTCTTTAGTCTGACTCAATATCCATGCTTTGATCATACCTATAATCTAATAAATTCATCTTTAACACTTTTACACATGCAAATCGAGCCTACTCATTATCATAGTAGCCCAAATATACATTAGAGAAACATAAGTTGGTTAGGCTAAAACTTAAGCCAACCTTTTGCCATTTTAGGTTCTATGCCATCTTGATTACAATGTGGTAAAGTTATCATCTCTAAGTTAGTCCATAAACTACTCTAATAAATCTTAGACTTTTAAAACACAACCTAGCTTAGTTCTTAACCTAATGGTTAAATTAAGTCAACCCAAACACTATGGTCCTTCCACCCAATTTTATGTTGACCTTTTCCCAACCTAACTTGACTTTACCATCATCAGAGGTTCTATATAAGACTCACTCTCATTTCCTAAGACTTTAAGCGATCAACCTAATTTTCTTTAGGTTAAACCATTTTGCCACAAGTTAACCTTGTTTTTATAAACCCTAAATCTAGTCAAACCTAAGACAATATGTAGATCCATGGTCCAACATATCCTAAGTTAGTCTAACCTGGCACATAAGATCCCTAAGCAATTAAGCTATTTCCTAAGATTCACTTCGGTGAGCCTATGCAATTGATCCATCTAGCTTAACTTAGTCAAACCAATTTTTTTAATTTATTAATCTAATCAACTTAATTTGATTAATGTAATTGATTAAGCCTAATGTTACCTAGGATAGTCTAACCTAAAACCTAAGACCTAACATGCCACAGACCATCATTGAATCCACCAAGGTCAATTCAAACACACTTAATCAACCCTAGGTTTTAATTGATTAATTTAAATAACTCAAGTTATATAATTTAATTATAATTTAAGAAATTATTAGTACAACTTAAGTTATTTTCCCTAAGAATTTGAGATCTTAATCTACCACTTATGAGTGACTAATTGAAATCAACTCAATGCCACTTGATCAATTTGAGTTTTAACCAACTTCAAATAAGAAGAGCATCTAAACAAGCAATTAGTCTCCAACTTTAAATATTCATATCTCAATAAATAAAGCAAAATCATAATCACCATCCTAACCCTTAAAATCAAAAAATGAGCTAAAGCTCGTGGCCAAATGATGAGTTGTAGCAATAAAGATATGAAAATACATAAATTAAAAACCCATATAGACCATCTATAATCCCCAAATTTGAGGACATCAATAGTTAAGGTCCAGCCCTCTCCACAAAAATACGAAATAAGAAATTTTGAAATCATTATGTGAGACATAATTAGAAAATGGTGTCAAGTAGGCATAAAATAAAATAATTCCCTACAATAGGAATCTTATTTTCAGCCTTCTTGAAGGTGAATCGATTTATCTAGATTGACAAGATCAAGCAAATCCTTAGGGATACTATGATGGAAGGATTCAATAGAATTACTTAAACATTATCCATTTTAGCTAAATTCAGCCCAAAATTCTCTCTCTCTCTCTCTCTCTCTCTCTCTCTCCAAATAAGAGATATAGTAAAGTTTAGCTAGGCTCTTTAATGAGCTTCTAATCTTTCTCAAACTATAAAATATTTCAGCATTTTTACCTTCATTAGAATGAATAAAATGAAGAATAGATATGACATCAACTTCAATCCAAAATTATAAATATTAATATTATGAAAAAGCTCATAGCAAAATTTAAAGTGAAAAAACTCAACATAAATAACTGAGGACATCTCAAGAGAACTTAAAAAGGCAATTATAATATTCCAAAATTTGTGACTAATAAGACCACCACAATCATCCCTATGATTAAAAATAGAACCATCAATATTCATATTGTATAAATTTTGTTAAGGTTTAACTCAATAAAGAATTTTGTGAGAATGGACAAAAGTATAATTATTAAAAAACCATCAAATTGCATAGCTAAATAATAATAGCCTTTAAAACATATATGATTAATAAGATTAGCATTAAACAATCATGGGCCCAAAATTTTGCCACTGGCCTTTCAATTAAGAGAGCATGATTTAGGTCGGTGAAATTTTTAGAAGTTAGATGGAATAGCAGGTAAGCACTACCCAAAGATTTCACCGTCATTTTGTAAGGACTTTAGATCTGGTTTCAAGTTTCCTATAGGCGCAAGCACCTATAGTGAATTACCCCTCTCAATGTAGAGAAAGAACTTTTGATTAAGGCTAGGCATTAGATCGCTAAATGCACAATGTATAGTAACAACATGTGGAGTTTTAGAATTTAAATTTATGAAATTCATCATTATTTAACTTAAAGTAGATGGTTAGAGGAATGATGATGCTCCCAATCTAGATCCCATGGTTCCATCATCTCAAGCTATTTCGGTCTCTTGTCTACCTAGTCAGAGGAAGTAGTTAACCCAACTGTAAGGATCCTTGTAGCCATGAGTTGCGCCAGGAAATTCTTGACTGTGTGGTGTTTATCTAATGAGATAAGTTTAAGTCCACCTTAGCTAATAGAGAGCTTTTTTCCCTATCAAGTGTACCATATGATTCATATCTCAAAGGGCGATTGGGGGAGCATAGACTTGGTCATGACTATAATATAATGGTGTCATTTGGCAGCAATCACTCGATCAGAGGACTCTAGTCATAACTACATCATATATGGAGCCTGCTAGCCAAGCCACATAGTTAGAGGACACGTGCCACATCCTTACTAGCATGAGATTGATTGAGAGTGAACATAGTATAACATTTAATTTGACATTAGCTCTTTTATGAGCTAGAGTTTTCCTTCATTTATCACCTTCAGCAAATAATTATGAAAGGTGGATTGAGTTTTAGCTTTAAGTTTTTTAGGTTGATCATTTTCATTAAGTCATTTTGAGATTAATAATTTATGAGATTTTTCATTTGGATTGATATTAAATTTATATTAATTTAATTTGAAATTATAATCCCATTTTGATGAAAGTATCCCTTCCGGTTGATATCTTCATTCAACACAGCCATCATCGGGGTGGATGTATTATTTCAGATCCTATCGACTCTATTAATTTAATAATAGAGAATCAGATATAATGTCATGAGAAAGAATTAGCTTCTCAGATGTCTTATTAATTAGAGTTCTTATAATATTATTATTTAGTTTTTAGGTTTTGTTAACTTAAACTCAGTCCTAAGACCCAATTGAAAATCAACCCGCGTAGCATCCTCAGACACTAAATTTAAGCATTCGGTAGTTGTCCCATGCATGTTATTCAATTTAATATTGATTTAAATTTATGTGATTTGAATAATGTTACCTATTTTGATTGAGTTTTATTACAATTTTTAGAATTTTAGAAAACATTTAATAGCATTTTGATTGCCTCTAGTGTCATCCCCACGTAAACAATGGGTTGGGCATGCCCACCATGCCAAGAAAGGTGTATGGGTGGTGTGAACGGCCATCATCCCACCACACTAAGAAAGGCATGTATGAGTCTCTAAAGCACTTGCATGTAATACAAATTTTCTGGCACACCAATAAAGGCATGTATATGTATTTATATACTTGCAATGTCAAATTAAAATATTAATTTTAGCTTTATAGTTAAATTTTTATTAAGCTATTTATGCTTCCTATTAGAATAAAGGTTTTATAGCATTTTGAGCATCCAATATCATCTCAGATAAGATGCTACTTGATATCTTACTTACCCGCCACCAAGAAAATGTGTATTGGTGGTATAAGCCATGGTCTGATGTGTCATCCCACCATGCCCAAAAGGCATGTATGAGGCTCTTAGGTACCTGCTAAAATATATTTTCCCGCCACACCAAGAATGGCATATACAGGTACTTATACACCTGTAATGTTAGTTTAAACAATAATTTTAGATTATGACATGGCTTTATGTCAAACTATGTAGGCCTTCTTGTCGGTGTGAAGTTTGGCAACTTTTTAGCATCTGTCCCAGTGTACTCCAAAATTATAGGCCACCATGCCAAGAAAGACATGTATGAGTGGTATAAATTACGGTGAATGCCATCCTCTATGGCAAGAAAAGTATGTATGGGGCTCTAAAATACCACAAAAACACGATTTTTATATGCCATGAAAGGCATGTCAATTTTACCATGTATAAATTTTCCCACCATACCAAGGCGTATGTACTTATATTCAACCAGGTTACGAACACAGAACCTAGTGGCGCTTGCAAACCGGCGAACGGTGCGGCAGCCGGTACGCGTGCATCTGATGGCGTTGGTGCATGGGCATGAATTCATGAGAATTATGTGCATGATCTGAGCATAAATGCGCTATCGCTTTAAGGATGGCGGATGCCACGCATCGTGGATGCACACTAGTCAAGCGTCTTTGCATGTGTGTGAGATCACGCGCAGTGCGTTAATAGAAGTGGGATGAAGGAGGGTTTCACTTGTGGGATGGACGTTGGTGTCACTACGGCCGGACTAACGGGTGGGAGGACTCTTTTGGATGTAGCGAGATGAGCGAGAGGTCAGTTGAGGGGATTTTTAGGGAGAAAATGAAAATTAGAGTTAGGGTAATGAGAGGGGGTATTTATAGGAATTTTATTTTAAGTGTTTAATTAACCCTAATTCGACTTTTATGCCTACATTGCTACATGTGCAATATATATGATGATCTTAGATTATTCTGATATTTTGAACATAATGGCGTGGTCTATTTCATGATCGAAGGTTATTTGGTTCAAGTTAGCATCAAATTGGGGACAATTTCAGTTCATATTTATGCATCATCGCTTTTTATTGCTCGATATTCACTCATACTCATCCAAATTAAGTACAAACAATCTCATTTGAAAGCTTTTGATATTTTGATGCCAATGGCATAATCAATTTCATGAACAGTGGTCATTTGGGCATCATCGTGATGACCTCAATATACATGTCAGTGCATCGACGACCCTCCTTCTTGATCGGTCGATCATCAAATTATGCAAGATACGTATTCTGATCAATTTTGACATTTTGAACATGATGGCAGAGTTTGTTCATCAATCAGAGGTCATTTCAGATGATTTTTTTGCCATCGAATGTATTTTAGATCCAATTTACATGATGTTGTATCCGATTACTCGATATTCTTGCATACTTATATGAATTAAGTGCATATAGTCTCATTTGATAGATTTTAATATTTTGATGCTAATGACATGATTAATTCTATTAATGAAGGTCATTTGGTAATGTCATAGCTTCCAACCTTGGTAGGTGCGCTTCAATGACCCCTCTTGATCCGATCATCGAATTGTGCAAGATGCATATTTTGATCAATTTTGATGTTCTAAATATGACGGTGAAGTTTGTTGGTTGATCGAAGATTATTTTGACTAATTTTTAGCACCTTCGAGTGTATTTCAGCTTCAATTTATATGTTGAAGCTCATCGAATTCACCTTCTGAGCTCGACTTGACTTATGGCGCATGCATGGAGGTCAACAAATGCCCCTTAATAAATATGATTCATGCATGGAGTGAGTCATGTTGTTGAAAACTAGTTGACCCTTTGGGCTTGGATTAGTTGGTTCAACTTCCATGGGTTCTTGAAGCTTCTTCCATCACTCTCTCTTTGATGGGTTCTGAAATTCACTTTCTTTGGTGTCTTCATAAATTTGGATTTTTGTCGACCCTAGCTTCATGCTTGATCGGGTTGGATGGAAGAATCAGTTTGTTTGCTTTGATATTTGGAATTCATTCTATCCTTGCTTTAAACTTGATAGGCTTGATGAAGGATTGACTTGATTTGCATATTGACTTATCAGGAAGTGTATGTATGCTAAGTCATGTGCTTCTGATGGACTATTCTGATACATACAAATGACCCAGTCTTATGGCCTATATTTGGTCAATGTTGAGTTATCAGCATAGCATTGTGTGCTTTAATAGACTTAATAATAGAATTAATAACCACGAAATACCTTTAGTTCAGCCATTGACTTTGTGTGAACTATGGAAATGCTTCCTCGGTCCTGTGCTTTCTACATTGACGGGCTTGATGAGAAAATTGACTTTGATCTATGGTTTGTGCTTGATCATCTCACTTAAAAGGGGTTGGAATATCACCTGCGGGTAATATATAGATTGGGAAACTCAATTGAGAGTTTCTAGATTATCTTAGTCCATCGATCTAGTAAAAAGATCTCTTAGATTCTGGTTGCTTGTAGTCACTAAGATGGATCTAGTTTGAGATTAAATAGCTATCATTATTGGACTGACGAGCAAGGCTCTTTCACTGCAGCCTTTTCTTATGGCTTGTTGAGTGAGGAGAGCGTCAGCAACTAGGCTATTTGTGGGCTTGTTGAGTCCGAACTTTAGAACATGCTCGAGTTTTTAACTTAAGCTATGATTGCTTGTGGTCTTATCATCAAACAGATAAATGGGGACTCTTTCTTTACGACATTTTCTTATAGCTTATTGAGTGAGGAGAGCATTAGGAACACAACCATTTATAAAATTATTGAGTTCAACCTTTAGAACCCATCAGTGTCCTAGACTTAAAGATGTAGATATTGATGTTTTTCCAACTTAGTTGATTGAATCTTCTTAAATTTAGAGTTCTTTTGACTAGATCTTCAACATTTGATGAATCATGGAGGGAAACTTTTGACATTTATGACTATCTTTTCGTGCATTGAAGTTGATTCTTTTTGTTCTTGTAAGACCTGCAACTTTAATAATAACAGTCATAGATATATCCAAGGATCTTAGCATAAAGCTTGATATCAACCTGAATGCATATACAAAAAGATCTTCTATTTCATATGAAAGGATTGAACATCTTTGATTTATAAAAACTAAAAAATGCCCCTATCTATTAGAGAGATTAAAGACTAGTTCAAAAATATATTACAAAATTTGAACTTCTTTAATATAACTAAACAGAGCTCATTTTGATTATTATATATATTTATCTGAGGATCTCAGCTTGAAGCATGATGTCAACTAAGCTAAATATATAAAAATACCCCCTGTCTAATACGGGGTGGCTTTCACAGTAACTTAACAATGCGTTCTCATTTTATGAGAGAATCTTGAAGTGACATTACATGTGTATTTGACATGAAAGCCTTATTAGTGCAAAATTTATTTAAGTATTTATATACTTATCCACAGTGAGTTATGATATTTCTTGAGATATTGACCGTTGATTGGTGGCATCGATCGTTGACCATTCTTATCAATAAACTGGTAGCTCCTCCTTCATACACCTTCTTTATGACGTAAGGACCTTCCAAGTTAGCTTCAAATTTACCACCGATCCTATGATGAGGGATGATTGGCCTTAGTACTAAAACTAATTCACCTTTCTAGAATGTTCGAGGAGTGCTTGAACTATTGAATGCTTTGGACATCCCTCGATAAATTTCTAAACTTTGTTGAGCTTGGAGTCTAACTCCATCAAGTGCATCCAACTCTTCCTTTCATAGGCGAGCATTTTCATCTTGAGTAAGATTAAATTGGATAGCTACTCGAAGTGATGGTAGCTCAACTTCTAGTGGAAGAATAGTTTTAACTCCAAATGTTAGAGCATAAAGAGTGACCTTAGTTGGCATTTTGTAAGTTATTCTATATGCCCAAAGTGCTTCTATCATTTTAGTGTGTCACTCTCTTTTATTCTTTGTGAGAATCTTTTTGAGCAACTTGAAAAGATTTTATTGAAAGCCTCTGCCAAACCGTTGTCCTTTGGATTGTAGATTAATGAGTATCGCCAATCAATTTTATGTCGATTAGCGAATCTATATATCTTCATACTTTTGAAAGCTGGGCCATTATCTAAAAAGATTCATCATAAAACCCCAAATCTATAGATAATATTGTTGGTGAAAAAGTCAATGACTCGATCAACAGTGACTTCCTTAAACGGAGTTGCTTCAACTCATTCAAAGAAGTAGTCAGTAGCTGCTAAAATGTACTGATGTTCGGCTAATGATGGAGGATTAATCGATCTGATTATATTTGTGCCCTAACTTTTAAATGACCAGGACACTATTATTGTGTGCAGAGGATTCAAAGATTGATGAATGAGATTCCCATGGACTTGGCATTCAAGACACCTTTTGGCATGATCAATACAATCTTTCACCATCAACGACCAATAATATCCCATTCTCTTGATTTTTGCTGGCATTTTAGGACCTGATTGATGTGACCCACAAAGTCCATCATGAATTTCGGACATAACTTTGTTGGCTTCATCCATTTCTAAGCATGATAGCCACATTTTTTCAAAGGATCTACGGTACAATGTATCATTAACATAGGCATATCCTAGGATCCTTTTTATAATTTGCATGGCTAATGATTTATTGATAGGAAATTTGCTTTCCTTAAAATAATCAATGAAGGGTTGTCTCCAATCATCAGACTCTTCTACTATGAAAGCTTCACATGATTTATTTGTAGTACTTTTAAATTTTTTTATCTCTTGTACTTATTATTCTTTGGGAGAATGAGAAATAATTTGAATTGCTTCCTACTGGCTTGAGTTTGATGTCCCCTCTACATGCGGGGTGTATGGATTTACTAGTTATAGAACTTGATGAGTGGACACTTAAATCAACACATCATCATTGTCCGTGTTTGCCATTTCTTTTGCTAGCTTGGCCGACAATCTGCTTTACTATTCTCTGATCGAGAAACTCAAACTAGTTTAATGTTTGAATTTTCTTCATGAGCTCAAGCACTCACCTATGAGTATGCCAATTCAAGTTTATTAATCTTATAGAGACCCAACACTTGGTTGATCACCAATTGAGAGTCTCCAAAGACTCTTAAATTTTAGATCCTGATAACAACAACTTCTTGAGACATGCCACCACCAAGCCATATATTTAGCTTCATTGTTGGTTCTTGGCTATGTCAGCCTGTATGAATGCCTCATTATGTCATCTTATACTATTATGAAGATGAGGCAAATGCCAGCTCTTACTTTTGGTAGATTTGGAGGCTGAGCAAACTTAATAGATAATGCATCATTGAAATATAATTTCTAGATTTGTAGTTTTTCTCTTTTGTGGATAAGCAGAATCTATTCATCAGGTGAATCATCATTGATTGCTGATCTGCTAGGATAGGATGCGCAGCGAGAAAATCTTCTAATATTTATTACTTTTTGAGATACATATTTGATATCAAACTGTAATAGGAGCACTGCCAGTCATGCTAAATGACCTGTTAATGCTAATCTATTTATCAAGAACTTCAGCAGATCGATCTTTGAGATGAGTGTTATCTTATATGACAACATGTAATGTCAAAGCTTCTTGATAACGATGATCAGTGCAAGATAGTAATTCTCAATCAGAGAGTACATTGCCTCAGCTCCTATCAATCTCTGACTGATATAGTACAACCCATTTTCTTTGCCTTTTTCATTATGTTGTGTAAACAATGCTTCGAGGGATTCTTCTAGTGCAACTATATAAAATATAAGAGTCTTTCTTGAGATTGGCATTGTAAGAATTGGTGAATTTAACAAGTATCTTTTGATGCTATCGAATGCTTCTTGACATTTATCATCCCACTTAAATGGTGCATTCTTCTTCATCAATTTAGCAAATGGTCGACACCTGTCCAACAGATTTGATATGAAATGTTGGATTAATGCCAAATGTCCTTGTATAGAAAAAAGCTGATGAAGATTCTTCGACACTGGAATATCCACTTTTGCTTCAATTTTATTAGAGTCGATATGAATTCTTCTATGCTAAACCACATAGCGAAAGAACTTTCTAGATGAAACCCTAAATGCACATTTAAGAGAATTCATCTTGAGATCATACTTCCTAATTCTTTTGAAGACCATCTTAGGTCATCAAAATGATCTCCTCGATTTATACTTATGGTGTTTATTTTTAGTATATGATGAGATTGATACCACGTAGATCCGTAGAT
Source organism: Cymbidium sinense (assembly GCA_021442155.1). NCBI lineage: Eukaryota > Viridiplantae > Streptophyta > Magnoliopsida > Asparagales > Orchidaceae > Cymbidium > Cymbidium sinense. Next base: position 329,117 of record JAKCPB010000275.1, on the reverse strand, counting down.
GCACTTATTTGGGTGATCGAGTGTGATATTAAGGAATGATGTACTATCTTGAGAAACAGAAGTCACCATCCTACAATGGACCTAATCACCTAATAAGGACTCCTAAAGATAATGGGTCTTGAATGTACCAAATATCTTTCCCACTTTACATAGAAAAGTAAAAGTAAGGTTTATTTTATTCATTAAGTTCCTATGAGGCAAACCCGAGTTAATTACATCATAAGAATAAGATTCCTTAGAATACTCTCATTTAAGATAAATGATTATTGTCTCCAAAGATTTCAAAGATAGGACTATCAATCAATTAGTTATTTTTAGAAAATCAAGTAGGATTTGAGCAAAAGGGAAGAGTTATTTTTGGAACCAAAAGGAGATGAGTAGGGGGCGCTCATGATATTAGGAAACTTAGTGAGCATCCCAAACTATCCTATGGTTGGGTTTATATTTTTGAAATTAATGAGATTAATTTATTTGAGTTGGAATTTTATTTGAAATCTAGAGCTTACAATTCCACGATACAATATTATAGAAATGCCTAAGAGGTGAAGATTTATGCTTGTAGCCCACAAAGTAAAACAATAACCTCAGATCTTAAATCTTGGGAGCTTTAGTGAGGGCTAGAGCATGACCTAAATCTAAGGTGAAACTAGGTATATGGTTTACCTCCACAAGATAGGATAAACCATCCGACTGTTGGACTTACGACCACTTGGGGGGAGGCCTCCAACTAACTCCTCCTATGGTTTTAAATACATGTAGGCAAGTCTTATGCTTTGTAAGATGGCTAAGCTGTTGTTCATTTAGAAAGGATACTAAGTCATTAAACACACTCCCTAAGAAACTAGATCATGAAGGGCATGAATAATGACTTAATTTAATGTAAATTTTGTTAAGTTTTATTTTAATTTTTGGACATTTTTATTTGACACGGGTTGTGGGATTTCATATGCCTAATGCATGAGAAGATTGGTTATGGGCCAAAATCAAAGAAGGAGGTGTGTTTCCACTATGGCTATCGAGGTCAGCCATTTTCTCTAGCAAAGGTGGAAGCCGTCCATTAGCAAGAGTGAAGCAATATGATTTATGCATGATGTGAGACATATAACATCTAGCTAAAGGGTTGCTAAATCTTTTATTATCTTAATTTATGTCCTAGGTTTTAGGTAAGGTTATGAGTTATTTAATTTTAATTTTGACTTGATTAATTGGATAGAAAATTTATTTTTCCCTAAGTGCCTAATCGCATCCAAGCCATTCATCAAACAATGAAGAAACTAAGAAAATTATGCCATCTTAATTGCGCATTCATAATAAAATATCAATCAATTTATAAAATTGATGCAAAATAATAAGAGGCTGATATGGTCGGGCTCCATCACACAAACCTGAAAAGAAAATGGGTAGCCGAGCTCTATCTTATACAACTAGGATTATAAATGAATAATTATAATTAAAAATAATTCATGTTATGAGGGTCTTCATTCTTCATTCTTCATACTTTATTTTGATTTGCTTCTTTCCTTTCTTCTTTTTGGCTTGATTTAAGATGTAGCTTTCTCCAAGGCTTCACATGGCATATAAGTCTTGGTCTTATGACCAATGTTCATCCTTAATCCCCAATAACATTCATTACAAATCTTAATTGCAAAATGTACATGAAAATGGGAAATATAAATTTAACCAAACCTATAAAATAGAGATTAGCTAAACATGCCACACAACCCAAGCAATTACATGAATAATTTAGACTTAGCACCCGACACATGGGTTACCAAGCCCACCTGTCTTAGTTTGAATTATGCTTAGGGGTATAAGCAACCTGCACAGTAACATATACCATAACATTTAATCTAAAACATTACAGTCTACGCACATATACCATAACATTTAATCTAAAACTTTACATCATAAAATAAAATTAGGCCTCAAACCATGCACCACCTTAACATATAGCTAGAAATGGTGACTTAACTTAATGTGTGTGCCTTTTAAAGCTTGTGTGGAATGTCTTAGCAAGGCTTTAAGGTTTAAGTGTGAAAGATTCAATTTAAATGGTGATTTTAGTTTAAGTGATTTAGTTGATTTGTCAATTTAAATGGTGAAGAGAAGAAAGAAAGGAGAACTCTCTTTCATCCCTTCCTTAAAGTATTTCTAAGGTAGATACATTAATGATTTTCCTTTAGTGAATGTTTTATTATGTATTTTATTTAACCCTAAGTTTAGATTTAATCTAAATAGTCCTATTCAACAAGAAAGTCCTCTTAAGATTAATTAAGGTGAATTATTATCACATAACACACAACCATCCATTTCTTTCAACCATGTATACCATACATATAAATGATCCTAAGCATAGCTATACATGCAATACAAATTTTGGCATACTTTGATGATGAATGCTAAGAGATATGATTTGGAAATTTGAATATCTCATAAATGCATGTTTTTATTATGTAAAAAATAGAGGGACCCTTGTATCCTTTAATCAAATGCACATTAATATGTATAAAAGACATAAGTGAGTACAATGCTATTATTTTCTACACCAGGAGTGTAAGATACAAGACCTACTTAGGGCTACTTAATGCCATTATTTTATTAATGGCTTATTTTCTATACCACTTTTATTAAATACATGTGAATGTATAAAAAGAAAGCAAATGGATGAAGAATCATGCAAAAGTTTATGTTTGATTTAGTTATATAATTTATATGTGTAAATGTGAAGTTCCTTCTTAAGTCATAACATAGAAATGCATAAGAATAGATTTAAACAAGTGTTGTGTTCTTTTCGATGAACTATACACTTTGCAAATCCTATTCAAATCCATGTTAAGAGAAGAGAAGAAAATAACATAATACACATCTTATGCTATAATCACATGCAAGCTTATAATCACTTATAAGTAGCATCACTTCCTTCATAATCTTTGATTTATAAATTTTGAAAATAATTTTTGATTTAATAGTGATAATAGCCACTCATATTCTTATCTTTAGCCAGAACATGCAATTTGACATAAATGAAATATTTTATTTATTTAATTTTTCAAAAGAAATGAATGTATGATTTCATATGGCAAACAATATTTCACATTCTTGGAAAAAAAGGGATGTAAGCACATGACTCCATTCACCCTAATTACTTCCTAAGGACAATCATATTAAATGTATCAAAATTCTTAAAGTGATTTTTTATTTTTGGATTTGATTTGACTTAGGAAATATGAAGAGGGTTTGCTTATCCTAATCCATTTCCCACATGTATGAATCAATTTAGTTTAATTTTAGAACAATTAGGTTAATTTTATATTTTGTTTATGTTAAGGTATGAGTTAATCCATTAATTACCCATTAACTATACCACATTAACATAATTATTCAAGTAATTATGAGCCAACAAATGATATGCACCCACATGGAATTTAAATCAGCAATGCACCTAAGAAATGAATGGGCCTAATGCAATTGGCTCACAATGATTGATTAATTAAGCTAAAGGATTTAATTAAGTACTTTCATAACCATGCTACACATGTAATTTGATTGTAATTTTCTTTGAAGCCTCTTAGGTTATTGAACACCTAAGAATCTATCCAAGAATTAAGTGATTAAGTCCTAGAGTGATTTAGTTTTGAGTTTGGTTAATTAAGCCATTAATAAAGTGATTAAGTCATTGAGTAATTTCCAAATTAATTAAGTGTTTTCAAAATGAAATAAACTTAGGGGAAAAGATTGGAAAAGAAATCTTAATCTCATTCCCTAAGTTCATTCACTATTTTATAATGATTAATATACTTAATCATTGAATTTATTACTATTTAATAGGTTAATTAATCATTTATTTAGTTAAGAGAGGGATTAAGGATGAAATAAATAATTCCCCTAATTAACTCAACAATAAATTTCAAGAAAATTATGGGAGGCAGAGGTCATCCCACTAAGTAACCCTAGGAAGTTTAGAATTAATTGCTAAAGTAATTAGCCTAATTATGTATCCAATAAAACTCAAATTGAGTGAAATTCACCATTCAAAATCAATTGATCTTAGTTTTAAATTATTCCTCACTGAATTATCTTTATAATGAACTTGAGTTTGTATTTTTTTAAATTTTTCTAAAATTAGTTATGAATTTTGGAAGTTTCAACATTATAAATGAATTAAATAGAGCTAATTAACCCCCTAATCCCATTGGGTCATGTGGAGGCTAACACGCGTCGATCACTTTCCATGTGGCATGATGATAGGTTATTTAAGTTGTCACATCCATGATGGATGTGATTGACGCACTTTCTCCATGGGCTGTCCGATCTAAGATTGGACAACCAGGATTAATCCCTTAGTTTGGGATTAAATTAGAAGGGCTAACGTGTGATCTAATCATAACCGTCCATTCCAATCATGCGAAATGGACAGTGTGTGATCTATCTCCTCCCAAGTGGTGAGAGACGAATGCTATCTGTCAATCATTACTCGATCTGAGCTCACCCGAGCTCGGATGGAGTTCAAACTCATGCCACACCTTTTGGGAGGCACAAGCAAGGTATCCAATGGTCAAGATCTAATGAGATTACAATTTCCTTCACAAAAGACCAAGCAGTTTTTATCCTAAGATCTGTTTTGAGTAATACCTTGGAAGCTATCATGCTTCCAGCAGGAGGAGGCAAGTCATGAAGCCTATTGAAGGTATCAAGTCTTGATTTGAAGTGAATAGCTTGGTTAACCAAGGTCCCTTTTAATTGTGATTTGGCTTGATCAAGGTGAGGATTCTCATGGCTTGGAGACTTGGGAAACAACTTGGTTGAGCTCGACGAGGCCCCTTGATGGTGCTTGCAAGAATAATTTGAGTTTGGTGGAGAATTGGATAGGTTGGATCTTCACTTCACCTCCCCAATTTTGACCTTGAGCAAAATTGAGAAGGAGAAATTAAGGAAGCTTGGAAATGGCCTTGGGAAGCTTAAGAATGCTTGGTTTATATTCCTAGAGCTCAATCAATTCAGTGCTTGTGGTTTGAGTGGAAATGAGGAGGAGTATATCTCCCCCTCCTTGGATTAAATGGAGAAGAGAAATTTTGCTATTTTTGATCAATGGAGGAGATTGGCTGATTGGTTTGGGCTATTTGGCATCCCATGTGATTCATTTTTAGGTAGTGGAGGGAAGGAGAGTGAGTGACCATTTTCTAGGTGAGTGTATGGGGTGATCCAAGTGCTCAATTCTCATTGGAGGGGTCAGTTTAGCCTTGGGTTGGGTCAAGGCTGACCCAAGTCCATTGGGTCATGTTTACCACCCTCCTTGGTGTCTATGTGGATCACTAGGAGGATGCTAAGTGGCCCTGAGAAAGGAATGACCAAATTCCAAGTGAATTTGGTCATAGGATACCCTTTAATCTAAGAGTAAAATGGTCATTTGAACTTATTTTTGATTTGGGCAGATTTGAAGTAGTTCAAAAATGGTTTGAGCCAAATTTTAAGTGATTTAGAGTTCATTTGGTTTGAATTGGTTTAATTTTACATATTTAGGTCAAGTTGGGTAAATTTGAGTTAGTTTGACCAATTGGTCAAATTGAGTCAAATCATGAGTTAGGTCAAGTTCAAATGATCATTTGGAGCCTATGGGTATCATTGGTTTGGTTCAATCTGGTTTATATTTAGTTTTGGTTCATTTAGGTTCATTTAGGTCAAATGGGTCAAGTTGACTAATTTGACCCATTTGACCCAATTGGGTTAGGTCATGGGTTGGTTTAGGCTTGGTTGATCATTTGAAATGTATTGCAAGCTTTGGTTTCAATCAATTTTGGTTTGGTTTGACCTTTTAGGTCAAGTTGGGTTCATGGTTAATTGGGCTAGGTTGGGTCTAATTGGTCAATTAAAGCTTTGGTCAAGTTCAACAAGTGATTTGTAATGAATTTGACCCATTAGTTGCAGTTAATTTGGCTTAGATCAAGATTTGACCCATTTTGGCTTTTTAGGTCAAGTTGAGTCAATTTGGATCATGTGGCCAATTAGGCTTCGTTTGGCTCAATTGATGGCTTGATCATATGCAATCATTGAATATGGACTGGTTTAGATCAATGGTTTCAATCAATTTGGCTTATAGTGAATTTTAGCTTGTTTAGGTTTCATTTAGGCTATGTGTTGACTTGGTTTGACCCAATCCTAGGATGATTATTGCTCACAATGTGAGGCTTAAATGGGCTTAGTTCAATCCAATTTGGGTTGGATTAGAATTTGGCTCAAATGGTCCTTTACGTCTTTGGGTCAAGTGAGCCTAAACGGGTCAATTGACTTGATCAAGGCTTGACTCAAGTTTGGTTGAACTCACATATGGACTTATGATGAAAATATAAATACAATTTCAAGTGATTTGGAGTCAAATGGATTTTGGTTCATTTGACAATTACAAGTCAAAAGGGTGAACATGGGTTTGATTTGGGTTAGTTTGATTTTGATTTAGTGATTGTAGTTTATGTTTATATTTGGGCATGTGATTGAAGGATTGATTGTTTGAAGAGAAAATCCAAGGGTTTGGATTGATTTGAGAATGGTTTGGCTAAGTTCAAGAATTTGACTTGATAGGGTGTAAGTTGGATTTTGGTTAGATTTCAATTTGAGTTTTGAATTGATTTTGGTTATTTGAATTTATATTTCATTTATATTTATGAATATAAATGAGAATATAAATGGGTTATGAGAGAATATTTTTAGTTTGGAATGATTTGGATTTGTTTGAAGGAGTTCAAGGATTTGACTTGAAAGAGTATAAGTTGGATTTTAGTTTGATTTGGATTTGAAATTTGGGCCAAGTCCATAAGATCAAATCAAAGGCTTAAGAAACATTTTAGGATTTGAATTCAATTATGGGTTTCAATCATTTAATTTGGAATTGATTTGAATTTAAATTTTGGAATTGATTTATGATTTGAGAAAATAAATTGAGTTGGAATTGATTCAAGATTTGGATTTGATTTGAATTTGAAATTGAATTGAATTTGTAATTAATTTGAATTTGAAATTGATTTGAGATTTAGAATTGATTTAAATTTGGAATTGATTTGAATGAAAGAAGTAAGGATTTGGTTCAAGATGTAGGGTAGGCAAGTTTCAATAATACTCTTAAGGCATAACCTATTTTTTTGGCTAACTCTTCTAAGCTTCTAGGGTTAGTTTAAGTGTTCACCTAATCACTAGAAGTATCTTAAGACTATGGAACTCTTAGTGTTTAGAGGAGTCCTATGTCTAAGATAGAGAAGTTGGAAGCTCACTCCAAAAGTGAGGTCAACAAAGGGCGCCCAATAGGTGTGGTGTGATTGACAAGGCATACCGCACATATTTGTGTTGATCGAGTTGATCAACTACGTTCGAATGATTGCAACACATAAATGATCTACTCCTAAACCCAAGGTGTAGAAGGAATCAAGAGTTTAGGGCAACGCAACTTTACTTATATCTAAGACATAAAAGAGTGAACAAGGAATCCACTAGGGATTGAGTTTGTGAGCCTTCTAATAGGTGAAAGGTTGAAGTTATCCAGTGGGGATAAGAGGTTTGATTTAATATGTGTCTCGCTGTGAAGAAATTTGATTTGATTTTTGATTTATGATTTGGTGCTCCAGGGGATAAAGTGTGAACCCTCCATTAGGGGAGCAAGTTCAAGTTAGATTAAATTAATTCCAGTGAGGGAATTGGAAAGATTCATATTGAGGAGAAGTTGATTGATTTATTTATTTAATTTAACTATGTTAGAAAGTTGATTGGATTTATTTCAAATTTTAAAATTTAAAATTTTTAGATGGATTTTATTGATTTGCAATGGATCATAATGAGAATGAGCATATATCAGCCTAGACCTATCTCAGGTTTACCAATCCAAAGGGGTAGTTAACCAGTCACATGATAGGACTATCCAACTAAAGGAGTTGCCTTTTGGTGTGCAGCAACTGTACCAGGAAGAAAGTATACTAGACTCACATTTTTCAAAGTAGGGATCAGTCGTTATGGTGATTAGTTGGCGACACAACAAATAGAACCCAACCTAAGGCTGACTACCAAGTGAATGACACTAGGGGAACTTAAATCAGCTCAAAGATAGTCAAAATTAATTTCATTTTTAAAATTATATTTGATAGATCCCATCAGTTTGCGATAGACTGAATTGAGTAGGGGCCATATCGGCTTTGGCCTAACTCAGATTTATCGATCCAAAGGGAGTAGTTTCCCGACTGAGGGGAGAATTATCCAACCAAGGGGGTGCCTTTTGGTTTGCAATGGTTAATTCAAGGAAGAAAGCATGGGGACTCACATCTTTCCCAAAATAAAAGACCACTTGGGTGACGCATTAGCAAGGTAACATGTCAACCTGACCTAGGACTGCCCGTCGATTTGCGATAGTCATGCTAGAAAGAATGCATTGTAGACTTACATCTGCCAGAGCAAAATGACTGACAGGGCAACCTATTTGTGGCTAAACAAATTGAACCCAACCTAAGAGCGACTACTGAGAGAGTGTCGACCCAAGGACTTATCACAACTTAAGTGTAGTCAGGCAATTCTTATAGGGAGTTCTGCAGACACTGCCCTAAAGATAGGATGCCTACTTGGGAAAAGGGGCCATTGGGGGCTTGAATTTCTAATCCACAAACAAATAAATTTATTTGTTTATTTGTTTGTTTATTGTGGACTCTACTGGTTTGCGAGGGACCATAACAAGATAGAGCTTTTATCAGCCTAGACATATCTTAGATTTACTGAACCAAGGGAGAATCTGTGCATTCATGGAACAGATTCTCCAACCACAGGGGTGGCTACTAGGAAAGGGGACTGTCCAATCTAAGAGTAGCCTAAGTAGTATCTAAATGGGGTCCGAAAGGATGTGATCTGAATAGAGTGCTCGTAGGGGAGGGGCCGTTAAGGGCATTATCCAAAATCGTGGAGAAGATAATGTCTATAGGTATTCGGTGTCCAACTCAAGGAGAAAGCTTGGGGACTCATATCTGCCAAGAGTGGTGTATTCACCGAGTGAGTTGCTATTAGCATAGTGAACATCAACTAACCTAAGGTGCCCATCAGTTTGCGATAATCAGCCTAGGAAGAAAGCACCGGGGACTCACATCCTTCTATAGTGGAACTGATTGCCGTGATAGTTTATCTTCGGGTTGATATGTGACATCCTACCTAGGGAGACTATTAAGTGAATGCCACTGGGGGACTTATATCAACTCAAAGGTAGTTAAGAGGAAAGGAGCCACTGGGGGACTTTTCCTAATCCTCAAATATACTCAACTTAGTTAGCGCATGTTGGCTAGTTCAAGAAGAAAGTGTGTAGGCTTACATCCTCTTAAACAAAGTCAACATGAGGTAGCTTACTGACTGCATAGTGGGGTCCATTAAACTAATAAGGCGATCATTAATTTGCAATGGTCAAACCAGGAAGAAAGCATGGGGAGTCATATCCGTCAGATAAGTGATCACTGGGGTGACATACTAGGAAGGTAGCATGTCATCTTGACCAAGAGCAGCTAATGAATGAGTGCCATAGGGGGCTTACTCCCACATCAAAATGGCTCGAGATAAAAGATATGTGTTTATTATTATGTTTGTGTTTGTGTTTGAGGGAATATGATGCCTCTTGGGTCCTCTCAAACCTACTCTAAACATGCTTTAAGAGTTCTTGAAATGATTCCACGAATGATAGTTGAGATTCCACCAAGAAAAGATGTCGCTTGGGTTCTCTGACACCTAACTTAGTTGTACTAGTTGAAATAGGATGCCTCTTGGGTTCTCTTACACCTACTCTTGTAGCATCGGGGAATCATATTTAATTTATGTTTGTGTTGTGAAAGAAGGATAGGATTCCTCTTGGGTTCTCTTACACCTATCCTAAAATAAGTCGTGGTAGATTCACAAACAAGCAAATAATGCTTTAAAAGAAAAGAATATTTTGATCAATTAGAATAAAATTTTTGAATATAATTATTTTCAATCATGATTTTATAAATAATATTTCTTCAAATAGAACCCTTTAATTAGAAGCATTGGGTGTTCCCCTTTACAATCAATAAGCTTATAAGATCCTCCTTGGTAGGCCTTCTTCATGATAAAAGGGCCTTCCCAAGTGAGTTCAATCTTGCCTCCTATCTTTCGATGGGCAACAATTGGTATCCTTAGAACTAAGACAAGCTCTCCTACTTGAAAAGCTCTAGGGGTAGACAGCTTATTGTGAGCTTGAATCATCTTGGCTTTGTATAACTCGAGATTCTAGCATGCCCATAATCATCTCTCCTCCAAACCTTCGAGCACTTTTAACCGTAACTTGGCATTCTACTCTATAGTGATTTTACTACCCATTTTTATCCTTAGTAATGGGAGTTGAACTTCTAATGGTAGGATAGCTGAATACATAAAGAAAGAGATTAAGTTGGAGTTTATGTGTGATATGCCAGGGGCTTCTACTTCTCATGCCATTGTCGCTTATTATCGTTAAGTGTTTTCTTTAATATCTAGATGAGGTTTTTATTGAATGTTTTTGCTAGGCCATTTGTTTAGGATAGTAGATAGTGGAGTATCTCCAATCTATATCATGTGTTCTAGCAAAGATGTTGATTTTAGTACTCTTGAATGCAGTACCATTATCAAATATAATTCATCGATGAAACTCGAACCTATATACGATATGGTTCATGAAGAATTGGAGCACATGTTGAGCTGGACCTCTCTGAGTGGGATTACCTCTGCCCACTTGGAAAAGTAGTCGGTGGCAGCTATGATAAATTGATGACCCTTGGAAGAAGGAGGATCAATAGGACCCACTATGTTGATACCCCAACACTCAAATGGCCATGAGACCAATGTAAGATGTAGAATGTTGGGCGGTTGACATAGGACCACACCGTGTACCTGACATTGATGGCATCTCCTAGCTACATTCACGTAGTCTGTAATCATTGAAGACTAGTAGTATCCTAGTATATTGATCTTTGCTTTTATCTTCGGACTGGATTGATGCGCTCTGCATAGACTTGAGTGTACCTCGATCACGATCTTTTGGGCTTCATATTTTTTTAAACAACGTAATCACATTTGATCAAAAGATCATCGGTATAAAGTGTCATCCATGAGCGCGTAGGAGAGAGCTCTCTATTTTATTTGATGGGCTTGTGACTTCTCTTGAGGTAGTTTGCCTGTGTTTAAGTAATCTATGAATGGTTGCCTCCAATCCAACTTCTTATCTTTTTTAGCAACTGTAACCTCCCCTTCAAGAGAGTGTCTCTCGACGAGTTTAGCACTAATAAATGATAGGACTCATCTATTTTGGAACTTTATTGGAATGGACTCATCTTCCAGACATGCCAATTCCTTGGCATGTTTGGCCAAAACATTTGCTATTGTGTTCTCTCCTCGGGGACCAGGTAGATGGTGACCTCAGGAATTTGGGCCAACATCTTCATGGTGTACTCATGGTAATGACGAAGCTTAGGTTTTAGAGCCTTATATGACCTAGCAATCTGGTTGATGACCAGCTGAGAATCCCTGTAGATGTTGATGCTTTTGACACACACTATAATGGCAAACTTTAGACCAGCAATCAAAGCCTCATACTCAGCTTTGTTATTGGTGCATAGATTGGAGAGAGAGTATAGGAATCACATTCACATATAATTTAGAGTTAAAAGAACTATTCCTACTCCTGCCTTTCCTAGAAAAGTAGACTATGGTTCTTCCCCTTTTTGAAAGGAAGATGCACCATCAAAATATTGACCTCATTTTTAGAGTGAGCTCTCAACCCTGCCATCTTAGGCATAAGATCTCTCTTAGACTTTAAGAGTTTCTTAGTCTTACGACATATCTAGTGATTAGGTGGACACTCAACCTAGCCCTAGAGATTTAGAAGAGTTAGCCAGAGGAATAGGTCATGCCTTAGAGGTGTTAGGAAAGTTTTCCTACCCTTAGCTGGAACCATTCCTCACTTTCCATCTTTCAAGTCAAACTCCAAATCAATCTTATTTTATTTTCTCCAAACTCAAATGAACTCCATATGATTGAAATCCATGATTGAAACCTATGATCAAAATCCATCAAAATTCCTAAGTTCAAATCTTCCTAAGCCCTTAATCTTCTCTTAAGGACTTAGCCAAAATCATGATCAATGCCAAATCAAATCTTTGAGATTTTCTCATAGTTCATTTATATTCTCATTTATATTCACATATATAAATGAAATATAAATTCAAAACTAATCAAAATAAATTCAAAATTCAAAATCAATTTATGAAATTTTTCTAAGTCCTTTAAGTTTCCCCTTAAGGACTAAACCAAAATCATGATCAAATCAATTCAAACTCATGGGATTTTTTTATAACTCATTTATATTCTCATATATAAATGAAATATAGATACAAATCAATCAAATCAAATCCTTAAATCATATTCCAAATCTAAAATTATCCAAAGTTGTTTAAATCCTTCTTAATGGACTTAGCCTAGATCAAGATCAAACAACTTCAAATCCTTGAAATTTTCTCATGATCCATTTATATGCTAATTTATATTCACATATATAAATGAAATATAAATTCAAACAATCAAAACCTATTCCAAAAATCAAACACAAATCAACTTAAAATCCAACCTAAGCCTTTCAAGTTAAAATCTTGAAGTTAGCCAAATCAACTTCAAATCGAGCCAAACCCTTGATTTTCCTTCATGATTCAATCAATTCTACAATCATGAATCCATATATAAAATAAACTTCAATCACCAAATCAAAATCCAATTAAAAAAATCAAAACCAAAATCCTTTCATGTTCACCCTCTGTATGAAATTGTCAAATAGATCAAAACCTATTTGACTTCAAACTTCTTGCAAATGGATTTATATTTTAATCATAAGCCTATATACAAGATCAATCAAACTCAAATCAAGCTTTGACCAAGCCATTTGACCCACTTAGGCTAACTTGACCCAAAGTGACCTAAAGTACCCTCATGAGCCAAATTCTAATCCAAACCAAATTGGATTGAACCAAACTCACCTATGCATCTCATCATGATTAACAATCATCATGGGATGATCAATCAATCAAATTAGGTCAAACCAAGTCAAACCTAAGGGTTGACCAAGTCAATTAAATGAAACCTAACATAGCTAAATTCCACCATAGGCCTAATTGATTGAAACCATTGATCTAAGTTCATTCATGAACTATGTTTGAACTTGACCAAGCCAACAATTGAGCCTAACCTAGCCCAATTGGCCACTTGACCCAAGTTGACCCAACTAGACCTAAAAAGTCAAAATGTGTTAAAAATTGATCTAAGCTAAATTGATTAAAACCAATGGGTCAAGTTCATTCCAAATCACTTGTTGAACTTGACCAAAGCCTCAATTGGCCAACTAGACCCAACCTAGCCCAATTGACCTTAGACCCAACATGACATAAAGGGTTCATGTTGAGCCAAATTTGAACATAACCAAAATTGATTGGAAACAAAGATACTAATACACCTCATATGTCTAATCAAACCTAAACTTACCTTTGACCTAACCTAAATAGATCAAATGGGTCAAATAGGTCAACTTGACCCATTTGACCTAAATGAAGTCATACGAGCAAATTCAAAACTATACCAAATTGAGTCAAACTAAAACCACCAAAACATTTAAAATGATCATATGAACTTGACCCAACCCTTGGTTTGACCCAATTTGACCAATTGGTTAACTTGACCCAAGTTGACCCATTTTGACCTAAATGGGTCAACATGAGTCAAACCTTATCCAATGAATTCAAAATCTCATGAAACTTGGCCAAACCAAGTTTCTCCACATACCCAACATATCCAAATTGAAAAATTAGCAAAATGACCATTCTACCCCTAGGCCATATAACAAATTTTGGCCTAATCCATGGGTAATTTGGTCATAACCTCTACATGTCAACTTGATTCTTTCGTAATAGCTCAAGGGGACCTAATGAAGAGTGGTGAACCCAACCCAATGGGTTTGAGTCAGTCCAATTGGCCCCAAGGCCAAACCCAACCCCATGGGTCAAAATGGCAAATTCAAACTCCCTCTTCCACTCAATTTCAAGCACATGGGAGGTTGGCATTCCACTCAAGGCCTCAAACCGACCATGTGCAAGCATCTAACTGATCAAACAACCCTCCCATTGTGATCAATTGGATCAAAATGGCACATAGGCTTGCGTCCGATCCTTCAAGGGGGAGATATACTCCCCTTAATTGAATTCAAATCCATGAGTCCTCAATTCGATTCAACCTAGGAAAGTTAGAGAAGCAATTCCTCGCCTCCCTAAGATTCCTAGAGTGAGATCAAACTTCATCTTCTCAAGTTTGAACATTGTGAAAATAGGGGAGCACAATCCAACCTTGAACTTTCTCCTTACTGAAAACCATCCTAATTTCTCCTACACACTTCTTCTAAGGACCAATCTGAGCTCACCCAAGCTTCCATTGGAGTTCCCATAGTAAGGAGAAGAGTAATTGGATCAAAGCTACAAGGATCTCCAAGTGGTGTTGGTCCATATAGAGCAAGACTCTCCCAAGGTATAGGAATTTCAACTGGGCTTCATCTCCATTAGACGAAGCTACCTCATCGATCTCGAGCGCCGGTGAGGTATGAAACTTTATGACCTAGCATAATATGTGTTGATCTTTTGTGAAAGAAATCTTTGAGTCATGCAAGATCCACCGTTGGATGTGCTGCACCTTGGCTTCAGATGGTGTGGGTTTATTTTTGGTTTGAATTCGAACTCAATTGAGCTCGGATCTTCCCCTAGATCATAGACGACCTTTGTTGATCAAGGGGGAAGAACTTGGGAAATCTCAGTCGTCCATCCCCGCATTTTGGATGGACGGCCGAGATAATTCCCATTTAGAAAATCCTTTATCCATTTTACAAGGGAGGTCTAGATCAATTGATGGATGCAGATCAAATTATCCTTAACCACCTTTTGGAGGACAACTTAAGTGATCTCACTACCTGCATCATCAAGAGCTATAGAAAAGAACATGGATGATATGACATCGATAGAGGACACTTCTATGTTTAAAAATACAGGACACGGACACGCATTGGACACGATATTATAATAATAATTAAAATTAATGTATATAAAATAAATAGATAAAATATTAAAAATAATAATAAATAAGTCATTTAATTAAAATTAAATTCTCATTGGATATATATATATCATATATATATATATATATATATATATATATATATATATATATAATTTAAGTAATTTATTTTATTGTACTAATAATTTTAATGAATAAAATTTATTATCAATCTATTATAAATTTAATTATAATTTGTAATAATTTTAATTATTTGTAATAAATATATCTTATTATTCTCTTTTTTTAGCTCAAATATCATTCTCTAAAATTTTGAAACTCTATATAATTTAAAAAATAAACTATATTTAAAATATTTTATATAATTTTAATTCAATTATTTAGAAGTGTCCCTTTAATTTTTTAATATTATTTTAATCACACTTTTCCATATTTTATCAAGGCATGTCGATGATGTCCAAATGAGGATACTTAAGCCCTAATTTTTAGGAGTGTTGGTGCATCATAGGCTATAGGATTAGCTAAAATGTTTTAATTAATGCTAATTAATCTCTAGATCTTCTAAAATTCATATATCCTTCAATAAATCTCAGAAAAATATGAAATAAATTTTTATGGTAAGATAATTCAACCTAGAATATTTTAAAATTAATTTAAATGGATTTTGAATTGAAATTTTCTCTAATTTTATGTTTTATTGGAAACTTCATTTTGCTAATTACCTTTTTAATTAAGTCTTTGATTAATCACAAACTTCTAGGTATATTTTTAGGGATGACTCCCATTTTTCTTGGGATTTATTTAAGGTTCAATTAGAAAAAGTGCATGTGGGTTTCCTAATTATCCTCCTTATGTAATTAAAGATAATTAAGGTGTGATTAGTGGTTTTAAGCCATGATTAAAGTTGATTAAGGTTAGATCCAATAGATAGAAGGTTTATGGAATAATTTTAGAGCATTTACCCTAAGCTATTCCCTAAACCCCTTTTCTTTCTTTAATCTTCTCTTAATTAAGGGTTAACTCATTAATTATCCCCTTAATTAATTTCTAAAATTTTTAAAAAGTTTCAGCACTTAATTAATCTACTTTGGGTAGATGCTTAAGTGTTTAATAACCTAAGTTCAATTAAGGAAATCAAAACCCAATTCATATGTGTGAGGGGGTGTTTGGAAATTACTTAAGTTAAACCCCTTAGCTTAATTAACCTTTAATCATGAGCCAAATTGCATTAGGCCTATTTCTATTATGTGCATTTAAATTCCTTATGAGTTTTATGTCATTTCATTGGCTCATATTATTTGGTTAATAATGCTAAAGGTGTGTGTAAGGGTTAATTAAGTTACTTAATTTATACCTTAAACTAATTAACACATAAAAATGAATTTAATCATCTAAAAATTAAATAAAAATATTAAACACATGTGGGAATGGGTTAAGAATAGCAAACTTAACTCACCTTTTCAAAATTAAAATCTAACTCAAACTCAAACAAAAAATATATTGAATTCACTTTGATTTATTTTAAAATTTTGTATTCCATAAGAATGTCTTTAGAATTCAAGTGAAGTGAATATGTTTACATGCTTTCATTACTTTGATTCTTTCCCCAACATGTTAAATTTGTATGTCATGTGATTTCATACATTCATACTTTTCAAATTCAAATTCAAAAATGAAATTGTTTACTTTATGTCAAATTTGCATGTGTTGGCTAAAGTAGAAATATGAATGGCTATTATCACTACTAAATTTCAAATTATTTTAAAACATATAAATAAATTATCAAATCTGAAAGTATGTTACTTATATTCTAATTATATGCTTGCATGTGAAGGATTATAAGGGTGTGCTTAGTATAGGTTTCTCCTCTCTTTTATGTTAGCATAATCTTGAATAGGAGTTGGCAAGATGTATAGTTCATTTGAAAAGAACCTAACACTTATCTAATTTCATATCCTATTCATCCTATGCTATCACTTAAGAAGGGTTACCCATGCTTGCAGCATAAATTGCATATATAAAATTGAATCAACTAATACAACTTTTGTTTTCTCTCTTTCCATTTCATTTCTTTTATACACATGTTTATATTTAAGGAAAGTGGTATATTAGTCTGGAAAACTCTGAGGTTGCGAGGCTTTAAGTAGCCCTAAGTAGGTTTTATATCTTATACCTCTGGTTAACAATGACTCTGTACTCACTTATGCTTTTCTTATTTTCATGTGTGTATGTGAAAAATTGGATAAAGAAACTCTTTTCAACTTAATGAAAATCATCCATCAAACTTCCAAATTTCCTTAAATGATTTCCTTTTCATGCATCACAAAGTATGTTAAATATTCTCATTTGTATGTATAGATATGCTTAGGACTCATTCATATGCATGTTATATATGTTGGGGAAAGAAATGAAGTAATGTGTATTTTATGAATTTAGTTCATTTTATTTAATCTTAAAATGCCTTTCTTTTTGAATAGGTTTGTTTAGAGTTTATCTAAATTTAGGATTAGTTAAAGACATTAATCAAAACATTCACTAAATAAAATAAAAATGTGAACCTACCTTAGAAATTACTTAGGTTAGGGAAGGAAAGAGAAGTTCTTTTCTCTTTCCCTCTCTTTATAACTTAGTAATTAATTCTAAGATTCACTTGAACCAAATCAAAATATGAAATAAAATCAACCCAAAACAATTAAGCAACTTAAATGAAACCCTCCTCTAAGTTGAACATGTTTTCACACTTAGAAAATTTGAACCTAAAGCCATAGCTATATACCACAAACCTCTAAAGCACACATTAGCAAAAGTCACCACTTCTAGCTTTAGGTTCGGGTGCATGGTTTGGTGTTTGTTTTATTTTGTGATATATGTTTTAGACTAGATGTTAGGGTGTATACTCATAGAATGAATGGTAGGGTGATCTTAGTCTAAACATTATTTTCTCAGGGGATTATGTTTAAGGGGTGCTATCATAAATAAAAGTATAAATACTTTTATTTGTAGGTGTTTATACACCTAAGCATAATCCATAAGCTAGGTAGACTTAGTCACCCATGTGTGGGTGATAAGTGCAATATATATGATTGTGATTTGTGTGGTTTGCTAATCTCTTTTGTGTGTTAGATTTCCATTCTTTTCCTTTGCATGTAAATTTGTGCAATTAGGATTTTGGAATGATTGTTATTGGGATTAGGATGAGCACTGGTCATAAGATTGTATCTTAAGCACCATGTGAAGCCTTGAGCATTTTCCAACCATCTAAAAGAAGGGATGAAAGAAGAAAGAAGAAAAAGAAGAAGAATGAAGAATGAAGAAAGAAAGCTTGAAGACCCCCATAACAATGAATTCCTTGCTTAATTTTAATTTAATTTATTTATAATATGAGTTGTATAAGAGTAGAGCTCAGCTACCTAAATTTGACTTTTCTAGTTTGTGCGGTGGTGCCCGACCATAATAGCCTTTTTATTCTTTCTGCGATTAGCTTTATAAATTGATTGATGATTTGTTTGCTTTGCATTAAGTGGCATGCATTTCCTAGTTTCTTCTTATCTTTATGTATGGCCTAGATGTGGATTAGGCTCTTAGGAAAAAATAAATCTTTTACCCAACTTAACAATTCAAAACTAAAAATAAAGAACTCATAACATCACCTAAAGCCTAGGTTTAAAATCAAGATAAAAGAATTAGCAACCTCTTAGCTGGATGAGTATTTCTTTTATAATATCATGCATAAATGCATCTTATTTCACTCTTGATTGGTGGGCTTTCACTTTTGTCAAAGAAACTTGGCTTGACTTGAGTGTCATAATGGAAACACACCTCCTCGCTTCTCGCTGATTTTGGCCAGTAACTTTATTTCTCTTGCATTAGGCATATGAAACATATTAGCCTAAGTTAAAATAATTATCCAAAAATAAAAATAAACAAAAATTTGAATTACATTAGATTTAGGTCGTTTAAAGCATACCCCTACATGATCTAGTCTCTTTAAGGTGTGAGTTTAAGGACTTAGTCTCTTTCTAAACTAATAACAACCTAGCTATCTTGCATAAGTTTAAAGACTTGCCTAAATCATAGGAGGAGTTAGTTGGCCACTCAAGTTGTATGTCCAAACATGCTATTTGTCCTCTCTATGGGAGGTAAACCAAATGCCTATTTTTGCCTTAGATTTAGGTTATGCATTCGGCCCTCACCAAAGCTCTCTAGATTTAGGTTCAGAGGTTGCTTTTTCCCTTTGAGGGCCATAAGCATAATTCCTCACTTGTTAGGCATTTCCCTTAATCTTTTATTATAGAATCATAAGTCCTAAATTTCTAATAAAAAATTCAACTCAAAATAAATTAAATCAATTTCAAAAATATAAAAGCCAACTATAGGATAGTTCAAAATATTTACTAGGTTTCCTAGTATCGTGGGGCATCTCCTACTTATCTTCCATTTTGGCTTAATAACCCTCTCTTTGATCAATCTCATTTGATCTTCAAAAATAAACCAATCGATTGATAGTCTTTTCCTATTAAAATCTTTGATGACAATGATCACTTACATTAATCGAGAATTTTTCTAAGGAATCCCCATTCCTTAGGATGTAATTAACTATGGGGGCTTACTCTTGTAAGAAACTATATAAACTCAGTTTAAAATAAACTCTACTTTACTTTTCTATGTAAGTAGGGGAAGAATCTCTGGTACATATGCAGACCCATCATCCTTAGAAGTCCTTATTAAGGTGATTAGGTCCATTAAAGGGTAATGAAATCAATCTCCCAAGATAGTATACTATTTCTTGATGATGTACCCGATGACCTGAATAAGCACATCTGTGGATCTACTTGGCATCCTAAAAAGATGATTTTCTATAGCCTTGTCTTTCTTAATCTCCCCAATAGATTTTGATAGGCGACTCCAACTCTATAGGAAATTTTCTACCATTAAATTTTTGACCCAGAGGAAAGTTCCTCCATTTTGGTAAATGATCATCTTTGAGTATCGATAGGATTTGTACTTTGGTATGAATAGACTATCTTTTTTTTTCTCATACTTAGCTTATTTCATCCTTAAGTTGAGTTAGCCAA
Source organism: Cymbidium sinense (assembly GCA_021442155.1). Classification (NCBI taxonomy): domain Eukaryota; kingdom Viridiplantae; phylum Streptophyta; class Magnoliopsida; order Asparagales; family Orchidaceae; genus Cymbidium; species Cymbidium sinense. The sequence continues at coordinate 308,940 of JAKCPB010000275.1, read as the reverse complement.
CATCTTTAGGTTTTAGGACCTCACCCATGTTGGTCTTAAAACCCAAGGGTTCTCCAATGGGTAAAAATAAAAAGACCTAAATAAAAGAAAACATTTGACTTCTTTTTATCATTTTATGATACAAAGGTTCATCCTAAAATAATAAAGAAAAAATAAATCTTCCATAAAAAACCTTTTTTTCAAAAGCACCTTTACCAAAATACATTTAATAAAATATTTTACACAAAATTTTATCACCTTCATATACAATCATAATTGTTACATGTAGAATTTTCAAAAATAAAACTAATAATTTTCCAAAAGCACAAATGAACATCTTCCTTCAATTCACTTTGATAAAGATTTCATTTTCAAAATAAAATAAACAATCATCTTTCCAAAAATCACAATCATAAAGTTTTTAAAAGCAAACATGAACCTTTTCATTCAATATACTCACTTATTGAATGCAAGTTTCATTTGCTCATTCAATTAAAACTTTCAAAAGCATATATGAACATCTCCATTTAATATACCTAAATTTATTGGATGAATATTTCACTTCTTAAATAAAACTAATATCATCTGGAAATCCCACGTAAAACATATCTCACATATGATTAAGTTGGAATTCCTCTCTTCAAAAAATAATGACACACAAAATAAATCTCCATATTTCAAATATATAATTGATTTCCATTCCTACATACCCAAATTTGTTGGATGGAAGTCTCCTTTTTGCAAATCCAAAACTTAACAATCATATTTTTCAAATCAAAATTTTCAAAACACATATTGGAACCTCATTTAGCATACTCAAATTTTCTACCTGAAGTTTCCAAATTCCAAAATCAAAATTTTCAAACACACATTTGGACCTTCATTTAACATACCCAAATTTGTTAAGTGAAGTCTCCAAATTCAAAATCCAAAAATTTTCAAACACATATTTGGAACTTCATTTAATATACCCAAATTTTCTAAGTGAAGTTTCCAAATCCAAAATCCAAAAATTTTCAAAACATATTTGGAACCTCATTTAGCATACTCAAATTTGCTAAGTGATGTTTCCAAATTAAAAAATCAAAATTTTCAAACACATATTTGGAACTTCATTTAACATACCCAAATTTGTTAAGTGAACTCTCCAAATTCAAAATCCAAAAAATTTCAAACACATATTTGGAACTTCATTTAACATACCCAAATTTTCTAAGTGAAGTTATCAAATCCAAAATCCAAAAATTTTCAAAACACATTTGGAACCTCATTTAGCATACTTAAATTTGCTAAGTGAATTTTCCAAAATTCAAAATTAAACATTTTCAAACACATTTTTGAAACCTCACTTAACATATCCAAATTTGTTAAGTGAAGTTTCCAAATTCCAAAATCCAAAAATTTTCAAACATGTATTTGGAATTTCATTTAGCATACTCAAATTTGTTAAGTGAAATTTCCCTTTCTCAAAACTAAGTGGGACTTCATCTTTAGCATACCATATTTACTAAAGTAAAGACTCCACTTTAAATCAAATCAAAACATAAATGAAACACTTAGGATTTTCTTAGCATACCTAAATTTTCTAAGAATCCTATTTTCAAAATAAAACAAAACACACTTGGATTCTTCACTTAGCATACCTAAATTTGCTAAGTGGGATTTCCAAATTTCAAAATCAAAATAAAAAATCATAAAAAAGAAACAATCATTTTCAAACACTTCACTTAGCATACTCAAATTTGCTAAGTATGTGAAATTCCAAAATCATCGAACAAAAATAAAATCAATTTGACCCTTACTTTAACATACCCAAATTTGTTAAAGGAAAGGGTCCTTAAAATCAAAAATTCAAATTCAAAATAAACATGAACCTATGGAAGCATCCTTTTCAAAAAAATTTCAATCCATATTTCAACATACCTAAATTTGTTGAAGTTGGATTCATATCCAAATTCCTCTTTCAATCAATCTTCTCAAATCCATTTGAACCCCACTTAACACTTCCAAGTTGTTGGATGTGGGTTCAAATTTTCAAATTCAAAATTCAAAAATTTATAAAGATAGAAATCTAATACAAACTCATTTCTCATCACAGATTCTTACAAGATAGTAGCAGCTCAGCCTCTATATGTTGAAATGGTCGGTTCTCGAAGTTCATTTTAACCTTCCCCATGGTATGGATCTAGCTTGATCAATGACTTCCCATCCGACCCACACATCCAATTCACTTTGGTCCGGGATTTGAGGGAGCCAGGATTACTTGTGAGGGCACTCTCCTCACTACAGTTAGTAGGACCAAGGTGACCGGGCAGAAGCTGATCATCAAGATTGACTTACCCTCTCACTCTGATGTCTCATCGTAGATGAGGAAAGTGGTGGTAGTCCCATAGGCTTCAGTTATAGCATTTCTAGTAGTACCAACTGTACCAGCCCTAATTGCAGTACGCCCTAGAGTTTCTCATGTTGCCCCAATGAGGGCTAGCACCATCTCATCTATACCCTATAAGGGTAAAGCTCCCCTGGTCTGAGGGCTTGCCTCCCCTACATTTGAGTATAGGTCTAGCTCTCACTCCTCGTACATAATGTAGGAACAAAAATTGCATGATCATGTGGTAGCACACTAGGATTGCAAAGGAGATGGAGGTAGCAGCCCATTCAGCCGTGTATGAGTTTCCCATTGTTACTTCACAACTATTTACAAAAAACCAATTACATACTTTCTCTGGATCAGATAGAGAGGATTTTAGGAGGATCCACTCATCACCTCCTCCAAGGTGTACCAGCTTTAAGGAGGAGGAGGTCATGCCTCCACCCATCTTACCTGTAGTGAGTATGCAGACGCTTAGAGTTTGACACTCAGTTTGATCTTTGATTCATCATCCCCTACATCATGGGGAAACATATTCACCAAGAGAGGGCTGAGAGGTCCATACATCACATATTACCAGGGAGAGGAGGAGGTTTAGCCGTCAGTCGGCAACTTTTGCTCTTATTGACTTTCCAGCTCGGTGTGCTACTCGCGTTGAACATACTTACAATATCCTTTTTACCGGGATTAGTCACCACAGGAAGGTAGTTCCTGTGCATAGAGAGTTAGTGGTGTCTCCAACCCACCACACCTACCCTCGCCATCAGCCCTCACATCTTTGGTTTCCATCTAAGGCCATGAAGGACACATCCTGGAAAAGCACCCCGCTTGGTGATCCATCTATCGAGGGATCCTACCCCTTCTACACCACCTATTGGTATTGAGCTCTCGCCGCTTCCCAAGACGGGAGTGAAATCAGTGGTCGGTCATCCCTTCACCAACTCTACCCATACAACAGGATGTGGAGATGGTGATAGTCATTTTAAATATTCTATATGACAGTCCAGCTGCACCAGTGGTAGTGGAGCATCCTAGGATTGTTACCCTCTCACCAGTGATCGTGAGTGTCATCATCCAATGAGTATAGTCCACATAGGATTGACTCTCGAAAGATAGGTGAGGTAGGTGCCTCTTAGTTCATGATGATCACACTGATCACCAAGTCATATATGCGCTCGTATTGATCATTCTAGATGAGATAGTGGCTCATTATTTCATGGAAAAGAAGGAAATATTAGGATATGATTGGTCCAATGAAGGGAAAGTCAGCTTCGATCCCAACGAACATGACTTGCTGGGAGACTCAATTGGAGTCTGCATGGTTAATACTAGAGGATCTCTGGGAACAACAAGCCAAGGTGATGAGGTTGATCGAAGATACCGAGATCACCCAACACCTTCACACGCTAAAAGGATGATGACAAATTGATAGGATGGCACGATAGTTTGAGGACTTGTTAGTAGTAGTGTCAGTGCTTTAAAGCAAGCCTCTTTAGTCCATCCTACTATAGTCGACATCAATCAGCCTGAGTTAGTGCATGTCTTAGACCTAGCCAAGACTTTACCTCCCATTGAGCAAGGTAGCACTAGCATGTATAGGAAGGTAGTGGAAAGTACCTCCATACAAGAAAAAGACATAAAATCCATGGTTGAGCAACAGGTGAAGGAAGCTTTGGCTCAAGCCTAAGGAGGATCATCAATTCCAAAAGGTAGACCCTACCCAGATGAATTTGATGCCATCCAATATCCCAAGGGTTTTGTGCCTTCTTCCTTCAAAAGCTTTGACGATAGTGGAAACCCAAGACAACACATTGCACATTTTTGAGCCTGTTATTGCAATGCTTGTGGTAGTGATGCTTTTCTTTTCTACCTCTTTGTTAGTAACCTAGTGGGTATAGCATTCGACTGGTATGCTGAACTACCCAATGATTCAGTAAAGACATTTGTTAAGTTGGAGCAACTCTTCATCAAGAGGTTTGCTGGAGCTCAATAAATGGTTACTGTAGGTGATCTCGTTGTAGCACAACAACACCCAAGTGAGTCCCTTGTTGATTATATTCTCGGATGGCGCAAGCTGAGTATAAATATGAGCCGAAGCTGTTTGAGCAGCATGTCATTGAGATTCTTTTGAAGAATATCGATGGCCCAGTCATCTTCATGCTTAAGGGCTTCACTATAAAGACAGAAAATCAATAAGGCATCTCTACAAGGAGAGGCCAAATACTTGCCTTTTCAAGATCAGTTATCTTAGTAGAAACCACAAAGGTCTATGAGAAGAAGACAAGAGGGGGTGACAAGGGGAAGTAAGCTAGAGATTAGTTTGAGAGACCATGACCTTATCCTCCACCTCTTTTCGCCACCAAGGCCACCGCCTCCATGTAGCCTCCACCCAAAGATGCTCAACCATACCAGAAGAAGAAGCGAAGATATATACCACGGTAGCTATTCTACTCTTTAGATAAGCTTAACAAACCTTATTCTTTTAAGAGGGAGGTAATCGAAGATCTTTAAGAATCTATAAAGAAGCCTAATTTTAGCTACCCGAAGCCTAGAGACCGGAGGAAGGCAAAAGTCATGATCCAAACTTTTTCCCATACCATAATATGCTAGGCACATTTTGGAGGATTGCTTCACATTCAAGGACTGCTTGAACATCAAGACGATGTTATAGTTATCCCAAAGGAATACCTTATGGAACAACCTTCTAGTTCCATTAGCATAATCCTTGGGAATACATGTGATCCTACCAAAACTAAAGAAAGTTGAGATATTTCTTTATCTAAAACCTCTATGAAGATCATCTAGAAGATCAAGAAGCTTTCCTTACATGTGTCTGAATTAGTTCAATCCTCTAACATCAAGGAAGGTTTGCATGTTGCGAGTGCCAACTCTAGGAAAGGGGGAGATCAACAACAACAATATGTGTCAACCCAGGATAACCCATTAGCATATCCACCGATCGTGTCCAACCTCTAGCCTTCAGTTACATCTTCCACACCAATGACTTCTTCCATTTCAACTAGCTCTTATGTTTCTTCTACTAGTAGAACTCTTGTATCAGCAGATAAGGGCATCAAATCCCTTACCCCACTCACTTTACTTGACTTCTACTTTGTACCTCCAAACAAGTCCAAGAAATTGAAGAATAAAGCTAATTTGAATTACATCCATGTCACTTCTAATGGGTTGTCTTCTTCTATTCCTAATGATAACTCTTCAAGTCAAAATAACTATAACAATTTTGATCTTCCTCTTTCTAATTCGAGTTGGATTTTCCTACTTTAAAACTATGGGTTCACCTCTTGAGATAGACTTGGAATCATCTGATTATGAGAGTCCTATAGGAGAAGTTGTAGGTGAATCTGATGTGCAGGTAGAACCTTCCATTACTTTGCCACAAGAGATCACCGAAGTCAACCTCCATAGTGGCAAGGTTCTACCTCCTAGGATAATAACTCAAGATAGGGGGAAACAAGTCATTGGTACAGAGGATCATAAGACCCTCCACAATAGCTCCACCCTTGGATATACTTGTGGAGGACCAGCCTGAGGTGGACTACAATGTCTTCTCTCATCTAAGAAAGTTTCCATCTAAGCTAAGAATATCCAAAGAGATGAGGGAATTATTAATCAAGGCTCCACTAGATCTTGAAATATGCTTAGCTCAGCTGACCGCTATTGGTGAAGAGGCACATTATGCAAAAGAAGCCTAGGGGATCACTTTCATAGATGAAGACATTTTTTTGGGGGATATGGAGCACAACTCTACAAATTCACAGCTTGACATGGGGCGATCTCGTGACTATTGTAAAGTGCCACCGGAGGAGATGGATGATATGAGAGGATTTAATGAACAAGATGAGCAAGCTTTGAGTTCCATAGTGCTACCTTTGGAGATAAGTGACTAGAAAATTGAAGCTATGTTTTACATCATTGATTCTAATACTTCATTCACTGCGTTACTTACATCAAAATAAGATCATTCCATTCTCCCTACATCAGTGCATCAAGTTCAGAAAAGATGGGATTGAATACTGTGTCAACGGGGATGAAAATTTATTTTCAGTTAGAGAGGTTGAGATTTATGAAGATGCAACCTACTATCATCCTCAAAACATCATTTCTCATGAACTTAGATAAAGCTCATATTCAAATTAAAATTCAAAAGAAAAGATAAAAGAAAAAGAAAAGAAAAATGAGAAATCCAAGTGAACAAGAAAGGAAATTGAATAAGAAATAGAGCCGCATATCACATTCCACACACAGTTCATTCCATCTTATGGACATGTGAGTAGGATGGCTCAACCTCCACCAGGTTGAGGCAGAGGTAGAATAGAGGCAATTTCAGAGGTGGGAGACCCCTAGTTTGCTTTCAGCCAATAGAGGTCATGTTCTAGTTCATAGGAGTACCCCTAATATTCACATAGACTTGGAATCCAGCTCGAAGAATGAGTTTAATGTGATTAGTATACCGCAACCCCTCTAAGCCGGGTTCCATTGGAGGTGACTTTGATCGCAAAGATGAAGACCTGTGCCTTCAAGCAAAACAAAAAGTATTCATATTTTATGAAACTATTAGGTTAGCTTGGGAACCTTAACTCTAACCTCACTTACATCTCAGAAAGTTGAAGGTTTAGTAGTTAAGGAAGTCCTAAAGTCTTCCAGTGACATGAAGTAGAAGAGGTTCTTTTTGGCATCATCATCCTTAAGTCCTGAAGTTGATGTAGAACTTGAGGAGGATACATTTAAGGAATTAATAAAATTACCTTTTGAATTTTACTCGGCTAGTGTTCAAAATCATATACAGAAAGGTTTAGTTCCTCTCACATGGCCCAAGCACAGGTCAGAGTACTTCGAGAAACTATGGAGCAATATAGGCAGAGAAGCACAATCAAGAGCAGGACTAGGATTCGGGGTTCAGTCAATGATGAAGATTACTACTTAGTTGTTACCAATGATTTGAGTCGATAGTTCTTTCACACCCCAACTCTTATGAGAATGTGTTTAGAAACCTCGATGATCCAGATGATCTCCAAGTCAAAGAGGCACCAAAATTTGAAGAGGAGATTCATTCAATAATTGACAAGCTTAAAGAAATCAACCTCAGGATAGAAGAAAATCCACACCCTACATACATTAGTTCATTGCTGAATGAAGAAGAAACCAATGACTTAATTAACCTATTGACTGAGTTTAAAGACTGCTTCATATGGAATTAAAAAGAAATGCCCAGATTATCTTCTGACATAGCAGTCCACAAGCTAGTAATAAACCCTAACACTATCCCTACTAAGCAAGCTTCTAGATGCATGCGACTAAAAATTAAACAACAAGTTATTTATGAAGTCAAGAAACTAATCAATGTTGGTTTCATTAGGGAAGAAAATTTCCTATCTGGTTAGCTAGTGTCATCCCAATTAAGAAGAAAAATGGCCAAATTTGCATGTGCATCGATTTCAGGGACTTAAATAAGGCATGTCCTAAGGATGAGTTTCCTCTTCCTATACCAAAATTAATGGTGGACCTCGTCTCATCTCATGTAGTAATTTCTTTCATGGATGGGTCATATGGCTACAACCACATCAAGATGTCTCCTGAAGATGAAAGAAACATTACTTTTTGAACCCCGATCAAAATCTTTGTTATAGGGTCATGCCTTTCAGCCTTAAAAATGCTAGTGCCACATACCAATGGGCAATGACACAGATCTTCAATGAACTCATCCATCATCAAGTTGAGTGTTATGTTGATGATATGGTAGTCAAAAGTAGAGAAAAGGAAGACCACCTCTTTGACTTGAGAGTAATTTTTGAATGGTTAAGATAATACAATCTCAAAGGAATCCCTTAAAGTGTGCATTTGGAGTAGCTTCAAAGAAATTCCTTGGGTTTGTTGTCCGACGTCGAGGAATAGAAATAGATCCTAAAAAAATTAAAGCTATCTTAGAAATGCCACCTCCTAAGAGTTTAACTCAACTCAGATCCTTTCAAGGATGGTTGACATATCTAAGATGCTTTATCTCCTATCTATCAGGGAGATGCAAGCCATTTCAGTACTTATCAAAAAGGATGCCAAGTTCAAGTGGGATGACAAATGCCAGTATGCCTTCAAAGACATCAAGCAATATTTGGTGAAGCTGCCAGTTCTAAGAGTCCCTATCCCAGGCAAGCCACTCATCCTCTACACTCCTGCATTGGATGACTCTCTCGGTGCTCTGTTGGCCCAAGCCAATGATGAAGGGAAGGAGAACACTCTCTACTACCTCAGCCATCATCTGATTCCTATTGAAGTGAACTATCCACCTATTGAGAAATATTGTCTAGCTTTGGTCTTTGCTTCCCAAAATCCACAACATTATATGCTTTCTCATAAGGTGAACTTGTTCTCCATAAAATCCACAGTATCTCATGACATGACCAACAATATCCGATGTTTGGCTGGTCCATGATAATTTTGATGACACCACATTCATACCCTATGCGGTAAAAGGATGGGCAATATCAAATTTCTTAGTAGCACACCACTTCTTATTGATTCTTTGCTTAGTGACGATCTCCTTGATGAACAAATCATTAAGTTAGGGGAGGCCGACATCCACCGATGGGAGATGTATTTTGATGGTGTTGCTTCTTTTCATATAGGGGAAGCACCATGATCTATTCTCCCAAGAAAGGCAATGATAGAAATAGTTCTTCTAACTCTGAACCACGATGTGATGAGATTCTCATACTACCTTTCCAACCCTTGCACCAACAATGAAGCTAAGTATGAGGCTTTGATTGCTGGTCTAAAGTTAGCCATCACCATCAGTGTCAAGAGCATTAACATCCATGGGAATTCTTAGTTGGTCATCAATCAAATTGTCGGGTCCTACAAGGTTCTCAAACCCAAGCTTCATCATTACTATGAGTATACCATGAAGTTGTTATTAAATTCTAAAGTCACCATCTACAAGGTTTCTGAGAGAATGTAGTAGTAGATGCTTGGCCAAACTTGCCAAAGAATTGCACCGAAGATGAGTCCATTTCAATAAGGGTCCAAAATAGACAAGTCTTGTCCCTTATTTATGCTGAACTCATCAAGAGACTTTCTCTTGAAGGGGAGGTTGTCGTTGCCAACAAGGATAAAGAGTTGGATTAGAGGTAACCATTCATAGATTACCTAACTAAAGACAAACTACCTTAAGAAAAGTCACAAGCCCATCAAGTGAAGCAGAGAGCTCTCTCCTACACTCTCATGGATGGCACCCTGTACTGTCGATCCTTTGAGTTATGTTATTTATACAAAAATGAAGCATGTGGCATTATAATCGAGGTACATTTATGACTATGCAAAGTACATCAATCTACCAAAGATGAAAGCAAAGATCAAGAGACTAGGATACTACTGACCTTCGATGATCACAGATTGAATGGATGTAGCTAGGAGATGCCATCAGTGTCAAGTGCACGGTGTGGTCCTCCACCAACTACCCAACATTCTTCATCCAACATTGGCCTCCTGACCATTTGAGTGTTGGGGTACCGACATTGTGGGCCCGATCGATCCTCCTTCTTAAAGGGTCACCGGTTCATCTTAGCTGTTACCGACTACTTTTCCAAGTGGGAGAAAGCAATCCCACTCAGAGAGGTCACAGCTCAGTATGTGCTTCAATTTTTCAGGAATAATATCATATATAGGTTTAGGGTTCCTCGACAAATTATATCTGATAATGGTACTGCATTCAAAAGCATGAAGATTAATAGCTTCGCTAGAAGACACAATATAGATTTGAGATACTCCACCATCTACTACCCAGAGCTAATGGCTTAGCAGAAGCCTTCAATAAAACTCTCATCTAGATCCTGAAGAAGACATTGGATGATAATAAAATATAGTGGCATGAGCAGTTGGTTGAAGCCTTGTGGGCCTACCACACTACATACAAGACTCTCACTCGGTCTACTCCATTTTCCTTAGTTTCTGGGTATGAAGTTGTTTTACCATTAGAAGTTTAGCTTCTATTAATAAGGATAGAATTGGGTAGCCAAATCACTACAGAGCAGAATGTCAAGTTGCAGTTAGAAGAGAAATGCCTACGAGTGTCCCAAAATCTCAAGTTATACAAAGCCAAAATGATTCAAGCTCACAACAAGCTGGTCCGCTTTAGGTGTTTCCAAGTAGGATGGCTTGTGTTAGTCCTAAGGAGACCATTTTTTGCCCATCAAAAGATGGGAGGCAAGTTTGAACCCACTTGGGAAGGCCCCTATGCTATAGAGAAGGCCTACCAAGGAGGATCATATCAGCTTATTGATTGTAAGGGGGAACACCCGTTGCTTCCAATTAATGGGATTTATCTAAAGAAATATTACCCATAAAAATCATATTTTGAAAACAAAATCTATCAATCAAAAGAATAAAATTTGATTCCATTTCATTCAAATCTTCCCTTCTTCTGAAGTGTTGTATGCTTATTTTACGAATCCACCATGACATATTTAGGTTAGGTGTAAGAGTCCCCAGAGGCATCATGTCCTTCTTCACAACACTAACACATCCCCAAGAACTATTAGAATAGGTGTGAGAAAACCAAAGAGGCAACCTATTTCAATTAGCACAACTAAGTTAGGTGTGAGAGAACCCAAAAGACATCCCTTCTTGGTGGGAGTCCCCATTGCCACCCTTGGCATCATTCCATTATAAATTCCTTAGTGTGAGAGAACCTGAGAGGCTTCCTATTCCTTCATCACATGCACAAAAACAAACACAAATCTTTTATCTCAGGCTATTTTGATGTGAGAGCAAGCCCCCTGTGGCACTCACTCATTAGTTGCTCTAGGTTGGGTCTACATGCTACCTCGCAAGTATGTCACCCGAGTGGCACTTGTTTGGAAGATGTGAGTCCTCGCACTTTTTCCTTAACTTGATCATTGCAAATTAATAAGTGTCTTGTTAGTTTGGTAGGCTTCACTACCCAACTAGTAAGCCACCTCATGTTGACTTTGTTTAAGAAGATGTGAGTCCCCGAGCTTTCTTCTTGAACTAGCCATCATGCACTAACTAGGTTGAGTATATTTGAGGTTTAGGATAAGTCCCCCAGATGCTCCTTTCCTCTTGACTATCTTTGAGTTGATATAAGTCCCTTAACAACATTCACTTAGTAGTCACTCTAGGTTGGATGGCACCTGTCGAGCCAAAGATAGACTATCCCAGCAATCAATTCCACTATAGGAGGATGTGAGTCCCTGAGATTTCTTCCTAGGTTAATTATTACAAACCGATGGGCACCGTAGGTTGGTTAATGTTCGTTACACTGATAATGACTCACCCGGTGAGTATACCACTCTTGGCAGATGTGAGTTCCCATGCTTTCTCCTTGAGTTGGACACTATGTGATATATGACTAGCCCTATCATTCTCTCCATGGTGTTGGATCAAGACTTTAGTGGCCCCATCCCCTGCAGGCATTCTAATTGGATCACGTCCTTTGTGACCCCATTTAGACACTACCCAGGTTATTATTGGATAGACAGTCCCCCTTTCTTAGTAGCCACCCATGTGGTTAAAGAATTTGTTCAACGGATGCGTAGATTCTCCCTTGCTTCAGTAAATCTGAGATAGGTGCAGGCTGATATAAGCTCCTTCTCAGTTTGATCCCTCATAAACTAATAGGGTCCACATTAAACTAAACTAAACCAGACTAAAATAAACAAACAAAATATTTTTTCTTGTGGATTAGGAATTCAAGCCCTCAATTGACCCCTTTTCCCAAGCAAGCATCCTATCTTTAGGGCAGTGTCAGTAGAACTCCCTTTAGGAATTGCCTGACTACCTGAGTTGAGATAAATCCCTGGGTCGGTACTTACTCCATAGTCACCCTTAGGTCAGGTTCAATCTGTTTTGCCATAAATAGGTTACCCCGATAGTTATTTTTCTTTGGAATATATAAGACTATGACACATTCTTTCTAACATGACTGTTGTAAACTAATGGGTAGCCTTAGGTCAGGTTCGATTTATAGCCCAATGCAACTGATCACCCCAGTGGTATTTTATTGTGGAAGATGTGAGTCCCCATCTTTCTTCCATTAAATTGATCATTGCAAATCGAAAGGCACTCCTATGGTCAGATAGTTTTCCCATCGGTCAGGAAGCTACTCCCTTTGGTTCAGTAAATCTGAGATAGGTCTAGACTGATATGAGCTTCTTCTCAGTGTGATCCATCGCAAACCAACAGAATCCATAAAAATAAGCAAAAAGTAATTTAAAAAAATGAAATCTTTCTTGACTATCTTTGAGTTGGTTTAAGTCCCCAACAACATTCACCAATAGTCAGCCCTAAGTCGGGTTTGATTTGTTTCCGAAAGCAATCGATCACACAAGTGATCTTTTGTAAAAAAAGATGTGAGTCATTGAGCTTTCTTCCCCTAAATTGATCATTGCAAACTGAAAGGCATCTCCTTTGGTTGGATAGTCCTACTATGTGGTTGGTAGACTACCCTTTTGGATTGGTAAATCTGAGCTAGATTAAGGCCACCATGCTCCCTACTTAGTGCAGTCCATCGCAAACCAATTGGAATCATCAAAAATAATCAAAATTAAAAATGAAATTAATCTTGACTATCCTTAAGCTGATTTAAGTCCCCTAGAGGCATTCACTCAATAGTCAAACCTAGGTTGGGTAGACACGTTAACTTGCTAATGTGTGACCTGTTCAGCATTCTCTCATAGTGGAAGATGTGAGTCTCCGTATTTTCTTCCCTAAATTGATCATTGTACACCGAAAGGCATTCCTTTGGTTGGATAGCTCTACTTTGGACTACCCCTTTGGATTTATAAATTTGAGCTAGATCAAGGCCACTATGGTACCTACTCAGTACATCCCATTCTAAACCAATAGGATCCAATCCAAAATATAAAAAAATTTTAAAAAAATAAAACAAATCAACCAACCTCCCTCAGTGGAGTCAAACAAATGAAACAAATTCAACCATCTTCCTCAATGGAACTAAATTAAACAAATTCAAAACCAAACAATTAAAAATAATTAATCAATCTAAACCAATTCCTTTGCTTCTCCCCAGTAAGATGCAAATATTTTAATCCATTTTACCTTTCTCCTCCTTGTGGATGACTTAAACTTGCTTCCATAATGGAAGGTTCATACTCTATCCCTTAGTAGATTTTTTCTTTCTCTTATGTCTTGGACTTAAGTAGAACCACATTGCACTAGTTATGAGTTCTTTCTATGTCTTAGGTCAAGGATAGATTATTTCTAGTGCTTGTGATTGTTGATCATTTTGAACACAATATAGTGTTCCTTATCACACCACACCTATTGGGAGCCCTTTGTTGATCTCATTTTTAGAGTGAGCTCTCAACCCTCCCATCTTAGGCATAGGATCTCTGTTAGACTTTAAGAGTTCCTTAGTCTTAAGACACATCTAGTGATTATGTCGACACTCAACCTAGCTCTAGAGACTTAGAAGAGTTAGCCAAAAGAATAGATCATGCCTTAGGGGTGTTGGGAAAGTTTGCCTACCTTGAGCTTGAACCATTGTTCACTTTCCTTCTTTAAAGTCAAACTCCAAATCAATCTTATTTGATTTTGTCCAAACTCAAATTAACTCTGTATGATTGAAATCCATGATTGAAACCCATGATCAAAATCCATCAAAATTTCTAAGTTCAAATCTTCCTAAGTCCTTAATCTTCTCTTAATGACTTAGCCAAAATCATGATCAACACCAAATCAAATCTTTCAGATTTTCTCATAGTTCATTTATATTCTCATTAATATTACATATATAAATGAAATATAAATTCAAAACCAATCAAACTAAATTCAATATTCAAAATCAATTCATGAAATTTTTCTAGGTCCTTTAAGTTTCCCCTTAAGGACTTAACCAAAATCATGATCAAATCAATTAAAACTCATGGGATTTTTACATAACTAATTTATTTTCTCATATATAAATGAAATATAGATACAAATCAATTAGATCAAATCCTCAAATCAAATTCTAAATCTAAAATTCTCCTAAGTCCTATAAATCCTTCTTAATGGACTTAGCCTAGATCATGATCAAACCACTTCAAATCCTTGAAATTTTCTCATGATCCATTTATATTCACATATATAAATGAAATATAAATTCCAATAATCAAAACCTATTCCAAAAATCAAACTCAAAATCCAACCCAAGCCTTCTAAGTCAAAATCTTGAACTTATCTAAATCAACTTCAAATCGAGCCAAACCCTTGATTTTCCTTCACGATTCAATCAATTCTACAATCATGAATCCATATATAAATATAAACTTCAATCACCAAATCAAAATCCAATTAAAAAAAAAATCAAAACCAAAATCCTTTCATGTTCACCCTTTGAATATGAAATTGTCAAATTGATCAAATTCCATTTGACTTCAAACTACTTGCACATGGATTTATATTTCAGTAATAAGTCCATATATAAGATCAGTCAAACTAAAATCAAGCTTTGACCAACCCATTTGACCCACTTAGGCTCACTTGACCTAAAGTGACCTAAAGTGCCCTTATGAGCCAAATTCTAACCCTAACCAAATTTGATTGAACCAAACTCACCTATGCCTCTCATCATGATCAACAATCATCATGGGATGATCAATCAACCAAATTGGGTCAAACCAAGTCAAACCTAATGGTTGACCAAGTTAACACTTAGCCAAAAATGAAACCTAACATAGCCAAATTCTACCATAGGCCAAATTGATTGAAACCATTGATCTAAGTTCATTCATGAACTATGTTTGAACTTGACCAAGCCAATAATTGAGCCTAACCTAGCCCAATTTGCCACTTGATCCAAGTTGACCCAACTTGACCTAAAAAGTCAAAATTTGTCAAAACATGTTCTAAGCCAAATTGATTGAAATCAATGGGTCAAGTTCATTCCAAATCACTTGTTGAACTTGATCAAAGCCTCAATTGGCCAACTAGACCCAACTTAGCCCAAAGACCCAACTTGACCTAAATGGGTCATGTTGAGCCAAATTTGAACATAACCAAAATTGATTAGAAACAAAGAAACCAATTCACCCAATATGACTAATCAAACCTAAACTTACCCTTGAAAATAGGTCAAATGGGTCAAATTGGTCAACTTGAACCATTTGACCTAAATAAAGTCATATGAGCCAAATTCAAAACTATTCCAAATTGAATCAAACCAAAATCGTCAAAACATTTCAAATGGTCATATGAACTTGACCCAACACATAGTTTGAATTTTGACCTTGGTCAACTTGACCAAGTTGACCATTTTGACCTAAATGGGTCAACATGAGCCAAACCTTATCAAATGAATTCCAAATCTCATGAAACTTGGCCAAACCTAGTTTATCCACATACCCAACATATCCAAATTGAAAAATTAGCAAAATGACCATTCTACCCCTAAGCCATAGAAGAAAGTTTGGCGTAATCCATGGGTAACTTGATCATACCCTTTTCATATCGACTTGATGCTTTCCTAATAGCTCAAGGGAACCTAAATGAAGAGTGGTGCACCAAACCCAATGAGTGTGGGTTAGCCCAATTGGCCCCAAGGCCAAATAAGACTCCATGGGTCAAAATGGCAAATTCAAATCCATGAGTCCTCAATTCGATTGAACCTAGGGAAGTCAGAGAAGCAATTCCTCGCTTCCTAGAGTGAGATCAAACTTCATCTTCTCGGGTTGGAATAGTGTGAAAATAGGGGAGCTCAATCCAATCTTGAATTTCCTCCACACTGAAAACCATCCCAATTCCTCCTACACACTTCTTCTAATGGACCAATCCGAGCTCACCCAAGCTTCCATTGGAGTTTCCATATCAAGAAGAAGAGCAATTGGATCAAAGCCACAAGGATCTCTAAGTGGTGTTGGTCCATAGAACAAGCCACTCAATCCCAAGGTCTAGGAATTTCAATAGGGTTTCATCTCCACTAGACGAAGCTACCTCATCAATCTTGAGCGCCACTGATCACCTCTGGTGAGATATGAAACTTTTTGACCACCTAGATAATATGTGTTGATCCTTTGTGCAAGAAATCTTTGAGTCATGCAAGATACATCGTTGGATGTGCTGCTCCTTAGCTTTAGAGGGTGTGGGTTAAATTTGGATTGAATCCGAGCTCAATCAAGGTCAGATCTTCTCTTAGATCATGGATGGCCTCTATTCATCAATGGGGAAGAACTTGGGAGATCTCAGCCATCCATCTGCACATTTTGGATGGTCGATCGAGATAATTCCCACATTTAGAAAATCCTTTATCCATTTTAAAACCATAGGGAGATCTCTGACCGTCCGATCTTTTGATCGGATGGTAAACGTCAAAGCATGCCTGCCATTAGCCGCCTTTTGGATTTGATAACTTAAGTGAGTGGCTCACTGCTTGATGTGTGTAAAGCTCGCTGACTACTACTGCCATGCGTTGCACTGTGAGCTATAGGATTAGTTAAACTGCTTTAATTAATGCTAATTAATCTTTAGATCTTTTAAAATTCACATCTCCTTCAATAAAATTCAGAAACATATGAAATAAATTTCTATGGAAACATAATTCAACCTAGAATATTTTAAAATTAATTTCAATGGATTTTGAATTATACTTTTCTCTGATTTTGGGTTTTATTAAAAACTTCATTTGTTAATTACCTTTTAATTAAGTCTCTGATTAAACCTAAAATTCTTGGGTATGTTCTAGGGGATGACTTCTACCCCATAATTTTCTTTGGATTTATTGAAAGCATAATTAAGGAATGTGCATGTGGGTTTCCTAATTACCCTCCTTATGTAATTAAGGATAATTAAGTGTGATTAATGGTTTTAAGCCATGATTAGAGTTGATTAAGGTTAGATCTAGTAGATAGAAGGTTTATGGAATAATTTTGGGGCATTTTCACTAAGCTATTTCTTAAACCTCCTTTTCTTTCCTAATCTTCTATTAATTAAGAGTTAACTTTTTAATTATACCCATTAATTAATTTTTAAAAATTCTAAAAAGTTCCAAAACTTAATTAATCTACTTTGGGTAGATGCTTAGTTGTTTAATAACCTAAGTTCAATTAAGGAAATCAAAACTCAATTCATATGTATGAGGGGGTGTTTTGAAATTACTTACGTTAAAACCCTTAGCTTAATTAGCCTTTAATCATGAGTCAAATTGCATTAGGACTTTTCTTATTAGGTGCATTGCAAATTTAAATTCCTTGTAAGTTTTTATGTCTTTTCATTGGCTCATAATTATTTGGTTAACTATGCTAAGGTGGTGTAGGTGAGGGTTAATTAAGTTACTTAATTTATACCTTAACCTAATTAACACATAAAAATGAATTTAATCATCTAAAAATTAAACAAAATGTCAAACACATGTGGGAATGGGTTAAGAACAGCAAACTCAACTCATCTTTCCAAAATTAAAATCAAACTCAAACAAAAATCATATTGAATTCACTTTGATTTATTTTAAACTTTCTTATTACATAAGAATGTATTTAGGATTTAAGTGAAGTGAATATGTTTGCATGCTTTCATTACTTTGATTCTTTCCCCAACATGTTAAATTTGTATGTCATGTGATTTCATACATTCATATTTTTCAAATTCAAATTCAAAAATGAAATTGTTTACTTTATGTCAAATTTGCATGTGTTGGCTAAAGTTGAAATATGAATGGCTATTATCACTACTAAATTTAAATTATTTCAAAACATATAAATTAGTTATCAAAAGTATGTTACTTATTTTCTAATTATAAGCTTGCATGTGAAGGATATGGGTGTGTGCTTAGTATAGGTTTCTCCTCTCTTTTATGTTAGTATAGTTTTGAATAGGAGTTGGCAAGAGGTATGGTTCATTTAAAAAGAACCTAACACTTACCTAATTCCATATCCTATTCATCCCTATGATATCACTTAAGAAGGGTTACCCATGCTTGCAGGCATAAATTGCATAAATAAAAATGAATTAATTAATACAACTTTTGTATTCTCTCTTTCCATTTCATTTCTTTTATACATATGTTTATATTTAAGGAAAGTGGTATATTAGTTTGTACAACCCCGAGGTTGTGAGGCTTTAAGTAGCCCTAAGTAAGTTTTATACCTTACACCTCTGGTTAACAATGGTCACTTATGTTTCTTATTTTCATGTGTGTGAAAAATTGGATAAAGAAACTCTTTTCTACTTAATTAAAGCCATGTATCAAACTTCCAAATTTCCTTAAATGAATTACTTATCATGCATCACAAAATATTTTAAATATTCTCATTTGTATGTATAGATATGCTTAGGACTCATTCATATGCATTTTATATATGTTGGGGAAAGAAATGAAGTAATGTGTATTTTGTGAATTTAGTTCATTTTATTTATTCTTAAATGCCTTTCTTTTGAATAGGTTTGTTTAGAGTTTATCTAAACTTTGGATTAGTTAAAAGACTTAATCAAAACATTCACTAAATAAAACAAAAATTTGAACCTACCTTAGAAATTACTTAGGTTAGGGAAGGAAAGAGAAGTTCTCCTCTCTTTCACTCTTTTTATAACTTAGTAATTAATTCTAAGATTCACTTGAACCAAATCAAAACATGAAATAAAATCAAATCAAAATAATTAAACAACTTAAAAGGAACCCTCATGTAAGTTGAACATGTTTTCACACTTAGAAAATTTGAACCTAAAGCCATAGCTAAGCATACCACACAAACCTCTAAAGCACACACATTAGGCCAAGTCACCACTTCTAGCTTTAGGTTAGGGTGGTGCATGGTTTGGTGTTTGTTTTGTTTTGTGATATATGTTTTAGATGAATGTTAGGGTCTATACTCATAGAATGAATGATAGGGTGATCTCAGTCTAACCATTATTTTCTGTGGGGGATTGTGCTTAAGGGGCGCTATCATAAATAAAAATATAAATAATTTTGCTTGCAGTGTTTATACCCATAAGCATAATCCATAGGCAAGGTCGAGTTAGTCGCCCATGTGTGGTGTGATAAGTCCAATATACATGCTTGTGATTTGTGTGGTTTGCTTTAGCTAATCTCTATTTTGTAGGTGTTAGTTAGATTTTCATTCTTTTCCTTTTCATGTAAATTTGTGCAATTAAGATTTTGGAATAATTATTATAGGGATTAAGATGAGCATTAGTCATAAGATTGTATCTTATGCACCATGTGAAGCCTTGGAGCATCCACTTTCCAACCATCCAAAAGAAGGGACCAAAGAAGAAGGAAGGAAAAGAAGAAGAAAGAAGAAAGAAAGAAAGCTTGAAGACCCCATAACGATGAATTCCTTGCTTAATTGTAATTTAATTCATTTGTAATCCAGGTTGTATAAGGGTAGAGCTCAGCTACCAATATTTGACTTTTTTGATTAATACCACAATGACCTTTTATTCTTTTAATTAGTTTTACAAAGTGATTAATGATTTATTTAGCTTTTGCATTAAGTGGCATGCTTTTCCTAGTTTCTTTGTTTCTTTATGTATGGACTAGATGTGGATTAGGCTCTTAGGAAAAAATAATTCTTTTACCCAACTTAACAATTCAAAACTAAAAATAAAAAACACTTAACCTCACCTAAAGCCTAGGTTTAAAATCAAGATAAAAGAATTAGGAACCCCTTAGCTGGATGAGTATTTATTTTATAATATCATGCACAAATGCATCTTATTTCACTCTTGATTGGAGGGCTTTCACTTTTGTTAGAGAAACTTGGCTTGACCTTTGAGAGCCATGGTGGAAACACAACTCCTCCCTTCCTGCTGATTTTGGTCAATAACTTTATTTATCATGCATTAGGCATATGAATCCTATTAGCTCGAGTCAACATAATTATCCAAAAATGAAAATAAACTAAAATTTGAATTGCATTAGATTTCGGTCATTTGAAGCATACCCCTACATGATCTAGTCTCTTCAGGGAGTGAGTTTAAGGACTTAGTCTCTTTCTAAACTAATAACAGCCTAGCTATCTTACGTAAGCATAAAGACTTGCCTACATGTATTTAAAATTATAGAAGGAGTTAGTTGATGGCCACCCCCAGGAAGTTGTAAGTCCAAACAGTCGGGCAGTTTGTCATCTCTTGTGGAGGCAAATCAATTGCCTATTTTCGCCTTAGATTTAGGTTGTGCTTTCGACCCTCACCAAAGCTCCTAGATTTAGGTTCAAAGGTTACTTTTCTCCTTTAAGGGCCATAAGAATAATTCCTCACTGCTTAGGCATTTACCTTAATCTTGTGTTGAGGAATCACAAGTCCTAAATTTCTAATAAAAAATTCAACTCAAAATAAATTAAATCAATTTCAAAAGTATAAAGCCAAACTATAAGATAGTTCAAGATACTCGCTAGGTTTCCTAGCATCGTGGTGCATCTCCTACTTATCTTCCATTTTGGCTTCGATAATAACTTGCTCTCTTTGATCAATCCCATTTGATCTTCAAAAATAAACCAATTGATTGATAGTACTTTCCTATTGAAATCTTTGAAGACAACGATCACTTAAGAGTTTTCCTAAGGAATCCCCATTCATTAGGATGTAATTAACTATGGGGCCTCATAGGGAATTTAATGAACCTGATTTAAAATAAACCCTACTTTACTTTTCCAAGTAAAGTAGAGCAATAATCTCTGGTACATATGTAGACCCATCATCCTTAGGAGTCCTTATTGAGGAGTTAGGTCCATTAAAGGGTAGTGACTTCTATCTCCCAAGATGGTATACTATTCCTTGATGACGTACTCGATCACCTGAATAAGAACATCTATGGATCTGCGTGGTATCCTAAAAAGATGAATTTCTATAGTATTATCTTTCTTAATCTCCCCAACAATTTTGAAAGTCACTCGACTCTGAAATCTTTCTTCCAATAATACATCTCCCAATGATGATGATTGTCAACCTCCCTAAGTTCATGATTTGTTCATAAGGCAAAATCTCACTAAGTGGGGAATCAACAAGAAGTTCGTGTGCTACTAAAAAATTCACTAGTGCTTATCTTTTCACCGTACGGAGGGGTACGAATGTGATTTCAAACTATGATACAATCATGGGTCAATGTGCTAACATTCGGATAATGTTAGCCATGTTATGAGATGTTGTAGTGGATTGATTCTTGAAATCTAATTTATCTTATGAGAAAGCATATAGTGTCATAGCTTTTGGGATGCAAAGATTAAAGCTTGGCAATATTTTTTAATAAGTGGATAGTTTGCTTCAACAGGTATTAGATGACCACTGAGGTAGTAGAGGACATTCTCCTTCCACTGAGGTAGTAGAGAACATTCTCCTTCCCTTCATCATTGGCTTGGGCCAACAAAGCACTAAGAGAGTCGTCCAATGTAGTAGTGTAAAGGATAAGCGGCTTACCCAGATAGGGGCTGCTAAAACTGGCAGCTTCACTAAATACTATTTGATGTCTTCAAAAGCATGCTAGCACTTATTATCCCACTTGAACTTAGCATCCTTTTTGACAAGTGTTGAAAATGGCTTGTATCTTCTTGATAGATTAGAGATAAAGTGCCTTAAATATGCCAACCGCCCTTGAAAAGTTCTAAGTTGAGTTAGGCTTTTAGGGGGTGGCATTTCTAAGATGACTTTGATCTTTTCTAGGTCCATCTCTATTCTAATGTTGACAACAATCTAAGGAACTTCCCTAAAGCTACTCAATGCACACTTCTGAGTTTATTCTAAGGTTGAATTATCTTAACCATTCAAAACTACTCTCAAGTCAAAAATGCTCTTCCATTTCTTTTGACTACTAGATCATCAACATAGCATTCAACTTGATGATGAATGAGTTCATTGAAGACTTGAGTCATGGCCCATTGGTATGTAGTGCCAGCCTTTTTAAGGCTAAAAGGCATGACCTTATAATAATAGATCTCATTGGAGTTCAAAAAGTAATGTTTCTTTCATCCTCGAGGGCCATCTTGATTTGGTTGTAGAGAGATGACCAATCCATAAAGGAGAATACTGCATGAGATGAGGTGATGTCCACCATTAATTATGGTATAGATAGTGAAAATTCATCCTTAGGACATGCTTTATTTAAGTCTCTGAAATTAATGCATATACGAATTTGGCCATTCTTTTTCTTAACTGTCACAACACTAGTTAACCAAGTAGGGTATTTTTCTTCCCTGGTAAACCATCATCGATTAATTTCTTGACTTCAAAAATGACCAATTGTTCAATTTCTAATCGCATGCGTCTAGGAGCTTGCTTTATAAGGATTATGATTACTAGTTTGTGTGGACTACTATATCAGAAGATAATCCAGGCATTTCTTTATAGCTCCATGAAAAGTAATCTTTAAACCCAGTCCATAGCCTAACTAAGTCATTAGTTTCTTATTCATTCAACAAAGAACTGATGTATCTAAGATGTGAATCTTCTTCTGTCCTGAGGTTGATTTCTTTGAACTTGTCGATAGTTGAATGAATTTTCTCTTCAAATTTTGGAGATGCATCTTTGATTTAAAGATCATCAGGATCATTTGAAGTTTCTAAACACACTTCCTCATAAGAGTTTATGTGGGTTGAGAAGATCATATTAGACTCTAGATGATTGGTGACAACTAACCAGTAACCATCATCATCGACTGGACCCACTGTACTGAATCCTAGTCCTAGTCTTAATTGTACATCCCTGCCTTTGTTGCTCTATAGCTTCTCAAAATACTCTGATCTATGCTTGGACCATGTATAAGGAATCAAACCTTTCTTTTCAAGATTATGAACATAAGAAAGTACCAATTAAAAGGTAATTCTATCTTATATGAATTATCCTAGTTCTACATTAGCTTATGGACATGAGGATGATGATCCCAATAGGAATCTCTTCTTAACAACCATGGAAGACCTGGGGTTTCCTTAAATACTAAACCTTCAACTTTTGATAGAAAAGAGATTAGAGCTAAAGTTTCCCAGCCTAATAGTTTTACATAATTGTGATTCTAATACATTCTTTCTTTACTTGGAGGCATGATATTCATCACTGTCTGGCTCGAGTGTCACCATTAATAAGACCCACTGAGAGGGGTTGGCTAGTGTGCTAATCATATGAGACTCATCATCCGAGCTGGATTCCAAGTGAACATGAATAGTTGGAGTACTCCTATGAACTGGAACATAACCCTTGTTGGTCTTCCTCCTCTAGAATTGCCTTTGTATCTACCTCTGCCTCTGCCTGGTGGAGCTTAAGTCATCCTACCCATGTGTTCGTATGGTGGAATGAACTGTGGGTGGAATGTAACATGTAGATCAACCTCTTCCTCGGTGTTCTTTTCTCTCCTACTTGTACTTTCCTTTTTCTTTTCTTTTTATTTTTATTTTCTTCCTTTTCTTTTTCTTTTGTATTTGAATTTTGACCAAGTTTGTGAGAATATACATTTTGATTTTGAGGAAGATAGTAGGTGGCATTCTCATATATCTCGACCTCTCTAACTAAATGGCTTTTCATCTCCTTGAACACGATGATTCCATCTTTTCAAAACTTGATGCCGATGAAGGGAGGATGGAATCATCTTGATCTAGTATATCTAAGGCCTACCGAGCAAAGTAGTAAATGATGTATTTGAATTTATATAGAACTTGGCTTTCTTCAAATCACCTATTTCTAGAGGTAACACTATTGCCTAAAGCCCTCTCGCCTTGTTCATTGAATCCTCTCAACATTATCCGATCTCTTTGGAGATGTCAATCTTCAAATAGGCAAGGATTATTAGGCTCATAATGTTCACCGATGCACCTAGATCAACCAAAATCCTAGAAAGTTTGATTCTTTCTATATCCACTGTGATGTAGAGTGGACGGTTGTGCTCTATGTCCCTCGAAAGAAGATCTTCATGCAAATGTGACTCTCTTATATAATGTGCCTCCTCTGGTCTTGAGCTAAGCATATCTGGATCAAGAAGGGCCTTGATTAACGATTCTCTCAACTCTTTGGATAAGATAAGGGCATCATATATGCTTAACTTAGCTGGCAACTTTCTTAGGTGAGCAAGGACATTGTAATCAACTTTAGGCTGATCCTCCATAAGCATATATATAGGTGGAGCATCCTGTAGAGGAGCTTCTTGCTCGCTGGTACCAATGACTTATTTTCTCTTATCTTGAGGTGTTACCCTAAGAGGTAGAACCTTGCCACTATGGAGATTAACTTTGGTGACCTCTTGTAGGTTAGAAGATTCCCTACCCGTAGATTTTTCTATGTAATTATCCAGTAGAAATTTAGAAATGAAGAGTTTTCTAAAGGAGAATTACATAGCCCATGGAGTGACATGATGTAATTCAAACTTGCTTTATTCCTTGATTTCTTAGATTTAATACATAAAAATCTAGTAAAATAAGTGGGGTGAGGGATTTGATGCCCTCATATGCCAATACAAGATGTCTACTAAAAGAAGAACTAGTTGATGTAGAAGTGTCTGAAAACAATGGTGGGATGGATGCTAGACCAATGGCTACGGCTTTATCGTATGGGTGTGTACTACTGAGCTACCACTTTCCTTAAGTTATCTTTAGCAACTTATGAATCTTCCTTGATGTTGGAGGTTTGAGCTGCCTCAGGCACCTGTAAGGAAAGTTTCTTGATTTTAAAAATAATCTTTTTTGAGATTCGAGATAAGGAGATATCCCAACCTTCTTATATTTTGAGAGGATCACATGTATCCTTGAGGATTACCTAATAGAACTGAATGGTTGTTCTACTAGATATTTCTTTGAGATAACTATAGTGTTCGACTTATAACTATGCTCAAGCCCCTTAAATGTAAAGCAATCCTCCAAAATATGGCTAACATGCGTGGTAGCAAAGTTAGGATCATTACTCACATCCCTCCAACTTCCTAGTCTAGTTAAAAAATTAGGCTTTTTTAAGAGGTTCTTAAAGACTTTCCTAACTATATCCTCTTAAATAAATAAGTTTTGTTTAATTTATCCAAAAGAGTAGGTGGATGATAACTATCTAAGGGTGGGTATGTGTACTGCTGCTGAGAGTATGGTTGAGAAGGAGGTGACGAAGGCCATGAAGGCTACTACAGTGGCCTATAGGATGGTCGAGGCAATGGTAAAGGAGGTGGAAGCAATGACTGTGGAGCTCGAGGTCTCTTATACTGATCTCTGGCTAGTTGCTTCCCCTGATCCAATGCTACTACTACCCCTAGCTTCTTTCATAGGGTTTCTGTAGCTTTGTCTTTGATGATTGATCTTGAAAAGGTAACTGTTTGGCCTCTCCTTGTAGACTAGCTTCCTTGTTGATTAGCTTCTCAAATATCTTTATGGTGAAACCTTTGAGCATGAAGGCGACTGGGCCATGAATATTCTTAGTAAAATTTCAATAGCATGCTGTTTAGATAGCTGCAATTCATATTTCATACTCAAATTGTGTCATCTAAGAATATAATCAATGAGCGACTCACCGGGGTGTTGTTGTGCTACAATGAGATTATCCATAGTT
The DNA here is from genome assembly GCA_021442155.1 of Cymbidium sinense. NCBI lineage: Eukaryota > Viridiplantae > Streptophyta > Magnoliopsida > Asparagales > Orchidaceae > Cymbidium > Cymbidium sinense. The sequence continues at coordinate 283,118 of JAKCPB010000275.1, read as the reverse complement.
ACCTTTTGGTGAGCTCCAGCAAACCTCTTAATAAAGAATTACTCCAACTCAACATCTTCACTGAACTATTAGAAAGTTTAGCGTGCCAATCAAAGGCTATGCACGCTATACTATTGACAAAAAGATGGAACAATAGTGCATCACTACCACTAGTGTGCAAACATCCGCCCCGGCGCTATATTGTTGGTGGTTCCCGTTATCAAAGTTCTTGAAAGAAGGAGGCACAAAACCCTTAGGATATTGGATAGCATCAAATTCCTCTATGTAGGATCTACCCTTTAGAACTGATGAACCACCATGGGCTTGCACTAGTGCTTCTCTCACTTATTGCTCAACCAAGATTTTAATATTCTTTTCTTGTATGGAGTAACAGTCCACTACCTTCTTATACAAGCTATTGCCACCGGAGGTGAACTCTTGGCATGATTTAGAAATAACTCAAGTCGGCGGTCTCCATAATAGGATGTCTTCTTGATTATGAAGTACTAAAACTACTAATAAATCTTTGAGCCTCTTCCCCATCTTATCAATCTGCTCATCATTTTGTTTGAGTTGTTGAAGGAGGTGTTAGGTCAAATAGGCTGTATCATCCTGTTCGATCGCATCCCAAAGGAGGGAACCTTTAGTGTCAACCATATGCACCTCTATCTAGTCTTCCAACAAACCATCTTCATTGGGATCGAAGCTAACTTTCTTCTCTTTGACCAATCATACCTTTGGATTTCTCTTTTTACAGTGAGATAATATGCTACGATATCATCCAAAGAGCCCAACTCTTGGCTTGAATGATCGTAGAACATGGTGGGATCATGTTCATGAGTTGAGATACATCTGACCTCCCTTGCTACCGGAGTGCTAATCTCATGAGGGCTACACTCACTGAAGGATACAAGCTCACGACTGTCACTCGATGTGGGCGGAGTGCTACTCCTTGGAGGATATATCACCATGGAGGCATTAAGACTATCCCCTTCTCCCTCTAGTACTGTTATATCCATGATTTATTATGGTGGTGGTGGTGATGGCACGCCTACAATGCTATGAGGTCTCCACTTCCTCATCATCGTAACTAAAGTACCTCACCTCAGTTGGTGGTGTAGATGAAATGGGATCCCTTGGCTGCAGCCGGATCACTAGTGAGGCTTTTTTTCCCAATGTTTCCTTCATGGCTTTTGGTGGAACTGTGGAAGATGGAACTTGCACTAGCAATGCAGACGTGGAGTAGCGTAGTGCGGTGGACGCATCACCAACTCTCTCTATACTAGAACCCTACTCCCATGATGGGTAGTACCGATCAATACAATACCGTCGATGATCACACGCGATCAATTAGGGAAGTCCATGGGCGGAGGTCAATCGCCTAGCATACCTTTGCCTCTCTCTACTAGTAACAGACATTGATACATGGCCTCTCTGGCCCTCTCTTGATGAATACACTAGCTTATGCTGTAAGGAATGACTAATCATAGATCAAATTGGGCTTTGGACTCTGATCATCTAGAAGCCCTTCCAACTTGGCTCAGAACTATTTTGAGGCCAGCATATGACCTCCTCCTATCTTTGGTAGGTGCCTCATAATGAATTGTAGGTGGATGTGATACTGTAATCCTTCTAATATCTTCCTCTCTATCAAAACCAGAAAGAGGATGGAACTTATTCTGGGTGACTAAAGAAGAAACTACTCTGGGTGGCTCCTCTGCTGCAATGTGAGATAATGCCTCTATTTCCTTAGCAATGCACTCATGATGTCACTTAATCTTGCAGCATCTATTGGTGCTGAGTCCTACTAGGAGGAATAGTACAAGAACTAGACCCTATCTCAAAGGTAGGGAGGCTAGCCCTAAAGCTAGGGTAGCCTTCCCTTTGGAGGAAGCCAGTGAATGGGTACTAGCTCATGCTGGGGCAGTGACTGGAATAGTTGAACCTATAGGAATTGAAACTGCAACTGCTAAGGGAACTTCTACAGCCTTCCTATTCAGTGAGGGAAACTCAAAATCTGAGTACATCTCAACATGGATGACTGGTTTCTGCCCAGCCACCACATTCTTGCTAACATTAGTGAGGGTAGCCCCCTTACAAGTTATCCTGGCCCCCTCAAATCCTTGGCCAAAGTGTATCAGATGGGCAAAATCAGTTTGGGAGAGGCTGGCCCGATCCAAGGCCAAATCCATCCCAAAAGGAAAGGTGAACATATACTTCTAAGAGTCCATTTGCACTGTACTTGGATTGAGAAAAGCTGATTGAGACTGAATTGGAATTCTATAATTATTGAAAATAAACTCAAATCAAATTTTTTAACTTGGTTGACTTTTTAGATTTGATTTAAAGTTTGAAACCACACTCAATAATTTGAATATGTTAAGTAGGGCTCATTGAATTTAGAAGAGATTTTTGAAGAAGAGATTTTGAGTTTATTTTAGTTTAGAACCCACTTTCAATAAATTTATGTATGTTGAAATGAGTTTAAATTATTTTGGAGAGACTTTTGATGCTTCCATTAGTTCATTTTTGAGTTTGATTTCAAGTTTGGAGATGCTTCATTTAACAAATTTGAGTATGTTAAATATAGGGTCAATTGATTTTGTTTTAGATTTGATGTTTGATTTTTACTTATTTAGCAAATTTGGGTATGCTACATGAGATGTTTGAAAACAATTTTCTTCTTTTGCTTTGTTTACTTATGATGTGTTTCATGTGTGAGTTTTAGAAATGGGATCTTTACTTAGCAAATTTGTGTATGCTAAATAGAGCACAAGTGTAATTTATTTTTATTTTGGTTTTGAAAGTGGGATCTTCACTTAGCAAATTTGTGAAAGTTAAATAAAGTCCAAATGTGTTTAATGTTTATTTTGTTTCAAAAATAGGATCTTTATTTAACAAATTTGTATGCTAATAAAAGTCCAAATGTGTTTGATATTTATTTTTTTTTGAAAATGGGATCTTTATTTAACAAATTTGTGTATGCTAAATAAAGTCTAGATATGTTTTTGAAAAGAGAGGTTTCCATTTAACAAACATGGTGTGTTAAATGGAATCCAATTTATTTTTCAAATTTTCTTTTGGAAAATGAAACTCTCATTTGACAAATCTGGGTATGTTAAATGGAATTCCAATCTATTTTGATTCTCATGATTTTTGTAAATTAGATTTGCATTTAACAAATTTAGGTATGTGAAATGGAAGTCAATCATATTTTATTTTTCAAAGATGAAATTTTTGTGTGTGATTTATTGCTTTTTTTAAGAAGGAAATTCCAACTTAACACATGTGGAATGTGTTGGGTGGAGTTTCAAATTGTGAGATTTTGTTTGAAGACAAAGCCTCGATTCAACAAGTTTAGATATATTGAATAAGAGGCTTATTCTTCAAATTTGTAATTTTTGCAAAGGAAGAAACTTTAACTTCAACATATGTAAGGCATATTGAAATGGAGTTTCAACTTTATGATATGATTTTATTTGGAAATGAAATCTTCATTCAACAAATTTGGGTATGTTGAATGAGGATGTTCATTTTCAAATATGTGATTTTTGAAAAGGTGATTTTCATTTTAATTTGAAATGGAATCTTCATTCAATAAATTTGGGTATATTGAATGAGGATGTTCATATGTGCTTTTTGAATGATGCTTTTATTTTATTTTATTTGGAAATAAAATCTTCTTTCAATAAATTTAGGTATATTGAATGAAGATGTTCATAAGTGCTTTTTAAAAGATGAGTTTTTATTTTATTTTTTGGAAAGATCCTACATGTAATAATCTTGAAGATTGTTATATGAGGTTGAGTTATATGTATTTTGTGAAAAATTTTGTGCAAATATTTTATTGTGTGAATTTTGGAAAAGTGCTTTTGAAATGTGATATTTTATAAAGGATTTATTTCTTTTATTTTTGAATGAACTTTACCTTACCATAAAGATGGTAAGAAAAAGGCCTTTAGTCATCTCTTTTTATTAAATTTTATTTTCATCTATTGAGGAACCTAATAATTATTTTAAGACCTACATGGAGTGAGGTCCTAAAACCTTAAAGAAGTTGGCTAGCTTAGCTAAAGAATGAAATGAGCTAAGTGCTAGTAGAAAAGAAGGATGGTCTCAGACTCATATGAAACACAAATCCACTACCAATACTTGGAGATATTGATGATTTACCAAAGATGAAGAGAGGAACCCTCCCCAGTGGAATCACCAGAAAGATACTGTGGTGTTTATTTTTGGTATAGCATGAGATTGACACCAAGTAGATCTAGATGTACTTATTAGGGTGATCGGGTGCGATATTGAAGAATGATGTATTATCTCGAGAGACAAAAGTCACCATCTTACAATAGATCTAATCACCTAATAAGGACTCCTATGGACAATGGGTCTTTGAATGTAACAGAGATCTTTCTTCTACTTTACATGAAAAAGTAAAGTAAGGTTTATTTTAAACTGGGTTCATTAAGTTCTCCATGGAGGAAAGCCCTCATAGTTAATTACATCCTAAGAAATGAGATTCTTTAGGAATAGTCTCGATTAAGGTAAATAATCATTGTCTCCAAAGATTTCAAAGATAGGACTATCAATCAATTAATTATTTTTAAAAAGTCAAGTGAGATTTGAGCAAAAGGGAAGAGTTATTTTTGGAACCAAAAGGAGATGAGTAGGGGACACTCATGATACTAGGAAACATAGTGATCATCCTAAACCATCTTATGGCTGGGGATTATATTTTTAAAATAGAGGAGATTAATTTATTTGAGTTAGAGTTTTATTAGAAATCTAGGGCATACAATTCCATGATACAAGATTGTAGAAATGCCTAAGAGGTGAGGATTTATCATTGTAGCCTACAAAGAGAAACAACAACCTCAGATCTAAAATTTATGGAGCTTTGGTGAGGGCCAGAGCACGGCCAAAATTTAAGACAAAAATGAGTATATGGTTTACCTCTAAAAGAGAGGATAAACCACCCACCTGTTGGACTTACGACCACATGGGGTGCCCAACTAACTCCCTATGATTTTAAATACATGTAAAGTCTTATGCTTTGCAAGATGGCTAAGTTGTTATTTATTTAGAAAGGAGACTAAGTCCTTAAACACACGCCCTAAGAGACTAAAACAAGAAGGGAATGAATAATGACCTAATCTAATCCAAATTTTGTTAAGTTTTATTTTGATTTTTGGACATTTTTATTTGACACAGGCTGTGGGATTTCATATGCCTAATGCATGAGAAGATTGGTTATGGTCGTGTTTCAACCATGGCTCTCAAAGGTCAAGTCATTTTCTTTAGCAAAGGTGGAAGCCCTCCATTAGCAAGAGCAAAGCAATATGATTTTTGCATGATGTGAGAGATACAACATCCATCTAAGGGGTTGCTAAATCTTTGATTATCTTGATTTATGTCCTAGGCTTTAGGTGAGGTTATGAGTTATTTAATTTTAATTTTGAGTTGATTAATTGGATAGAAAATTTATTTTTCCCTAAGAGCCTAATCGCATTTAGGCCATTCATCAAATAATGAAGAAACTAGGAAAATCATGCCATCTTAATTGTACAATCACAAACAAAACATCAATCAATTTATAAAATTGGCACAAAAGAATAAAAGGTCGATGTGATTGGGCTCCACCGCACAAACTCAAAAAGGAAAATGGGTAGCTGAGCTCTACTCTTATACAACCCGGATTACAAATGAATAATTACAATTAAAAGAATTCTTATTATGGGGGTCTTCAATCTTCATTCTTCATTCTTTATTTTGATTTGCTTCTTTTTTTTTTTTTTTTGGCTTGATTTGAGAGGTAGCTTGCTCCAAGGCTTCACATGGTGCATAAGACTTGGTCTTATAACCAATGTTCATCCTTAATCCTCCATAACATTAATTCCAAATCTTAATTACAAAATGTACATGAAAATGGGAAAGGCAAATCATACTAAATTTACAAAATAGAGATTAGCTAAACATGTCACACAACCCAAGCAATTATATGAAAAAGTTGGACTTAACACCCCACACATGGGTAACCAAGCCCACATGTCCTAGTTTGAATTATGCTTAGGTGTATAAGCAACCTAAAGTAATATATATATATATATATATATATATATATATATATATATATATATATTACAATGCCCCTTAAGAACAATCCCTGAAGACATGATTAGGCTATGATCATCCTATCATCTAGTCACGCACATACACCCTGACATCTAGTCTAAAATATTATATCATAAAATAAAATCAGGCATCAAACCATGCACCGCCCTAACATAGAGCTAGAAATGATGACTTAGCCTAATGTGTGTGTGCCTTTTAAATCTTCTGTGGGATGTCTTAGCTAAGCTTTAAGGTTAGAATATTATAAGTGTGAAAAATTCAATTTAAATGATGGTTTTAGTTTAAGTGATTTAGTTGATTTGTCAATTTTAGTTGGTGATTTAATTTGGTTTGAATGAACCTATACTTAGTTACTAAATGTTGTGAAGAGAAGAAAGAAAGGAGAACTCTCTTTCATCCCTACCTTAAAGTATTTTTATAGTAGATTCATTAATGATTTTCCTTTAGTGAATGTTTAATTATGTATTTTATTTAACCCTAAGTTTAGATTTACTCTAAATAGTCCTATTCAACAAGAAAGGCCTCTTAGGATTAATTAGGGTGAATTATTATCACATAACACACACCCATCCATTTCTTTCTACCAATTTTACCATGCATATGAATGATCCTAAACATAGCTATACATGCAATGCAAATTTAGCGAACTTTGATGATGAATGCTAAGATATATAATTTCAAAATTTTAATATCCCATGAATGCATATTTTTATTATGTAAAAAAAGAGGGACACTTTTATCCATTAATCAAGTGCACATTCATATGTAAAAAAGACATAAGTGAGTATGGCAATATTATTTTTTACACCAGGGGTATAAGGTACAAGACCTACTTAGGGCTACTTAAAGTCTCGCAACTCTAGGATGTCCAAACTATTATACCACTTTTCTTAAGTACATGTGAATGTACAAAAAGAAAGAAAATGGATGAAGAATCATGCAAAAGTTTTTGTTTGATTTAGTTATATAATTTATATTAATAAATGTGAAGTTCCTTCTTAAGTCATAACATATAAATGCATAGAAATAGATTTAAGCAAGTGTTGTGTTCTTTTCAGATGAACTATACACTTTGTAAATCCTATCCAAATCCATGATATGAGAAGAGAAGAAAACAATATAATACACATCTTATGCTATAATCACATGCGAGCTTATAAGCACTTATAAGTAGCATCACTTCCTTCATAATCTTTGATTTACAAATTTTAAAAATAATTTTTGATTTAATAGTGATAATAACCACTCATATTCATATCTTTAGCCAAAATATGCAATTTGACATAAAGGAAACATTTTACTTATTTGATTTTTCAAAATAAATGAATGCATGATTTCATATGGTAAATAATATTTAACATGCTTGGATAGAAATAAAGGGATGTAAGCACATGACTTCATTCACCCTAATTACTTCCTAAGGACAATCATATAAAATAAGATCACTTAAAATGAATCAAAATTCTTAAAGAGATTTTTTATTTTTGGATTTTAGTTGACTTAGGAAATTTGAAGAGGGCTTGCTGGTCCTAATCCATTTCCCACATGTGTGAATCAATTTAGTTTAATTTTAGAACAATTAGGTTGATTTTGTATTTTTTTTAGGTTAAGGAATGAGTTAATCCATTAATTACCCCTTACTTATAAAACTTTAACATAATTATTCAAGTAATTATGAGCCAACATATGATATGCAACCACATGGAATTTAAATTAGCAATGCACCTAAGAAATGAAGGGGCCTAATGTAATTGTCTCACAATTATTGAATACTTAAGCTAAAGGATTTAGTCAAGTACTTTCATAACCATCCTACACATATAATTTGATTATAATTTTCTCTGAAGCCTCTTAGGTTATTGAACACCTAAGAATCTACCAAAAAATTAAGTGATTAAGTCTTGGAGTGATTTAGTTTTGAGTTTGGTTAATTAAGTGATCAATAAAGTGATTAAGTCATTGATTAATTTGCAAATTAATTAAGTGTTTTCCAAATGAAATAAACTTAGAGAAAAGATTAGAAAAGAAATCCTAATCTCATTCCCTAAGTCCATTCATTATTTCATGATGATTAACAAACTTAATCAATGAATATATCACTATTTAATAGGTTAATTACTCATTTATTTAATTAAAAGGGGGACTAAGGATGAAATAAATAATTCCACTAATTAACCCAACAATAAATTCCAAAAAAATCATGGGAGGTAGAGGTCATTCTACTAATTAAACCTACGAAGTTTAGAATTAATTACTGAAGTAATTAAGGAGTAATTAGCCTAATTATATTTCTAATAAAACCTAAATTGAGTGAAAGTCACCATTTAAAATCAATTGATGTTAATTTTATATTATTCCTCACTGAATTATCTTTAGAATGAACTTGAGTTTGTATTTTTTGGATTTTTCTATGATTATGTATAAATTTTGGAAGTTTTCAATATTAAAAATAAATTAATTAGAGTTAATTAACTCCATAATCCCATTAGGCCATGTGGCGGTTGACGCGACATGATGATGTGGCAAACTTTCCACATGGCATGACGGGATAGGTTATTTAATTTATCACATCCATGGCTGAGTCAGCTAGCGGTAGTCGCGCTTTCTCCCCGACCATCCGATCTAAGATTGGATAGCCAGGATTAATCTCATGATTTAGGCTTAAATCAGAGGGTCTAACACATGATCTAATCATAGACGTCTATTCTAATCACGTGGAATGGACGGTGTGTGATATATCTCCTCCCGAGTGGCGAGAGACGGATGTCGTCCATCAATCGTCACTCAATCCAAGCTCACCCAAGCTCAGATGGAGTTTAAACTCACCACACACCTTTAGGGAGGCACAAGCAAGGTATCCAAAGGTACATATCTAATGAGATTACAATTTTCTTCACAAAGGACCAAGCAATTTTTATCTTAGGATTGGTTTAAAGAAATACCTCACCAGAGGCTATGATCGACACTTCCAACGGAGGAGGTAGTTTTGTCTAGTGGTGATGAAGCTCTGTTGAAGGTATCAAGTCTTGATTTGAAGTTAATTACTCGGTTGACCAAGCTCCTCTTCAATGGTGATCTGGCTTGATCAAGGTGAGGCTTGCCGTGGCATGGAGAATTGGGAAACAACTTTGTGGATGAGTCCCTTGATATTTCTTGCAAGATTAATTTGAGTTTGGTGGAGAATTGGATGGGTTGGATCTTCACTTCACCTCCCCTATTTTGGTCTTGAGGAAAACCGAGAAGGAGAAATTAAAAGCTTGGAAATGGCATTGGGAAGCTTAGGAATCCTTAGTTTCGATTCCTAGAGTTCAATCAAACTCAATGCTTGTGGTTTGAGTGGAAATGAGGGGGAGTATATCTTCTCACTCCTTGGATCGGATGGAGAAGAGAAATTTTGCCATCTTTGATCAATGGAGGAGATTGGCTGATTAATTTGGGCTATTTGGCATCCCATGTGATTCATTTTAGGTAGTGGAGGGAAGGATAGTGAGTGCCCATGTGCTAGGTGAGTGCATGGGGTGATCCAAGTGCCTAATTCTCATTGAAGGGTCTATTTTGCCTTGGTTGGGTCAAGGCACCCAAGCCCAGTGGGGTTCATCACCCTCCTTGGTCCATGTGGATCACTAGAAGGATGCTAAGTGGCCTTGAGAAAGGAATGACCAAATTCCAAGTGAATTTGGTCACAGGATACCCTTTGACCTAAGGGTAAAATGGTCATTTAGCATTGATTTTAATTTGAGAAGATTTAAAAAGATTCAAAAATGGGTTGGGTCAAATTTGAAGTGATTTTTTGTTCATTTGGTTTGAATTGGTTCAATTTGACCTATTTAGGTCAAGTTGAGTCAATTTGGGTTAGGTTGAGCAATTGGTCAAATTGGGTCAAACTATGAGTTAGGTCAAGTTCAAATGATCATTTGGAGCCTATGGGTATCATTGGTTTGGGTCAATTTAGTTTATATTTGGTTTTGGTTCATTTAGGTTCATTTAGGTCAAATGGGTCAAGTTGACCAATTTACTCATTTGACCTAATTGGGTTAGGTCATGGGTTGGTTTAGGCTTGGTTGATCATTTGAATGTATAGCAAGCTTTAGTTTCAATTAATTTTTGTTTGGTTTGATTTCAAGTTGGTTTGACCTTTTAGGTTACGTTGGGTTCATGGTCAATTGGGCTAGGTTGGGTCTAATTGGTCAATTGATGCTTTGGTCAAGTTCAACAAGTGATTTAGAATGAATTTAACCCATTGGTTGTAATTAATTTAGCTTAGATCAAAATTTGACCCATTTTGGCTTTTTAGGTCAAGTTGGTGGGAGTCAAGTGCCAATTAGGCTTGGTTTGGCTCAATTGATGGCTTGATCATGTTCAATCATTGATTATGGATTGATTTAGATCAATGGTTTCAATAAATTTGGCTTATAATAAAATTTTGACTTGTTTAGATTTCATTTAGGCTAAGTTTTGACTTGATCAAAGGCTAAGTTTGACTTGGTTTGACTCAATTTGGGTGATTGATCATCCTAGGATGATTGTTCACAATGTGAGGCTTAGATGGGCTTAGTTCAATCCAATTTGGATTAGAATTTGGCTCAAAAGGTCCTTTTGTCACTTTGGGTCAAGTGAGCCTAAATGGTCAATTGGCTTGATCAAGGCTTGACTCAAGTTTGGTTGAACTCACATATGGACTTATGATGGAAATATAAATCAATTGTAAGTGATTTGAGTTAAATGAGTTTTGATTCATTTGACAATTTCAAGACAAAAGGGTGAACATGGGTTTGATTTAAGTTAATTTGATTTTGGTTTGGTGATTGTAGTTTATGTTTATATTTGGGCATGTGATTGAAGGATTGATTGATTGAAGAAAAAATCCAACGGTTTAGGTTGATTTGAGAATGGTTTGGCTAAGTTCAAGAATTTGACTTGAAAGGGTGTAATTTTGATTTTGGTAAGATTTGGATTTGAGTTTTGAATTGATTTTGGTTATTTGAATTTATATTTCTTTTATATTTTTGAATATAAATGAGAATATAAATGGGTTATGAGAAAATCTTTTGAGTTTGGAATGATTTGGATTTGTTTGAAGGAGTTCAAGGATTTAACTTGAAAGAGTATAAGTTGGATTTTGGTTTGATTTGTAATTGGAATTTAGGTTAAGTCCATAAGATCAAATCAAAGGGCTTAAGAAAGACTTTGGATTTGAATTCAATCAAGGGTTTCAATCATTTGATTTGGAATTGATTTGAATTTGGATATTGGAATGATTTAGGAAAATCAATTGAGTTGGAATTGATTCAAGATTTGATTTGAATTTTGATTTGAATTTTGAAATTGATTTGAGAATTGATTTGAATTTAAAATTGATTTGAATTTGGAATTGAATTTGAATGAAGGAAAAGGAGTCCAAGCTATAGGGTAGGAAAGTTTCCCAAATAACCCTAAGGCATAACCTATTCCTATGGCTAACTCTTCTAAGCCTCTAAGATTAGGTTAAGTGTTCACCTGATCACTAGAAGTGTCTTAAGATTGAGGAACTCTTAGTGTTCAGAGGAGTCCTATGTCTAAGATGGAGAAGTTGGAAGCTCAATCCAAAAGTGAGGTCAATAATGCTCTTAATGATGAGGTCATCCACATAGCATTTTACTTTTTGATGAATTAACTCATCGAAGATGCATGTCATGACCCTTTGATATGTAGCTCCAGCATTCTTTAATCCAAAAGGCATGACTATGTAGCAGTATATACTAATTGGTGTCCTAAATGATGTGTGCTTCTCATCTTCAAGAGCCATCTTGATTTGATTGTATCCATGATTTGTCCATGAATGAGAACATGTCATAGTTGGAAGTATTGTCCACCAGTAGTTCTAATATTGGAAGTAAAAAAGTCATCTTTTAGGCATGCCTTATTTTGGTCTTGGAAGTTAATGTAGACACAGATTTGGCCATTCTTCTTCCTAACTGGGACAATGTTGTCTATACAATCTACATACATCTCCTAAATGAAGCCTGCTTCGATCAACTTCGTAGTTTCTGCAATTACCTGTTCTTCAATCTCTAATATCATTCACCTATGAGCTTACTTAACAGGTATCGCATCTAGTTTAATGTCAAGTTTATGAACTGCCATCTTGGGGGATAAGCTTGGCATTTCAGGGTATGTCTAAGCAAAGTAGTCCCTGAATTCAAATAGTAGAGCTTTCATTTCTTTAGCCTTTTTATTAGGCAAAAGGGCACTTGCAAAAGTTGGGTGAGGATCATCCTATGTTCCCAAGTTGATTTCTTTCAACTTATCCATGGTAGTTATTTGTCTACCATCTTCAAGCTCTTTAGGTGCTGGCTTAACTTTTACTTCTTCATCATTTGATAGGTTGACATCATAAGGACCATCTTCTTGTTTGGTGTCAGTGTCAATCTCTTCTTCTATTACAACATAACAAGTTTTTCTTCGACGGTGTTTATGTCAAATGTATCCAAGACATTTGGATATATGATTATCACACTTTTGTGAGGTCTGTGGACTTTTAGACCTCAGAGGGCATCACAAAAGTGGGCTCGCCATTTGTCTGTTCCAATATCGACTCCAAATTTGTACATCACCTTGCAAATCCTTAGAGGATAATATTTTGGCATTCTTGTGAGAACCATATCATCAGATTAATCAAATTGCATGAGCCAATCAGAATCCTGGTGATAGCATTACTCAGACTTGCAAAATGAAATTCCATGTTCATCACTTCCAGGCAAAGGAGGGACATAAAAAGTCTTTAACTCTTCAATAATGTGGACTTCACGTGGAGTAATATACTTGAAGTGTTGGAAACGAACTAACATGACCATTAATGAATCTTCTAATATCAATAGGTATGTCCTTCTTGAAAAGTTACATCGAACTTCACTTTTGTAGGTTCAAAATCATAATCGATTCCAAAGTATTCTATATTTTTCTTTCCTTTCACCAGAGACTTGTTTACTGCCTTGATCCAGCAGAAGGATCATCCTCTTCTTTTTTGTGTCACTTCCCAGATGAGGGACTATCCTTTTCAACTTAGGTGATGCATTAGCTACTTTAGGAAGAGTCAGCGCTGTCGCCTTCTTTCTTCATTTTTTCTTCTTCAATTCTTTGGGTTGTTTTGCAGCCTTCAATGTAGAAGCCTTAGATTGTTGAGGCTTGGGTTCCTTCAAAAAATAGTATTTTGCATCTTCATAGACTTCATGGACTACGAATGACTTTCCAGGAAATATGTGTTCTTCCTCATCTTTTATGTATTTCATCCATTGGTGCAAAGTAGATGGGACTATTTCATATTCATGCAGCCAAGGATGACCCAATAAGGCCCTAAATGAGGTGTCAACATAAATGACGTGGAATTTGGATTCTATGTAAAATTTCCCAAATCTTAGTGGCAAGGTAAAAAATTCGAGAGTCTTTTGCCCTTTTTCATTGAAGCAGTGGATCATTAATTTTTCTCTTCCTAAACGTTGAATGTCAAGAAACAATCTTTTCAATACTCGCAGACTCATGAGATTGATAGATGAACCTGGACTAATTAGGATTCAATTGACTATCACTATCTATAGAGACATATAACAGGAGATTGTGTTTTGATGTTTCGAGCATAATATCTTTCATAGAGAAGGTTATCGTTGGAAGGTCTTGAGATTGTAATACTTTAGTCATACACCGCTCAGTGAACTACACTTCATATTTCTCTGAATTCTTAAGAGCCTTTCATGGAGATTCTGTGACATCAAGAGGGCCTCATACACACTCAATTGTGTAGGGATCTTTCTTAAGTGCGATAGGATGTTATAATTAACTCCTTTATCCATGTTAGACTTCTTCTTTGGATCTTCAGAAATGATATTTTATTAATTATTATATTCTTGTCATTGCCTTTATTTAGCTTCCTCTTCTATGATGATGGTAGCACCCACTTCTTATATTAGGGGCTCTATCTTCAATTCTTCTAAAAAAGTCTCCTCTTTAGAATCACTATTTATACTAGAGGATTGGATGGAGACTTTAGAATCACTTCTTAATTTTATGCCCTTCAACAATGGTGATATTGAAGACTCTAACTCATCATCTTCCTGAAAGCACAAGTCTTTTTTTGAGCTATCATCAATTTGCTTCACCATCAAGCAAGGCATGAATGCCACATCATTGGTGGTTCCTCTTCTTGGATTATCTTGAAAAAATGAATTCCATCGAGGAGTATCCAAAGACACTAAGATAACTCGATAGACTTCTCCAAAAAGAGATTCTTTGTCATCATCTCCTTCATCATTTGTTTCAATGATTTGGAGTCTTGACATGAAATCATCAAGCTTATTTAGTTGTCTTACTGTTGTTGATATTCTTCAAGATTATTAATAATCTTTTGAGTAGTAGATTTCTTCATCATCTTCTCTTGTTTGATTGGTCTTTTAGGAGTTTTTGCCAGGTTCTGAATAGGCTGGTTCTAAGGTCCAGGAACACCCACCACCTTGGACTGCTTCTAAAGAGCATGACCTTTTGATGTGGACCCTACCTTTAGTTCCAGTACTAGTTTAAATGGTGCTTTCCACTTGAAATCAAGAATGCCTTCTAGCTGCTTCAGCATCTTCATAGTTTTCTTTGAAACCACAGTCTCCCATTTATCATCCTTAACTGAATTTTCTTTTGCTTTCTTTTTTCTGCAGGGGCACGGAAGAGTACGTAACCACCATTGTAGATTCTTTCTTTGGGAGAATAAGAACACTATTGGATAGCATGAATTCACCTCTCTTGTACTTCCTTTTCAACTAGTCTTTGAATACATAGCAATCTTCCATAGGGTGGCTAACTACTTGATGATATGGACAATAATTTGGGTTGGTAGTTCATCCTGACTCTTCAAGTCTTTTACATTCTGGAAACTCCAGTCATACTTGAGTGCTTATTAGAATAGTTTAGCTACACTTTCTCTTTTGAAAGAGTATTATTTATTCATTTTCTCTTTAAGAGATGAAGGAATTCGATCATCATCTTTTAAAGATTATCTTGGGTCCTCTAGACTACCCAGGAAAGTTCTGGGTTTGTCATTGCCTCAAGAACTAACTTGATGAGAATTGAAGGGTTTTGACATTCTTCAAAATAAATGGGTTGTTTCCCTTATGCATTATAGGTCACCTTCCTCTATTTACATCATATGAGGCAATGTGAGATTCACTTCTCCTTCATTTTAAGAACTTCCCTTTCTTTATTCTGTCTGGATGACTTTCAAGCTTGAAAAGATTCAGCTTTTCAAATTTTGCCACCCGATCAAGTAGTTCTTGGAAGGTGGTGATGGAAGCCATGCATAAATAGGGTGTCATTTTATCATCAATATTGCCCATTAGCAATTGAATTGTATGTTCCTCTTCCAGCTGTTGCTCACACTTCATGCTCATGTTGCACCAGTGAGTTATGTATTTAGTGATTGACTAACTTGTCCTTCTTTCTCTTCTCTAGGGGTGAGTCATATTGTAGTCTTTCTAACATCGGAAAATCTTTTGAGAAACATCGCCTCTAGCTCGGTGAATGTCTTAACTAAGTCATTTGGCAACTCTACGTACCACTTGAAAGCAGTTGATGTTAAGTTGTTAACAAACTGGCAAAATAACATTGCGTCATTGCCTCAAGTGATACCACAAGTTGCTTTAAATTGTGTTAGGTGCTGCCTTGGGTTACCATTTCCATCAAATGAGTAGAATTTTGGCACTAAGTAACCTTTAGGATATGGCACCTGGTCATATTCTACAGGATATGGGTGACATCTGTTCACCAATTTCTCCACCTGTAGCTATGATAGCTTTGATTCTTTCACTTATAATGATTTTGAGCTGTATGGTTGTCACCGGCTCAGATGTGCTCAATATATGTTGAGAGTATGTTGGTCAATTTCTACCATCACGAGCATTTTGTGCTCTTGAGGTCTGTGATGCTTGCTCAACTGGTGGATTGATGGGCACAATGTTGATTGTTTGATGATTGGTTGGAGGAACTGGTGTTGGCACTCCGACAGCATTCCTCTACATCATTTGCATCATGAGATTCATCTACATCATCACTTGATTCATCTTTAAATTAGTTGAGAGATCTTTTAGCTTTCATCTCTTGCATTTTCCTTTGCACCGAAAGTGTAGCAATGTCATGTCAATAACATATTTCCTCTTCTTCCTCTTCTTGGTCATCACTTGAGGAGGAACTAAAAGGTTGCACTTCTGTTTGACCTAGTGCTAGTTCTTCAATGTGGATAGTAGGTGTGCATGATGGGATTAGTATTATGGTTCTTTTGATGATTCTCATGTGTTGTGTATACACCACATCTACCCCATAATATCTTCTTCCACATTCTTGTAACCTTATCTCTGATCGACATCTCCATCTGATTTAAGGCTCAGAGTGTGGGACAAACATCTCCTCGATCAGAGGGCTACTATCAAAATCAAGGGTAGATCATTTAGGTTGATGATGGTATTCTCTGGAGGATTCTCTAGGGTGTCGACCACCTCGAGCCTTATTAATTATAACATTCTTTTAAGGAACCCATTCTTATTGGGCCCACAATGTCAGATCTCTAATATGCAAACCATATGTCACACTTTTTCCTTTGTATGGCAACTTCTTCTTGAGGCTTCAGCCTCCATACTTATTTTCCCTTATGTCGGGACCATTTGGTAGCTAATTCCTAAATGCATGGTTCAAGTGTCACACCTCGATGTTCACCACACAGGGCTTATTTATAAGGCTCCTAAGTTCTTACTATCTTTTATGGTAGCTTTTGTAGTGGAGCATTGTTGGCTTCTCTAATAATTGGCCTTTGATATCTCTTCTTCATAAGGCCTTATTCTTTTACAACTTTTAGTACCTTGTGCACTCTAGAGGAGTCTCAAGATGCCTCCTTTGTGGGGTTGGAGCTTAGTACCATTACTCCTAGAATGATTGCTTAATATTACCAGTAGAGCTGTTCCTTCTCACTCACTTGAGATTTTAAAATTTATTATGAGTGGAAACACTCGCTTCTGGTTGTAATGTTGGTTGTGTAACAGAAGGGCTAGGTGATAGCTGATGGACTTACAGCTCAGCAATCCTTCTTCTCCTTTGCCTTCTAGTCAGCTTTCTTCTAGATGAGGAAGCTTCAAAGATCATGTTGGCCTTGTCGATAAAGAAGTAGCGTGGATGCACTATTGAAATTGTTTGCCTAGTTATCATTTTCTTCATAGTTGGAGTTTCAGTGTGTTCCAACCTTTCAAATATAAAGGCTCTTTTTCGAAGAACCTCAACATTAGTAGTGACAAGAGCTTTGGTAGACTTGGCCTGCTGCATGGGTTGATATGTAAATTGAGCATGATTATCTCGTGGCCCAACAATAATTCGAGCGATGATTGCTGGAAAATTTAAGCTACTAAATTGTATAGTATCTTTAACATCCCTTGTGTTGATGGCAGCATTAATCAGGAAGATGTTGGCTCTGGGGCCTAACTGCATAATAAACGGTGTGTTTTAAAGATCCATCTATGGGATGAAAGATGGGGATAAGTAATCAGTAATTGAAATATCATCCCAGGCTTTCATGATGTAGAGATATAATAGAACAAACATGATATAATATTAAAAATAAGTTATATATAAATAAACTATTGAAAATTTTAGAATTATGTTCATCATAAAAATAATTTTTAATTTCAACCAATTTTACTTTATAAATAACTTTAAATTTTGACAGTTGGGGGAATGATGATGAGCTCGATCTAAATCCCATGGTTCTATCATTCGGGGCTATAGTCCCTAATACTTAGTTAGAGATAGTAACTGACGAATGACCCTTGTATGGGTTGCGTCATCTAAGAAATACTTATAGACCTGGGGTGGTATTTGTCTAAGGAGACAAGCTTAAGTCCATCTTAGCTACTAGAGCAATTTATGCCCTATTAAGTGTACCCTATGGTTTACATCTCAAAAGGTAGAGCCATTTGGGATCATACGGACTACAGCCGTGATCGTAATATAATAGTGTCCTTTGGTGATAATCACCCGAGGACTCTAGTCATATATATGGGCTTAGCCAAGTCATGCAAAGAGGGAGTCACGTCCTTACTATGAGATTGATTGAGAGTGAACATAGTAAACACTTGACATTGGCTCCTTTGTGAGCTAGAGTTTTCTTTAATTTAAGAACAATTTAGTAAATTGGATTGAGTTTTAGCTTTAAGTTCTTTAAGTTGATCATTTTCATTTAGTCATTTTGAGATTAACAATTTATCAAAATTTTCATTTAGATTAATATTGAATTTATATTAATGTAATTTGAAATTGCAATCACATTTTGATAAAAATATTCCCTCTAGTTGAAATCTTCATTTAACACAGCCATCATTATGGTGGATGTATTATTTTAGATCTTGTTGACTCTATTAATTTAATTTAGGATCGACTATTATGATAAATTAGCTTCTCACATATCTTATTAAGTTGAAATTCTTATAATATTATTTAATTTTTTAGTTTTGTTAATCGACCCGCCTAAGACTTAACCAGAATCAACCTATCCTCGACTATTTAAACATTGAGTAGTGTCGGGGAGCATGCTGGTTATTCAATTTAATATTGATTTAAGATTATGTGATTTGAATAATGTTGCCTATTTTGGTTGAGTTTTATTGCAAGTTTAGAATTTTTAGATAAAATTTTGATAGCATTTTGAAACCTCCCAGCATCATCCCTAGAAAAGGGAGCTACAACGGGGGCTGGGCCTGCCCACCATGCCAAGAAAAGCATGTATGGGTGATATAAATACTACAGTCAAATGCGTCACTCCACCATGCCAAGAAAGGCATGTATGGGTCTCTGAAGCACCTGCATGTAACATAGATTTTCCCATTGTGCCAAGAAAGCCATGTACAAGTACTTATATACTTGTAATATTAAGTTAAAATATTAATTTTAGTTCTCATGTCAATGTAAAGTTTGTAACATTTTGTGACATCCGGCATCATCCCCTATATCTTGGGCTACTTGGGTATCTTTGGACGCACCATCATGTCAAAGAAAGTGTATGAGTGGTATAAATCCGTCGTGCATCATCCATCATGCCAAAAGGCATGTATAAGGCTTTGCATACACGAAAAAGATTTTGTTTCCATGCTAAGAAAGGCCTGTACCGGTACTTATACACCTGCGATGTTAATTTAAATAGAAATTTTATATTATGACATGGCTTTATGTCAAGCTGTGTAGGCCTCCCTGTCGGTGTAAAGTTTTACAGCATTTTGGCAACATCTCGGCATCGTCCCCATGTAGGGGCTACTTTGGGTATGTTGGGCCTGCCCACCATGCCAAGAAGGCATGTATGGGTTGTATAAACTATGGCTTGAATGTGACATCCCACCATGCCAAGAAAGGCACATATGGGCTCTAAAGTACCTATAAAGCAGACACAGATTTTCTCTCCAAGCTAAGAAAGGTGGATATGGGTATTTATGGACCCACAAGCAAGTACATATATCTCGGCCACACCAAGAAAGGCGCGTACGAGTACTTATATTCAACACAGATTTCGGGCGAGCACAAGCGTGCACGGGGGAACTCATGGGCGCTAGTTGGTGCTCACGAGAGCTAGTGGATGCAACGCATACGTGGAAATGCACATGCACGCATTGTGATGCTATGGCGAGGTGCTAATAATGTGCGCGGATACGCATGCATTGTGTGTTGGGCTTGACATGCATAATGTGCATGCGAGGATCCATCGCCGTGGTGCATTTATGGATGCATGTGCTAGTGCCGAGCGTGCTGCGTGCGGTGCGGGAGATCACACGAGTAGCTAGAGCCATGAACAGTAGAAGGATAAAGCAGGGTTCACCTACGGGAGATGGCCATTGGTGTTGCATGCGATAGGCTATAGGATAGATGGGCGAGGACTCGACTCCTTCAACTATTGTGGGAGATGGACTGGAGAGGTCGGTTGAGAGGATTTTTAAGGAGAAAATGAAAATTAGGATTAGGGTAATAAGAGGTGGTATTTATAAGAATTTTATTTTAAGTGTTTAATTAACATGAATTTAGATTTTTGCACCGATAATACTACATGTGTAATTTATATATTGATCTCAGGTTATTATGATGTTCCGGACGCAACGACATTGTCCATTTCATGATCAGAGGTCATTTGGTTTAAGTTGGGGTTGAATCGGGGTCAATTTTAGTTCATATTTATGCGTCATCACTTCTAATCGATCGATATTCACATAAACTAGTCCAAAATGAGCAACAATCTCATTTAAAAAGGTTTCAACATTTTAATGCTAACGGTGTGATAAATTTTATGAATGAAGATTGTTTGGGCATCATCGCGGCTTCATGATCTCGATATGTGTGTCAGTGCATCGGGGGGCTCCTTGATTGGTCGATCGTTGTATTATAAAAGATGCATATTCTGATCAATTTTGATGTTCTAAATGTGATGGGGGAGTTTGTTCATCGATCATATGTCATTTTGATAGATTTTAAGTGTCATCAAGTGTATTTCAGTTCTGATTTGCGTGTTGTTGTATTCAATTTTTTGATATTCATGTATACTCATTTAAATTGAGTGTGAATAGTCTCATTTGATAGATTTCAATATTTCAACACTAATGGCATAATCAATTTTGTGAATAGAGGTCGTTTGGGCAACATCGTGGCTTCCCGACCTCGTTATACACATAGGCGCTTCGATGACCCCCTTCTTGATTGGTCGATTGTCGAATCGTACAAGATGCATATTTTGATCAATTTTGATGTTTTGAACATGATGGTGAAGTCCGTTGGTCAATTAGAGATTGTTTTGACTAATTTTTGGAGCCATCAAGTGTATTTTAGCTCCAATTTGTGCACTGAAGCTCGTCGAATTCACCTTTGAGCTCGACTTGACTTATGGTGCATGCATGGAGGTCATCAACAAAGCTTTAATCTTAACATTAACTTAAACAATAATGTGAAGATATTTCATAAGTATGATGTTATGTTTAGCATCATAATGATCCATCCAAATAATTCATAAGATACAAAGAGGTAGAATAAGACTAATATGCCTCTTACCACTAAGTTTAACAGTAGTAATCCAAATATCTAAGAAAGATTATTTAGAGTTAGCTCTCCCAATTATGTTAAGACCAAATAAAGAATCAACCAAAGCCCAAACATGAATAATAATAAGTCTAGTAAAAAAAACATGATTTACAATTTTATAGGCAAAACAATATTGACATTTATATGTAATAATTATGCATTTTCTTTTAAATTCATTGTCAACACGGATATAGCCATTCAAAATGTAACATAAGATGGAGATAGAGGTGAAAATTGAATTGTGCCAAATATAAAGAAAAAGTAGATGAAATTTCATGTTTAGTTCTAATATTATTCCAAACATACTTATAAAAGAACATACCAGATGTGGAGAATGTGCAAAAGGAGGTCTTTAGCTAGTGGGTCAAGAAGAATCTTAACAACTTCATTAACCAAATTCATAGGGATCACATTGCTAAGAGTCAAGATATTCCAACCATTTTGATTAAAGAAAATGTTAGCCTTGGTAGAAGACAAAGAGAAAGTATTAAAATATGAATCTAAGGAGCCCCATCTAGTCCAATTACCTTGTGAAAAAAATAATAGATCCTTCACCATGGCTCCATTGAATCAATTTCTCTCTTACTTAGCTTTTTAATGAACTTCTCTAAATAGGGGAGTCACTTTTTTTAAAGGCAACACAAGATTGATGCTTATTTTAATAATATTTTTCTCTCATAAATTGAACCCAAAGACTATGTCTAATTCTGAAAGTCCACTAAAGTTTAATAGAGAAAAATTGAGAAAGATTCTTCAAAAATTTGCAACCTAAGCTATCATCCATGAAAGTACCACAATAATCACTCCAAGAGGCCCAATGGACCTTCTTAGAGTCATTAGTGGACCCCAAAAAAATTATGTTTAAAAACTTTTTAATACGATTACACACAAACACCATGATGTTAATATATTGAAGAAGATAAATACGAAGAGATCATAGAAGACTTTTAAAAAGAGTTAACGGAAACCGAAAGAGAGAAGCAAAAATTCTCAAGAAGAATTTTATTTTTAATTGATTGAATTCATTCATCAAACAAATAAGATCTCCCATTGCCTTTATAAAGAAGAACCCTAAAAAATTTAAGAGGTAAAGATTGGAGTTTAAATCCTATCAATTTTTTCAATAAATTCAGTCTATTTTCATTGGTGGAATAAGGGACAATGAAATAACTTTTCTCTTTTCTAATAATAAGATGGCTAATTGATTGAAATATATCACAAAAAGTCTTAATATTTTTAATGACAAGAGTAGTCCCATTCATAAAAATTATGAAAAGACAAGTCTTTCTCTATTATTTTTAATGACACTTGTTGACCTCCATGCATGCGCCATAAGTCAAGTAGAGTTTACAAGGTGAATTTGATGAGCTTCAGTGCACAAATCGGAGCTAAAATACACTCGACAACATCAAAAATTAGTCAAAATGATCTTCAATCAATGAACGGACTCCGTCATCGCATTCAGAATATCAAAATTGATCAGAATAGGCATCTTTCATAATTCGACGGTCAACAGATCAAGAAGGAGGGTCGCCGATGCATTGACACACATTTGAGGTCGAGAAGCCATGACATTGCCCAAATGACATCCGTTCATAAAATTGATCACTCTGTTAGTGTCATAACATCAAAACCTATAAAATGAGATAGTTCACGCTCAATACGGACGAGTATACGTGAATATCGAGCGTGAGGAAGCAATGAAGTACAAATTTTAACTAAAATTGACCCTGATTTAATACCGACTTGAACCAAACAGCCTCCGATTATGAAACGGACTATTCTGTTGCATACGAAACATCAGAGTAACCCAAAATTGACAAATATATTATCTATGTGATGATGTCGGTGCAAAAATTCAAATTATGTGAAATAAAATAATAAAAAAATAAATCCTATAAATTCCCTCTCTTAAAACCCTAAACCCTAATTTTTTCTATTCTCCTCCTTCTCCAATAGCCGATAGCCCTCACGGTCTCTCCCTCTCTCCCTCTCCCTCTCTATATCTCTCCCCCTCTCTCTCTCTCTCACACTCTCTCTCTCTCTCTCTCTCTCTCTCTCTCTCTCTCTCCCCTATTCACGTGCTCAGGCCAGGACTTGCCCTGCTCACTGCTACAAGATTTGGCAAACTTCCATGCCGCTCACGTTATAGTGCTAACGAACTTTTTTGCACAAATGACCATCGATCAGAAGTAAAAGGTGAAAAAGACTATTTGACACTGTTCACGCACCTCATGCGACGCCGATCTGAGGCCTGGCGGCACCTGTGGAATTTTGCATGCACACCTGAGTCTGGAGTACGCTTCATCAAGGCCTGATGTGTGCACGCCTGTGCTCCAGAGCCCCCACGCACTCCCATGCTCGCCCAAAACCTATTTTGACCATAAGTACCAGTACACGCCTTTCTTGGCATGGCGGGGAAACTTGTGTTTGCTTCTTGACTATAAGTACCCGCACATGCCTTTCATAGCGTGGCAGGAAAATTTGTACTTGCTTGCTAGTCTATAAGTACCCGTACATGTCTTTCTTGGCGTGATGGAGAAATCTATTTCATCAGGTACCTTAGAGACTCATACATGCCTTTCTTGGCATGGTAAGGTGCATTTAGACCGTGGTTAATACCACCCATAGATTCCTTTCTTGGCATTATGGGTAGGCCCAACATACCCAACGTAGCCCCTTATATGGGAACTACATTGGGATGCTTCCGAAATGCTGCTAAACTTTACACTGATAGGGGGACCCATGTAGCTTTATAGTAAACTATGCTACAATATAACATTATTAGTTATACTTGCTTGCATGTGTATAATAACCTACGCCTTTCTTGGCGAGAAATCTATTTCAGCAGGTACCTTAGAGCCCCATACATTTCTTTCTTGGTATGGTGGGAAGGCACATTCAAGTAGTTATTTATACCACCTATACACACCTTTCTTGGCATGGTGGATAGGCCCAGCATACCTGAAGTATCCTCCTATATGGAGATGACGCTAGGATTCTATTGAAATACTGCCAAACTTTTATGCTGACATGAGGCATAAAAAATTAATAAAAAATCAACTAAAAGAAGCTAAAATTGATGTGTTAAATTAACATTTCAACTATGTAAGTACCCGTACACGCTTTTCTTAGCATGGCGGAGAAATCTGTGCTTCATACAGGTACTTCAAAGACCCATGCATATCTTTTTTGACATGGTGGGATGACACATTTAGTTATGGTGTTTACACCACCCATACATGCCTTTCTTGGCATGGTGGCGTCACCAGTGGGATGAGATCACAAATCCGTCAAAATTTTATCTAAAAAAATTTATGCTTGCAATAAAATTTAGTCAAAACAAGTAATATTATACAAACCCCTTAAGTTTAAATTAATGTTGAATCCTCATGGGCCCCGAGACTAGGATGAATACTTGAACTTAGTGTCTGAGGATGCGCACGAGTTGATTCCTTGTTGGGTCTTAGGACTGGGTCCGGGTTAACAAAACCTAAAAATCTAATGATGTTATTATAATATCTTCAACCTAATAAAATATTTGAGAAGCTAATTTTATCATATGATAGCAAATCTGATCCTCTATTATTAAATTAATAGATGAGGATTTGAACAAGCAAAATAATATATCTACTCCGATGATGGCTGTGTTGAATGGAGATTTCAACCGGAGGGGATAATTTCATCAAAATGTGATTGTTATTTCAAATCAAATTAATATAAGTTAAATATCAATCCAAATGAGAATTCTGATAAATTATTAAGCTCAAAATGACTAAATGAAAATCATCAAGTTAAAAGAGTTAAAGAAAGTTCAATTAATCCACCTTCCACAATTATTTATCGAAAGTGACAAATTAAGAAAATTATAGCAACAAAGGAGCCAAAGTCAAATCAAGTACACAATTATGTTTACTCTCAAATAATCTCATGCTAGTAAGGATGTGGCCCATATCCTCTGACTGTGTGGCTTAGCCAATAGGCTCCACATGATGTAGTTATAACCAGAGTCCTCTGACCGGATGGTTGTCTCCATATGACTCCACTATATCATGGTCATGACTGTAGCCCGTATGCTCCCCAATAGCTCTACCCTTTGACTTTTGAACCATAGGCTATACTTGATTGAGAAAAAAACTCTCTATTAGCTAAGGTGGATTTAAGCTTGTCTCCTAAGATGAGCACCACCCCAGGTCTATAAGAATTTCTTGGTCGATGTAACACATGTGTTCTTGATAGGGATCCTTCGATCAGGTTAGGTCGACTTCCTCCTTTGACTAAGTAGACTAGGGACCACGATAACCTGGGATGACAGAATCATAGGATCTAGATTGGGCACATCATCATTCCCCCAACCATCCGGTTTAAGTTAAATATAATGAATTTCATAAATCAAAATTTCAAAACTCCGCATGCTGTTATTATATGCTACACACTAAGTGGCCTAACAACTAGCCTTAATCGAAAGTTCTCTCTCAGCATTGAGAGGGGTAATTAACTAGAGATATTTGCGCCTATAGGAAACCTGGAACCAGAGCTAAAGTCCTCACAAAATGAGGGTGAAATCTCTGAGTAGTGTCTTATCTACTATTCATCTACCTTTCTAAAAATTACACCGACACTTTAAATCACTCTCTTCATCGAGAGGTCGTGGAAAATTTTCGGAGCCACAACACTTTGCTTTCAGACTCCATTTTGGCTAAGCAAGTCAAGTCTTCCTCTATTATGCATTTGTGAAGGAAGAATAAGAAATTTTGATGAATTTAAATGATGAATATTTAAATATATGATATATTATATTTACATGATAATTTAAGATATATATATATATATATATATAGATATATATAATATATATATATATAAATATATATATATATATATATATATATATATATATATATATTCTTGAAGTTATTTGATATGAAAATTACAACAATATGATATAATTTTAAGACTCAAATTGCACTTTTTAAATATTCATGACACATGACATAATTTGCCAAACTATTGAGAATATATTTTATATCATGTGTTAAGTTTTAGATTTTATGCTAATATAAATTGGGCCACAATATTCCTACTTTTTTTCCTTACCTTTTAGCCATTAAAATTGTTGTAATTGAAGTTTTGTTTTTTGTTTTTTTGTTAAGGGAAAGTAAGAATTCAAAAGAGGTTAGAGATTTTTTCATCAATCACTCAGACAAATAAGAGAGAACTAATGTTGATAATGTTGTAAGAAACTACCATATTTAACTTATCGATATCATTCTTAGATTTCAAACTCGAAAGTCTATACATGCTAAAAAAGAGTTGAATGGTAGTCGTTGAATGATCAATAGATTAAAAATGCATTATTTTATTTAGATTTTGGTATATAACATAATAGTTAATGATGTCAAAAATAAGTTAACGGTGTCAATAATTTTTTTTCTCTACATAGACAATCTCTATATAAATTATTACGCTATGTTGTCAATTCTAACACATCTAAAATGGCGACTAATTGCAAGGATAATCTCATCACCCTTCTCTTTCTCCTTGTCCTCCTCCTCCTGCACACTACGGATTCTACAGTAAGTGGTAAGGATAATTCACAATGGAAAAAATGAGTTCATGAATATGTTTTCTTCTCCTTCCATTGTTTTTGTTTAGAAATGGAAAATTGGAGTTAGAAGTTTAGATTTCTGATCTTTAACAAATCAAACAAATTTCTATGTATATATTTTGTAACATATTTCCATTCTTATCATCCCCAACACCTTTCATTAGCACTCATATCTTAAATGTTAATGAACTTAGTCAAACTGAAATAACTAATTTAAAATTTTAATTGTCTTGCAGAATGCATTCATAAAAATATATTCAAGATAGATAGATCTCATGATTGAAAATTTAGATCCTTGATCTATATTCATGAACAGATCGATTAAAAGGTCAAATACCTTTGTTCTCGGGTGATATGTATGTGTGTGTATATAAATATATTCTCATTCTTAATTATCCTCTTCATCAACATCTTTTGATTAGTATTTATTATCTCAACTGTTAGTAATCTGAAATTATCAAACAGAAAAAAATAATATAAATTATTTCTGTTGCTTGAAGGAGGCATCAATAAAAATTCTAACTAGACGGAAGCTAATACCACCATGTAGTGGCGTCGCGTGACCGCGAGCTACTTATGGTAGTTACACCATGTTCCCTTCATTGTGAAAATTATATAAAGATGCCACAGAGTATACAATGCCCTTGTAATCGTTAAGTTCTTGCAGTTTCAAAATCTGAATCTTTGAGGCATTTTTATATGTCATTATTTGGTTAAGCACGACTTGGTCAGAAGTGATATTAATACTCTATTTACCTTTAATGTTTTTGCATTGCTATATTTTAGAGTTAATATTACATAATTAAGATTGTTATGATATATGATTTCAGTATTAACTTAAGTTTTGAATATTAGAGTTTCTGTTTTTGTATGGAAGGTTTGAGAACATACTAATGGGAGTAATAAATGTATAATCATGAAAAATATGATATAAAATAGTCAACAATAATATATCATAATTTTTATATAATTTAATTCCTCTTTTTTAGAAGTAGCCATGTAGAAAAGGATTGCCAATGTCTAGTTGTTTGAGCGATTTACTTATGGACAAGAGAAAAATTTAGAAACCATTGATGAACATTTACCTGTTTGTTTGCGAGGCTAAATGTTTCATGATAGTTAATGTGGGCAGGTTGGTGAAAATCTTTCTTTTTAAAATAATAATTATAGTAATTGATAGAGCCATTCGGATTGTGTTTTATGAAAAACACATACTTCCATCCAATAAGGTTTTGGTTGGTGTAATGAAAATTCTAGTATTTTTTGTGTATTAGGTCATAATTAGGAATCATTAAAGTAATTTTAGCAGATTAGTGATAATGATGCATGTCAGAGAAGCTTATTTCCTTCTCTTACTTTTTTTACTTTGAGTTAGGTATTAAAGATTTTAACTTTCTGTATGTATAGAAAAATTAATAAATAATTAAATAGAGATTTGTAGGCTTGCAGTGGGAACTAGCTAGTCAGCTCTTGTGCATTTTGAGGGACAAATGAAGCAGTTGTTATGTAGAAAGAAAGAAAACAAATGCCATGGCCAGTAATAAACTTGTATTTCGATAATCGAAAGATCCATTTTGTGTTGAGATTTCATCAAATAAACTTCAGCTGAAATCATTCGTGAGGTGGAGAGAATTATTTTCTTTTAAACTCTTTTTTAATGGAACAGAGCCAAGTCTTGCTTAATTAAAAAAATAAGTCTTTCTCAGTTATGCATTTGTCAAGGAAGAAAATTGAGTGAGAATATTATATATGGATCTCAACTATCCATAATGACATAGTAGTCTTGGATATCCCAACAACAAGACTCTCTCTCTCTCTCTCTCTCTCTCTCTCTCTCTCGGTGCACACATGAGCACACACATGCATGTTTATAAAGTAATATCCATCTTTACGCATGTCACAAATAGACCTGGTACAAACTTTTATATCATGGCGGATCACATCATGTCAAAATTGTACCAATCGATTAAATACTCAAGATCTATTTGGGAAAAAAAGGTATTCTTTAAATTGATAAATGCAGAGGTAACTATCATCGAAATATCGAATAAAAGTAACCAACATCAGATCATATCACAATTATACAATTATAATAATTTACACAATAATAATAGTATTATTCTTCCACCAACAGTACATGTATATCATCATTGTTGACCTCCATAGATACTACATTAATTGTCGAGCTCACAAGACAAAGTTAATTGACGTCAGATACAACAATGTGCAAATTGGAGTTGAAATGTACTAGGCATCACCGAAATTAGTCAAAATGATCTCCGACAATAAACGAATCTTCGCCATCACGTTCTGAATGTCAAAATTGATCAGAACATATATATTGCATAATTTGATAGTTGATCGATCAAGAAGAAAATTTTTTGACACGTCTATGCGCATATTGAAGTGAGGTTGCGATGATATCCAAATGACCTCCAATCGATGAAATGAACTTTGTCATCCCATTTAGAACATCAAAATTGAATAAATTATACATATTGCACAATTTGACGGTCGACCGATCAAGAAAGAAATCCATCGACGCACCTATGCGCATATCATGGTCGAGAGGCTGTGACGATACCTAAATGACCTATTCACAAAATTGATCATGCCATTAAGGTCAAAATGTCAAAATCTATCAAATGAGACTGTTCGTGCTTAATTCGAATGAGTCTGCGTGTATCGAGCGGTCGGAAACAATGGCATGAAATTTTGGACTAAAATTGACCCGATTTGACGTTGACTTGGATCAAATAACCTCTGATCGTGAAATAGACTTTACTGTTGCATCCAAAATGTCAAAATTATTTAGATTAGATATCAAATTTAATTAAAACAGTCATACTAAAAATTTAGTCAAAATTAGCACATATTTTGAGGTAAAATCTACCTAATCACCCTCTAACTCTAATTGAGCCTAATCAACGTCTTGAAACTTGTAGCCGCCCTCATCCGTAATTAGCTACCCATAATAGTCAATTAGAAGCTCTCACCTATGACCATCCTATGTGCAGCTGAACCCCCTTCTATTTTCCCTCACTTCTCGTTCTTCTCAGGGGACACACATAGACAACAACACAAGCTCTAGCTCTCTCTTTCCATCTCTCTAATGATCCCCTACATGAAAAAATCAACCCAATGAGCGAAACTGCACATTTTTTCATCTCTTCAATGAATAGATGAGCTCTCCCTCTCCCGTCTGTCAGTTGCTACTGCAAGCCAAACAAGTTCTCCATTCGTCCATTTTGTCTGTTCTTTGTTGCTGCAAGCCAAACCAAGCTGAACGTGAAGATCTCCTATTCTTCCTCCTATTTTCTGAATCCAACCAGGATCCTCACATTCCTATCTCACCGCTTTTAGTTTGGGGAGAAAAATAGAATGGAGTCTTGTAATGTCGGGCCAAGAAGTTCTTAGAGGTAGTGGAAGTGAAACCTTAATGAATGTAGAAGAAAAAAAAATGAAATGAGTTCTTTACTTGGTTTCATCTTTCTTTAACTGAAACTCAAAAGATAAGTGCACCTCATGAAAGTACTTCCTTGTCTCCCATTACATTACTGGAGTTTGACGGAGGTAATGCTATTCTGAACTGCAACCATTTGATATCACTACAACGGCAACAGTTCTTCTTACTTGCATCTTTTGTTTTTCTTCTACATTTTTTTCTCTTGCTTTTCCATCATTCTTGGAGTGTGTGCTCTAAAAATTGAAGGGGTCTTTTGTTGGGTTCATCGATCTTCTTTAAATGATATTTGAAAAAGACGAAGAAGCTTACAAGGAAGTTGAAGTGTTACGTGGTTTTGATTATTTGTCTTCCTTAACCGCATTATTGTTTAAAGTATGATGACATTGCAAAGAGGGATGAGTGAGATGCTGGAAAATCGATACTTATAAAATAAGCTTGACCTAGCTGTGTGCTCCATTGGAGAGTGTAATTCATTAGGAATTGAATGCTTAGCAGTCATCAACCTCTAAATGGTTTTGGTCACATCAACATCCATTTGTAGTGACTATATTTGTGAACATCTTTGAAAAGGATCCTCGCTTTATAGCAGCTACAACATTATGCTCCATAGGAATGCCTTCTAGATCAGGCACTATAAATGACCTCACACTTCTTATGCTTGCTTTGAGCCACCTTGCTAATGTTACAAAGCTAAGATCAGCAAAAATTTCTTGATCAT
This sequence comes from Cymbidium sinense, assembly GCA_021442155.1. NCBI lineage: Eukaryota > Viridiplantae > Streptophyta > Magnoliopsida > Asparagales > Orchidaceae > Cymbidium > Cymbidium sinense. The sequence continues at coordinate 252,107 of JAKCPB010000275.1, read as the reverse complement.
AATTCTTGTCCATGCTTCTTGAAGCTGCTTGTAGATTGATGGTCATGCTCCTTGATTTGCTCTCAATACATAAGGCTTATGATTCTATGAAAGACATTAGTCTACGTAGAGAATTCCTTCTACATTTGGCCCTAAAGTTAAATATAAAGTTGAGTGAACTGTTGAAGAATGCTCATTTTGGATTAATCTCCTACAGAAATAGTTGCAATTGGCTATTGGCAAGGAAAAAATATAGAAAAAATTTACAACGTGTGAAAGTATAGAGGTGTTTCAAGACCTCATCATGCTTAGAAGAGCGTGATGAGTTTGAAGACCCTATCATGCTTAGTAGAGCTGATAGGTTAGAAGATCACGACGTAGTATCACAAGACACTGATCGTTATGCTCAGTACAGTTGATGGGAAGGTTTAATAGCCCCCGATGCAACCCCCTATGTGGGGATGATGCCAAGAGGTTATCGTTTTGGATTGACAGGAGACTTAAACCAAAATAAATAAAAGTGTTGATGAGTTTAAATTAAACTTATTTAAGAATGATAAGCTAAAGAATAAACCTACATATAAAATTATAAAAGTCTTTAAATAAGAATGATCTTAAAGGGGACTCAACGACTTGGTGATGATCATAAATAGGAATTTTAATGAACTTGAGGGTTTGTCTCCTAATAAGAATAAAATTCAAGTATAGCTTCCCATGATCTTGATAGTTGCCTACGAGCTCCTCAACGATCATGAGCTAAGTTTCATTGAAACTTAAAGAACTCAATGAGCTATGAACTAAATGCAAACAAATGAATGTTAATCTAAATGATTGAATAAGAGCCAAAATGCCTTACGCCATCGAATTCACAACACATCATGCAAGCAAATAGAAGGCATTAATTAAGGCTTCAATGGAACTCTTGCAAGCATTATGAAGTGAGCTTATAATTAAATTCATCATCTCAAAATGTGTGCAAACAATCAAAGTTTTCAATAAAATGAAGAGTATATGTAGCACGAGGCAATCATATATTCAAATTTATAGTATCTAGATGCATATAGGTAAACTAATGGGATGAGCTTTGTACACATTATGAAGTATGATTAAAATTCAGATATAATACATCAAAAGTGTGCAAGCATTCTTAAATACACCAGCATGGGTCCCAACACGTATACTAAATACCTAAACTTGGTGTTTGAGGATGATGCATAGGTTGACTCCCTATTGAGTTTGCGGACTGGGTCTGGGTTAAAAAAATCTAATAATGTTGTTATAACTTTCTTCATTTGAGAAAATCTCTGAGAAGCTAATTCTGTCATATGATAGTATAACAACTATATCTTAATTCCCTAAAGATGGCTATGTTGATTGAAGATATCAATCAAAGGGGTCATCATTATCAAAATATATAAGATATTTATATTTAGTAATCTCAAATATAAAACTCTCAAAATATATATCTAGATCTAAACCTCTATTATTAAATTAATAGGATAAGATCTAAAACAATAAACTAAATGGTTAAGCAGACTTATATATCTCGAGGTTGGTTGCGTTGAATGGAGATTTTAATTGAAGGGGATACTTATCATCAAAATGTGCTTACGAACTTAAATAAAATTAATTTAAATTAATTATCAATACAAAATATAAAATTGGATAAATTACTAAGTGTTAAATGCTTAAATAAAATTCAATATTTAAACACTTAAATCAAACTCCACGCAATCCACTTTCTACAATTATTTGTTGAAGGTGGTGAATTAAGAAAAATCTAGCTCACAAAGGAGACAATGTCAAGTCAAATATATTTCTATATTCACTCTCAATCAATCTCATGCCAGTAAGGACGTGGCCGGTGTCCTTTGACCGTGTGGTTTGGCCAGTAGGCTCTATATATAATGCGGTTATGACCAGAGTCCTCTGATTGGGTGGCTACCACCAAATGACACCATTATATTACGGTCATGACTGTAGCCTGTATGTTACTCAGTAGCTCTGCCCTTTGAGATGTGAATTATATGGTGCACTTGATAGGGTAAAAAGCCCTCTGTCAGCTAAGGTAGACTTAAGCCTATCTCCTTAGACAAACACCATCATAGGCCTACAAGGAAGGTTCCCTTGGACGATACAACCAATGGTTGTTGACAAGGATCCTTCAGTCAGGTTGGGTCAACTACCTCCTCTAACTAAGTAGACTAGGGACCACGATAGCTCGGGATGACGAAACCATGAGATCTTGATTAGGCATGTCATCGTTCTCCCAACCATCTGCTTCAAGTTAAAGAATGATGAATTTCATAAGCCTAAATTTCAAAACTCCACATTTTGTTACTATACGTTATGCATTTAGTGATCTAATGACTAGCCTTAATAGAAAGTGACCTCTCAGTATTGGGAGGGATAATTAACTATAGGTGTTTGTGCCTATAAGAAACCTGGAACTAGATCTAAAGTCCTCACAAAATGAGAGCAAAATCTCTCGGTAGAGTCTTACCTACTATTCCGTCTGCCTTCTAAAATTTCACCAATCTTTAAATTGTACTCCCTTCATCTAGAGGTCGGTGGTGAATTTTTGGTGCCCACAATCATGGCTATCAAAAGAGCAAATCTAAAATAGTAATATACCTAAGGTCTGTCTCTCAATAATAAATAATCTCTACTCAACTTATGAAATAACATGTGCGAATAAAATAAAGGTGAGCAACCACAACTTAGCATGCTACTCAAAATATACTATAGTTTTTAAAACAAAAGAGCCAAAAAAAGGATAATTGCTAAAATATAATCTTATAGATAATAAAATTTATTTCAAGTGAACTAAAATAACATCTAAACAGGTCACGTGTTATGACTATCAAGTATAAGAATTAATATCAATAGTTGGCATGTGTCAAGCAATACTATGAGTAATATGATATAAAAAATGAGTAAAATAACATGAAATAATAATTCATTTCTTTATTTAGAATATTTTATAATTTTCCCTTCACACCTTATATATCGGAAGACGCTTTCTAATGCGTCGTCTGAACTAAGATCGGAAGACCATAATTAATCCTTAGGCGCTAAAGGATAAAATAAGATAATTCTAATGGATTTAATCAAGATCATCCATTCCAATCATGTGGAATAGATGGTGCATGATCCCTCATCTATTGATAGACAGAAGACAGACACCATCCTCCTTCCTTTAATCGATTTGAGCTCTCCCAAGCTTGGATCGATCTCAAATCGATCCCAGACCTTTGCAAAGAGGATCCGAAGGGATCCAATGGTCAAGATCATGCAGGGTGAATGTTTCCTTTAATAAGCTCTAACTCATTTTCATATAAGGATCAGTTTCAATGGCATACCTCGAGGAAGATTGATGCAGATCTAGTGAGGAAGCTTATCAGTGGAAGCTCTCATCGACATAAGCTCTAATTTGAGGTGGATAGCTTAGAAGACCAACACCCGAAGCATAGATGCTCAGTGTTGATCAAAATTGATCGCCCGATGGTTAGAGGGCTTGGGAGGTGATTCGTTCTTGCTCTACTAGCTCCAAAGATAGTGTGTGCAAAGTTAATTGCACTTTGATTGATTCTTGATCAAATAGGAATGAATGGGATGTTTCCCTATTTCAATTTGAAGAAATCTAAGAATGGGGAATTGGGGAAGCTTGGGAACCCTCTAAGAAGCTCTTGGCAGCTCGTCTTAGGGCTCTCTTGCTCTTAGGAATGAATTCATGTGGGATTGAGATTGAATGAGGGGGTGTATACCCCCTTTCCTCTTGATCAGACTATTCAACCTTATTTGGCTTCTTGTGGATGCTTTGCTGCCACTGGTGGTTAGGAATGGCAGAGAATCTTCTTAGGTGGCTCAATTTGAGTGGCCAAGGCATGGGAGGTGGCTGCTAAGGGGGATTAGTGGGAGTCCATGGTGTTTCAAGTGCTCCAATGGGAGAGGTGAGGAGATTTCACCTCCCCTTGGGTCATGGCTGACCCAACCACTTTTGGGTCTGGTTGGGCAGTGTCCTAGGAGCTTAGGTGGACCAATGACAGAGTGTCAAGTGGTCAAGGAAAGGAAATGACCACTTATATGGGTGATTTGCCTCATGTGATATCCCTAGCCCAAAGGTAGGATGATCATTTGGCAATAGATTTGATTTGAACAGATTTGAAATGAGTCAAAAGTGGGTTAGGCGAAATCTCATGTCATTTGGAGTTCATTAGGTTCAATTTGGCTCAATTTGACCCATTTAGGTCAAATTGGGTCAAATCGAGTTAGGTTGACCAATTGATCAAATTGGGTAAAACCAAGGGTTGGGTCAATTTCATATAATCATTTGGGATGTATTGGTGTCATTGGTTTGGTTCAACTTGTTTTAGATTTTATTTTGGTTCATTTGAGTTCATTTGGGTCAAATGGGTCAAGTTGACCAATTTGACCCAATTGACCAAATTGGCTTAGTTCATGTCTTGGTTTGGATTTGGTTGATCATTTGGAATATCTTGTAAGCTTTGTTTGTGTTCAATTTGAATTTGATTAGGTTTTAGATTGGTTTGACCCTTTAGGTCAAGTTGGGTTCAATAGGTCATTTGAGTCTAGTTGGTCAATTGGGCTTAATTGAAGCTTTGGTCAAGCTCAATAGTTAATTTGAAATGAACTTGAATAATTGATTGTAATTAATTTAATTTGGATTTTGATTTGAGCCAATTTAGCCTTTTAGGTCAAATTGGGTCAACTTGGGTAAACAGGGCCAATTGGGTTTGATTTGGCTCAATTGAAGGTCAAGCCATGTTCAAGTATTGATTTTGGATGTGTATGAATCATTGGTTTCAAATGATTTGGCTTAAGTTGCAATTTGGCTAGTTTAGGTTCATATGGGTTAAGGGCTTGACTTGGTCAAAGGGCTAGGTTGACTTAGTTTGACCCAATATATGACAATTGATCATCCTAGGGTGATCAACATTCATGCCATGAAGTTTGGATTAGCTTAATTTTCTTTGGTTTGGACTGAATTGGATTTTAGTTCAAATTGGTCAAATTGGTCACTTTGGGTGAAGTGAGCCAATGGGTTTAGTTGGCTTGATTTTGGGTTGAGTTTATTTTAGTTGACTTTATATATGGATTTCAGATTGATATATAAATTTAATTACAATTAGTTTGAGTTCAAATGGGATTTGGTTCATTTGAATATCTGAAGTCAAAAGGGCTAGGTTGGGTTTGACTTGGGTTGATTTTAATTTGGCTTGATGATTGTAGGTTTCATTTATATTTTGGATGATAATTGAAGATATGATTGATTCTGAGAAAATCAATTGGTTTTGGTTTTAATTTGAATTGAATTTGACCAAGTCCATGAAATTGGCTTAAAGGGTTTAGATTTGGATTTTGATTTAGTTTGATTTAGTTTTGGTCATTTGATTGTAGATTTGATTTATATTTGGGAAAATAATCAAAGGAATAATTGATTTAAAAGAAAATCAATTGAGTTTGAAGTGGTTTGAAGGCCAATTTGGCTAAGCTCATGAAGGTAAGTCATAGGGCTTAGGTTTGGATTTGATTTAGTTTTGGTCATTTGATTATAGATTTAATTTATATTTGTAAAGATGATTGAGGACATAAATTGATTATGAGCCAATCAATTTCTTTTGAATTGATTTAGATGGGATTTTGGCTAAGTTCATGAAATTGATTCAAAGGACTTAGGAAGGATTTCAAGTTTGGATTTGATCATGGGCATCAATCATTTGGTTCAGAATTTGGATTTGGATTTGGTATTTGAATTGAATTTAAGTTTTTATTTTAGAAGGTGAACATTGATTAGGTTTAGGCTATAGGGTAGATGGATCTCCCTGAGTCTTAAGGCATAGCCTAATCTTATGATTAACCCTTCTAAATCTCTAGGCTTAGGTTAAGTGTTCACCTAAGTGCTAGATGTGTCTTATGACTAAGGAAGTCATAATGTCTAGAAGACTCCTAATTCTAAGAAGAGGGGATGAGAGCTAACTCCAAAAGTGAGGGTCAACAGGGTATCATTAAAATTATTTTATTTATTAAGATTTTTAAAATGAATAAATTTGAATCTTGAAATTCGTAACTCTTAAAATTATAAAAAAATATTTATTAAATAAAATGTCATGTCTAAAACACACTAGTAAATATGGTTTACAAAATGGATGCGTGATGTTTTAGAAATCTACTTTTACAAGATGTCTTAATTTATTAGGGAAGACAAATCCAATGAGATACATTTTATTTTCTTACTTATGATACTCATAAAAATAAATAATTAATTAAATATAAATATAATTATATATATATATATATATATAATATTAAGAGTGCTCCACAATATAATAAAGATAAATTGTGAATTGAATAAAAACTAGATTTAAATAAATTAATTGAATACAGCAAAGTAAATTTCAATATACCAAAATCTCATCCAAATCAAGACTATGATAATTTGTGAGTAAATCAGATATAAAATTTACTCCAAAATTCATAAAAAAATTAGTGAACATAAAATAAACCTATAAATATTACCATATCACAAATCTTATCATTATAACTGGATCTAATTGCTATAGAACTAATTGTCCCGATGTATTTATTTAAGAGTCTTATAAATATTATAAAATTGAAAAATGTCACAAACACCCCTTTTCTAAGTCTACTACATTTACTTTTCATCCTCTTGAAATTCTATGTTCTAATGTATGTGTTCCTTTTCTAGTACTTTCAACTCAAGTTTATAGATACTATATTTTCATTATTGATGAATTTTCTCACTATTCATGGGTATTTCCAACGAAAAATAAATATAAATCTACAACCCAAATCTTACAATTTCTCAAAATGTTTGAAAATCAATTAAATTCTTCAATCAAAAACAATCATTTCAAGAGTCTTATAAATCTTATAAAATTGAAAAATGTCACAAAGGCCCCTTTTCTAAGTCTGCTACTTTTACTTTTCATCCTCTTGAAATTCTATATTCTAATGTATGTGTTCCTTTCCTAGTACTTTCTACTCAAGTTTATAGATACTATATTTTCATTATCGAAGATGTTTCTCACTATTCATGGGTATTTCCAATGAAAAATAAAAATAAATCTACAACCCAAATCTTACAATTTCTCAAAATGTTTGAAAATCAATTCAATTCTTCAATCGAAAACATTCATTTCAATGGTGGAGGAGAATACAAAACTAATGCTCTCACTAATCTCTTTTCACAAATAAGACATTACTCATCAATTCAACTATTATTATGTTTCTAAATAAAATGGAGTAGCTGAGCAAAAATACAGACATATTATTAAGATCATTCAAACACTTCTCATCAAAGCTAAATGTCTATATCAAATATGAATTAATGTGCTACTTATAGTTGTCTCCTCATTAATAGATCAACATCGCCAATCACAAAGTCCAAATCACTTTATCAACTTCTCTATGATAAACCACCATAATACTCTCACTTGCGAGTCATCAGTAGCAAGTGTTATCCATTTTTTCAACACCTTTCACCACAATTTATCCTCTAAACCCCTTTAACTTACTTCATTGACTATGCTTCTAATTATAAAGGTTATAAAAGTTATAAGCTTAATTTAGGTAAATTATTCATCTCGAGGCATGCCAGGTTTAATGAATCTAACATTTTTACAAAGTTAAAAAATTCTACTACTAAACCAACTTCATCATAGTCCTTACATCCACTAACTCTTGATCCACTGTCTACCAAATCACCCATCAATTCATGTTACCTCATCTCCATTCCGTCCATCTCTCAAGCCTATAATTTCCACCTCCACTACATCAATCTCGAATACACATTCCTCTTGTCCTAAATTAACAACAAAACCTCACTCGTCAACCTTATACATAACCCCTCATCATCAAATAGTGACATAATTATACGTAAACAAACTTTTAATCTTTTTCATGACTTAGATATATCTTCTCCCTCATGCTATTCCCTTGCATGCAACCATCCTCAATGTCATAAAGCCATGTCAGATCTACAATCGCAAGGGTCATGGACTCTTGTCTCCCTAAATCATAATTAGATTTTTCATAAGTGCAAAGTTCACACTATTTATTATTAGGATATTTACATATAAAACACACAATTCTTATATATTTACATATCTAATATTTAAAATTTTATATTTACATATTCGATACTTAAACTTTTATATTTATATAATTAGTAGACAAATATTTAAAATTATATCAAACTAACACCATTATTAATTATCAAGTCAAATAAATATTTTCAGGCATAAGAAGTATTATATTTATAAATATCAAACTTTATGTTTTAAGTAACTAAGAATTATATGCTATGTATGTAAATTTTCCTTAATTATATCTAGGACAAAGAGACTTAAAATATTTTTGATGATGGATGTTCTTACTAGGCATTCGCAAGAGGATGTACCTTGGTGAACGCTTTTGTTGATGGCATTCTTCATGTTGATATGACTAGGGCGAGAGTCCAAGTGAAACTTGAATTATGGAGGTTAACCTTATAGCCTAAAATTTTTGTTTAAGTAGGTCTAAAATTGAATACATGAAGTGTGATTTTAGTTATAGAAGTTCTAGTGGTGTTGTTGTGACATTGGGTGATCAAGTCATTAAAAAGGGTGAACGTTTCAAAAATCTCGGGTCTATTATTCAAAATGATGGTGAAATAGATGGGGATGTTTCAAGTTGGATGGTTGAAGTTGAGAAATGCATCTAGCCTATTGTGTGATAGAAAAGTACCGCTTAGATTAAAGGAAAAAAAATTTATAAGAAGATGGGAAGACCTGCAATGATTTATAGTGCAAAATATTAGCTAGTGAAAGAGAAGCATAAAAATAAGTTAAGTGTTGCAGAGATGAGGATGTTCAAGTGGATGAGTGGCTTTACTCTTAGAGATAAAATGTGAAATGAATAAATTCATGAAAAGGTTGGAGTAGCGCTAGTGTTAGATAAGATTAGATAGAGTCGCCTTAGATGGTTTAGTCACATAAAGTGTTGGATGTCCAATGACTCAATTAGGAGAGTAGATGTATTTATTAGATTCATTTTATGTTAAGAAAGATAGAGGTAGACCTAAAAAGACTTGGTTAGAATGTATGAAAAAAGACTTTAATTGGTTAGATTTAAATGAGAATTTGACACATAATATGACACAAGAAAAAAAAGGATTCATGTAGTCGACCCCATATAGTGGAATAAAGGCTTCTGCATCATCATCTTCTTTTTCTTCTTCTTGTATTATTTATTTTTCTTACCCTATTCCTATAAAAATTTGCTCAAATAGCTAGTCATTGTGCAATGAATATTACATTCAATCATATAGACTAGAATGAGCTCATGCAACATAAATATTCTATTTTAAAGCTGAATATGTAAGGAAACATCATAAAGTGGCTTAAATATATAAGTCTTATAGCCTCTAAAGAATTAGTGCTCACCCAATAATAAAAATTAGTGCTCTATAAGAAATAATGCTAGTCTCAAATCTAAATATAAAGTGAGACTAAATTGCAAAAAAAAAAGACTATAACTGATGATTTTTTTTTCATCAATTACATATTAAAATTTGTTAGTTTATTATATCTTTGATAGATTTTATGATGGCCATCAAATCATGCTAGTGAAGTTATTATAAATTATTGAATATAAATCAAAATAATTGTCAAGCATAAATTAAATTTAGAAAATATCAAGCAAATCTTTAGGGATACTATCATGGAAGAATTCAACAAAATTACTTATACAACATACCTTTCTACTAACCAATCAACACAAAATTATCCTCTCTCTCTCTCTCTCTCTCTCTCTCTCTCTCTTTCTCTCTCTCTCTCTCCATATCTCTCTCCAAATATGAGATATAGTAAAGTTTAGCTAGTCTCTTTAACGAGCTTCTAATCTTTCTCAGATTATAAAATATTTCAGCATTTTTATCATCATTAGAATGAATAAAATGAAGAATAGATATGACATCAACTTCATTCCAAAAATTATAAATATTAAGATTATGGTAAAGCTCAAAGCTTGATTTAAAGCAAAAAAAGCTCAACATAAATAACTAAGGACATTTGATGAGGACTTGAAAAAGCAGTTATAACATTCCAAAATTAGTGACTAATAAGACCACCACGACCAATCCTCCGATTAAAAATAAAACTATCAATATTAATATTGTACAAATTTTTCTAAGGTTCAACCCAATAAAGAATTTTATGAGATTGGACAGAAGTATCATTATTTGAAAAACATCAAATTGCATAGCTAAATAATAATAGTCTTTAAAACGTATATGATTAATAAGATTAACATTAATCAAGGCTTTAATCTTAACATTCACTTTAGCACTAATGTGAATATGGCTCATCGGTATGTTGATACGTTTAGCATCATAATGATCGATCCAAATAAATCATAAAATACAAAGAGGTAGAATAACACTATTATGCCCCTTGCCACAAAGTTTAACAATAGTAATCCAAATCTCCAAGAAATCATTTTTAGAGTTAGCTCTCTCAATTATGTTATGACCAAATAAAGCATCAACCAAATCCCAAATGCATGAATAATAGGTCCTAGTAAAAAAAAACATAATTTACAATTTTAAAGGCAAAATAATATTGACATTTATATGTAATAATTATGCGTTTTCTTTTAAATTCATTATCAACAAGGATATAGCCATTCAAAATGTAACATAAGATGGAGATAGAGGTGGGAATTGAATTGTGCCAAATAAAAAAAAGATGAAATATCATGTTTAGTTCTAATATTATTCCAAACATATTTACAAGAGAGCATACTAGATGTAAAGAATCTGCAAAAATGAAGGACTTTAGCTAGTTGGTCGAGAGGAATCCTGACAACTTCATTAACCAAATTCATAGGGATCACATTGCTAAGAATCAAGCTATTCCAACCATTATGATTAAAGAAAATGTTAACCTTGGTAGAAGACAATGAAAATGTATTAAAATATGAGTCTAAGGAGCCCCATCTAGTCCAATTATCTTGCAAAAAGAAAATAGATCCTTCACCAAGGCCCCATTGAATCGATTTTTCTCTTACTCATTTAGTTTTACATAGTCTTCTCTAAATAGGGGAGTCACCTTTTTTAAAGACATGACAAGATAGATGCTTATTTCAATACTTTTTTTCTTAAATTGAACCAAAAGACTATGTTTAATTTCAAAAGTCCACCAAATTTTAATAGAGAAAACTTAAGAAAAGTTATCCAAAAATTTGCAACTTAGGCTACTATCCATGAAAGGTCCACAATAGTCACTCCAGGAGGCCCAATGGACCTTCTTAGAGTCTTTAGTGGACCCCCAGAAAATTTTGTTTAAAAAATTTTCAATACGATTACACACAAACACCATGGTGTTAATGGATTGAAGAAGATAAATATCAAGAGAGCATAAAACACTTTTAATAAGAGTTAACTGACAATCAAAAGAGAGAAGCTTAAATTTTCAAGAAGAAATTTTATTTTTAATTGATTGAGTTAATTCATTAAACAAACAATATCTCTTTTTGCCCTTATAAGGAGGAATCCCAAGGAAATTAAGAGGTAGAGATTGGTGTTTAAATCCTATTAAAATTTTCAATTGATTTAGTCTATTATCATTGATGGCATAAGGGAAAATGGAAAAAAATTTCTCTTTACTAATAATAAGATGGCATATGATAAAAATTTTTTCGTAATTGACTGATATATCTCACAAAAAAATTCTTAATATTTTTAAAGACAAGAGTAGCCCCACTCATAAAAATTATGAAAAGTCAAGTCTTTCTCTATTATTTTTAATAGCACTTTGCTTTTAGATTCCTTTTTGGCTAAGCAAAGTCAAGTCTTCCTCTATTATGCATTTGTGAAGGAAGAGATTAGGTGAGAATATTTTATATAGATCTCCTATTTTTATTAGATGAATTTAAATGACTATATATTTTAATAGCATATGATTAAGATTTTGATTATAATATCTACTTGAAAATAAAAAAAATTAAGATATATATGTATATATATTCTTGAAGTTATTTGATATGAAAACAATAACAATATGATATAATTTTAAGACTCAAATTGTGGTTTTTAAATATTTCATGACACATGACATAAATTGCCAAACTATTGAGAATATATTTTGTATCGTGTGTTCAATTTTAGAGTTTATGATACTATAAATTGGGCCACAATATTCTTGTTTTTTTTCCTTACTTTTTTAGCCATTAAAATTGTGGAATCGAAGATTTTTTTTTTTTAGGGAAAGTAAGAATTCAAAAGAGGTTATAGATTTTTTCATCAATCACTCGATCAAATAAGAGAAAACTAAAGTTGATAATGTTGTAGGAAACTTCCATATTTAATTTATCGATATCATTCTTAGATTTCAGACTCGAAAAGTCTATACATGCCCTTCTACACTTTCTTTTCTGCCTCTTAAATCGTAGTCATTGAATGACCGATAGATTAAAAATGCATTATTTTATTTTATTTTTGGTATATAACATAAGTTAATGATGTTAAAAATATATTAACGCTGCCAATAATTTCTTTCCTTTGCATAGACAATCTCTATATAAATTAATACACTATGTTATTATTTCTAACACATCAAAAATGGCGACTAATTGCAAGGATAATCTCGTCACCCTTCTCCTTTTCCTTGTCCTCCTCCTCTTCCTGCACACTATGGATTCTACAGTAAGTGGTGAGGATAATTCACAAATGGAAAAAAGTGAGTTGATGAATGTCTTCTTCTCCTTCCATTATTTTTGTATAGAAATGGGAAATCAGAGTTAGAAGTTTAGATCCCTGGTCTTTAACAAATCAAACAAATTTCTATGTATATAATTTGTAACATATTTCCATTCTTATCATCACCAAACCTTTCATTAGCACTCATATCTCAAATGTTAATGAACTTAGTCAAACTGAAATAATTAATTTAAAATTTTAATTGTCTTGCAGAATGCACTCATAAAAAATATATTCACGATTGATAGATCTCATGACAGAAAATTTTGATACTTGATCTTATATTCATGAATAGATCGATTAAAAGGTCAAATATCTTTTATCTCCCGTGATTTGTATGTGTGTGCATATAAACATATTCTCATTCTTAATTATCCTCATCATCAACATCTTTGATTAGTACTTCTTATCTCAATTGTTAGTAATCTGAATTTATCAAACTGAAAAAACTAATAATATAAATTATTTCTATTACTTGCAGGAGGCATTTATAGTGATCAAAGTAGTGGAAATTGTAGTGACAATCGGAGTGACAATTGGAGTTAACACAGATGAAAATACTGGAGTTACACCACGTTTCGATCCTTGTGAAAATTGTATTAAGATGCCATACTGTATACCATGCCCTTGTAGTCGTTAAGTTCTTGCAGTTTCAAAATCTTTAATCTTTTTTGCATTGCTATCTTTTAAAGCTAATATTACATAATTAAGATTGTTATGATATGTGATTTCATCATTAACTTAAGGTTTGAATATTTGAGTTTCTATTTTTGTATGGAAGGTTTGAGAACATGCTGATGGGAGTAATAAATGTATAATCATGAACAAATATGGTATAAATAGTCAACAATAATGTATCATAATTTTTATATAATTTAATTCTTTTTTTTTAAAAGTAGTCATGTTGAAAAGCATTGTCGATATCTTTTGAACGATTTACTTATGGAGAGAGTGCAAAATTTAGAAACGATTGATGAACATTTACCTATTTGATTGTGAGGCTAAATGTTTCATGATAGTTAATGTGGGCATATTGGTGAAAATCTTTCTTTATTAAACAATAATTATAGTAATTGATAGAGCCATTCGGATTGTGTTTTATGCAAAACACATACTTCCATCCAATAAGGCTTTTGTTGGTGTAATGAAAATTCTAGTTATTTTTTTAGGATTAGGTCATAATTAGGAATCATTAGAGAAATTTTTAGCAGGATTAGTGATAACAGGCATGTGAGAGAAGCTTATTTCCTTTTCTTACTTTTCTAAAGTTTTTAACTTTCTGTATGTATATAAAAATTAATAAATAATTAAATAGAGATTTGAAGGCATGCAGTGCGAACTTGCTAATCAGCTCTTGTGCATTTTGACGGAGGAACAATTGATGCAGTTGCTATGTGGAAGGAGAGAAAAACAAATGCCATGGCCAGTAATAAACTTGTATTTTGGATAATCGAAAGATCCATTTTGTGTTGAGATTTCATCAAATAAACTTCAGCTGAAATCATTCATGAGGTGGAGAGAATTATTTGCTTTTAAACTCTTTTTTAATAAAACAGAGTCAAGTCTTAGTTAAAAAAATAAAAGTCTTTCTCAATTATTCATTTGTGGAGGAAGAAAATTGGGCCAGAATATTATATATGGATCTCAACTATCCATAATGGCATAGTAGTCTTGGACATCCCAACAACAAGACTCTCTCTCTCTCTCTCTCTCTCTCTCTCTCTCTCTCTCTCTCTCTCTCTTTCCATGTGTGTGCGAGTGCATGAGCCTGTAATATGTCACAACCTAACCCAATACAAACTATCATGTCATGACAAATCACATCATGTCAAAATTGTAACAGCCAATTAAATACTTAAGATCTATTTGGAAAAAAAATGATTTTTCAATTTCATAAATATAGAGATAGCTATCATCAAATTATAATAAAATAAAAGTAGTCAATATCAGATCATATCATAATTATATAATCAAAATAATTTACACAACAATAATAATATGATTCTTCAACTAACAAAACATGTATATCTTCACAACTTTCAAAAGAATAAATCTAAAGTAGTAATATACGTAAGGTCTAGCACTAAAGAATAAACAATTGTTTCTACTCAACTTAAGTCTTATCTTTTTCTGAAATAACACGTGCGAATAAAACAAAGGTGAGCAACTACAACTCAAAATACTGCTCAAAACCTACTATAGTTTTCAATACAAAAAACACAAAAATAGATAATTGTTAAAATATCATTTTATAGATAATAAAATATATTTCAAGTAAACTAAAATAACACCTTAACAGGTCACATGCAATGCCTATCAAGCATAATGTTAGTATAAGAATTAACATCAATAGTAGGCATATGTAAGCAACAATGTGAGTGATATGATATAAAAATTAAGTTAAATAACATGAAATAATAATGTATTTCTTTATTTAGAATATTTTATTGTTTTCCCTGCACACCATATATATATATTCCTTCATTTATATATCCACTTATTCATATTTCTCATTTGTCACTTATGTCTTCACTTTAATTTATATTTACACTAGTTTACACCTATTTAGACATATAAAATACAAAAATGGATACTTTTATAGATGTACAGGCTCTTATAAATTCATTTGAATACACATAAAATATAGTCTTTTAACTACCTGCACTTTTCAACCTTTCTCTCATTTTCTCACATATACTCTGATATATATATATATATATATATATATATCATCAATTTTAGTATATATAAATATCCTCAAATATGTTACAGAATTTTATAAATGCTAGTAACTATAATTAATAATAGAAATTACAAGTAAATTTACATGCATACATCAATAATCATAATTTATAAAATTATTTATATGCAATATTCATAATAATATTTCAATATGTTTATTATTTATAGTAAATTTTATTAGGCTTAATATATTAATTAAAATACACAAAATATTATAGAACATAAAATACCTAGCAAAAATTTTATTTTTCTATACTAATATGTCCAACATAATTTATCCTGCAATATATCAAAAATTACATGGTGAAAAATTTGTAATTAGTCTCTGTAAATGTGATTTTGAACAAAATCTGAGTAAAATATCAAAAAAAAATATACAAGCGATGAAATTGAAAGCTTCAGAAAAAAATAGGTACCTATCTAAAGTCAAATAATTTTTTCAACTAGCCAGATGAACAAAATCATTTTTATGACTCCTCCATCGCACTTTCTCTCTCTTAAGCTCTCTTTTTTTTTTTCTCTCTAACCTCTTCATGGGAAATGAAAAAAAATGGGGAAAGTTAATCTTGGGCAATGGAGTAAGATATTTATATATTAAAAATATTTATTTTTTATAAATATATAAAAAGAATATAATGGGTATTATTAAATTTATTTTATTTATTAAAATTTTAATATAAATCAATTTGAATCTTGAAATTTGTAACTCTAAAAATTACGAAAAAAAATAGTTTTTAAAGAAATTACCATGTTTAAAACACACTGATAAATACAGTTTGCAAAACGAATACCAGATGTTCTAGAAACACACTTTTACAAAGATATATTAATTTCTTAAGGTTTACAAATCCAATAAGATACATTTTATTTTTTTACCTACGATGCTCATAAAAATAGATAAAATTATGCATAAAATAAAGTTAAGAGTGCTCTAAGTTATAGTAACATAGTTTATGAATTGAACAAGAAAAACATCTAAATTAATTAATTAATTATAGTAAGATAAATTTCAATGTGCCAAAATTTCTTCCAAATCAAGACTTAAAATTTAAAAAAAAATCAAATATAAAATATACTTTTTATATATATATATATATATATATATATATATATATATATATATATATATATATATATATATATATATATATATATATATATATATAGATCATAAATCTTATCATTATAAGTGGATCTAATTATTATAGAACTAATTGTCACAATGCATTTCTTCTTTTATAGTCTTATAAATCTTGTAAAATGGCAAAAAGTCACAAATACCCCCTTGTCTTAGTCTACTACTTTTACTTTTCATCCTCTTGAAATACTATATTCTAATGTGTGAGTTCATTTCCTAGTACTTTCTACTCAAGTTTATAGATAATATATTTTAATTATCAATGAATTTTCTCACTATTCATAGGTATTTCCAATGAAAAATAAATCTAAAATTACAACCCAAATCTTACAATTTCTCAAAATATTTGAAAAGCAATTCAATTCTTCAATCAAAATCTTTCATTCCAATGGTGGGGGAGAATACAAAACTACTGCCCTCTCTAATCTCTTTTCGCCAAAAAAGGCATTACTCATCAATTCAGCTGCCATTATACTTCTAAGAAAATTGGAGTGATTGAACGAAAACACATCATTCAAACTCTTCTCATCAAAGCTAAATGTTTATATCACATATGGATTGATGTGCTACATATAGTTGTCTCCTCATTAACAGATTAACATCACCAATCACAAAGTCGAAATCACCATATCAACTTCTCTATAATAAACCACCACAGTACTCTCACTTGCGAGTCATTAGTAGCAAGTGTTATCCATTATTCCAACACATTCCTCCACAATTTATCTTCTAAGCCCCTTCCTCGTACTTCATTGACTATTCTTCTAATTATAAAGGTTATAAATGTTGTAAACCTACTTCAGGTAGAGTATTCATTTGGAGGGATGCCAGGTTTAATGAATCCAACTTTTTTACGAAGTTCCAAAATTCTAGTACTAAACCAACTTCATCATCCTTATATCCACTAACTCTTGATCCGGTGTGTGACAAATCACACCATCATACTTTCCATCAACCCATCTCTACCTCCATTAATCATATTACCTCATCTTCATTCCATCCATCTCTAAGGCATATAATTTCCACCTCCACTACATCACTCTCAAATACAAATTCCTCTTGTCCTAAATTAACACCAAAATCTAGCCCCTCAACCTCGCACATAGTCCCTTATCATCAAATGGTGACACAATTAAACATAAACAAACTTTTAATCTCTTACTTGTATATATATATATTCTCCCTCATGTTATTCCATTGCAAGCAACCATCCAACCATCCTCAATGGCGTAAATCCATGTCAGATGAATTTCATGCTCTACAATCGCAAAGGACATGGACTCTTATCTCCTCAAATCCTAGTCAGATGTTTCATAAGTGTAAAGTTCACATTATTATTGGGGCATTTACATATATAACACATAATTCTTATATATTTGCATACCTAATATTTAAACTTTTATATTTACATATCTAATACCTAAACTTTTATATTTATATAAGTAGCACACAAATATTAATATTATATCAAAATAACAACATATTAATTTTTTCAAGTGAAATAAATATTTTCAAGCATAAGAAGTAGTTTATTTATAAATCTCAATTTTTAAGTGTTAAATAACTTAGAATTATGTGCTATGTGTGTAAATTTTTCTTAATTATATCTAGGACAAAGAAATTGAAAATATTCTTGATTATGGATGTTTTTATTGGGCATTTACAAGAGGATGTACTTTGGTGTATGCTTTTTGCCGATGACATTCTTCTTGTTGATAGGATTAGAGAGGGAGTCCAAGAAAAACTTGAATTATGGAGTTCAACCTTAGAGTCTAAAAGTTTTTGTTTGAGTAGATTTAAAACTGAATATATGGAGTGTGATTTTAGTTGTAGAAGTTCTAGTAGTGTTGTGACATTGGGTGATCAAGACATTAAAAAGAGTGAACATTTTAAATATCTTGAGTCTATTGTTCAAAATGATGGTGAAATAGATGGGGATGTTTCAAGTTGGATGATTGAAGTGGAGGAATGCATCTCTATTGTGTGATAGAAAAGTACCGCTTAGACTTAAAGGAAAATTTTATAAGATGGTGGTAAGACTTGCAATGATTTAATGTGCATAATATTGACCGGTAAAAGAGAAGCATAAAATTAAGTGTTGTAGAGATGAGGATGCTCAGGTGGATGAGTGGCTTTACTCCTAGAGATAAAATGAAAAATGAATAAATTTGTGAAAAGGTTGGAGTAGCACTAGTGTTAGATAAGATTAGATAGAGTCGCTTTAGACGATTTTGTTACATAAAGTGTCAGTCATCTGATGACTCAATTAAGAAAGTAGATTTTTTAATTAGATTTGTCTTATGTTAAAAAAGATAGAGGTGGACCTAATAAGACTTGGTTATGATGTATAAAAAAGACCTTAATTTATTAGATTTAAATGAGAATTTGACACTTAATAGGACACAATAAAGAAGAAGGATTCATGTAGCCAACCACCAAATAGTGGTATAAAGGCTTCTTGTTGTTGTATTTATTTTTATTATTCTATTTCAATTAAAAATTGCTCAAATAGTCACTCATTATGCAGTGAATATTACATTCAAGCATATAATTATCAACACAGGAATGAGCTCAATCAAAATAAATATTCTGTATTGAAGCTAAATATGTAAGGAAACATCATCAAGAGGCTTAAATATATAAGTCTTATAGCCTCTATAGAATTAGTGCTCACCCAATAATAAAAATTAGGACTCTATAAGAAATAATGCTAGTCTTAAATCTAAATATAAAGAGAGGATAAATTGCAAAAACAAAAAACAAAAAAGCCTAAAACTAATGATTTTTTTCATCAATTACATAGTTATATTCGTAAGTTTATTATATCTTAGATTGATTTTATGATGGCCATCAAATCATGCTAGTGAAGTTATTATGAATTATTGAATATTAATCAAAATAATTATCAAGCATAAATTAAATTTAGAAATTAAAATGAATTTAATTACAATACAATAACCACACTTTGATCATGCATATTTATCTATATTTGTAAGTGCATTTCTATAACCTATGATTTTTTTTGTTTATAAAATTTAATTATGCTAGTAAAGTTGTCTCTTTTAAGTTTAACGTATCATGTAATATGACACTTTTTTAATAAAATTAACCTAAATCAATATGAGGATATCTACATCATTTATTGTGATAGGATCACACCTAATTAATATACAATAAATAAAAATAAAATCCTTAAAATCTAAGCTGGATGTGTGTAGGATTATGCATTATTTTTTTATTAATTTAACTTAAGCATATTGAGTCAATAAGGAATATAAAGAATTACCTGAGAGAGCTTACTATCAATAACACTATTATCTCCCCTCAAGACGACTTAGCAAATGCAGCTATCTCTCATTTTTGGTCGCTGCTTAACTCCTCTGCCCAATCATCCAGCATCTCCTATGAGAACATTCCCATTGGTCAAATTATCAGCACTGCTAAAAGGGAGGAGCTCATCCTTCCCTTCTCTAACATGGATATCAAAGATGCCTTTTTCAGTATTGACTCCAATAAGGCCCCTAGTCCCGATGGTTTCAATTCAAAATTCTTCAAAGACACATGGTCAGTCACCGGTCCTTCATGTATCCATGCTGTTAAACACTTCTTCAACACTACAACTTTACCTGTTAGAGTTTCTCATACAACGATCACCCTTCTCCCCAAAAGTCCACATGCTCAATACCTAAATAATTTTAGGCCTATTTCTCTTTGCAACACCATATATAAAGCTATGGCTAAACTACTAGCTGAAAGGATTAAAATCATCTTCCCAAAAATCATACATCATGCCCTGGCTGCCTTCATCAGTGGCCATGACACTGCAGAAAATATTATCCTAATGAATGAGCTCTTATATGGCTTCAATTCTACTTCTTATTCTAAGAAGTTTTGTGCCAAAATTGATTTATTAAAATCTTTTGACAGAGTTGACCATAACTTCTTATATTCCATAATGAAAAATCTTGGCTTCCCTGCACTATTCATCAAATGGATTAAAGCCTGCACTGCCAATATCCCTTTTTCTATTATAAATAACAGTGAATTAAAAGGTTATTTCCATTCCTCTTCTGGTTTAAGGCAAGGTTGCCCACTCTCTCCCCTTCTCTTTGCAATCATCATGGTTGCCCTCTCTAGAATTCTGGATTTCCATGTGCTGGAAACATATACTAATGGTTCTACAGTCAATGATCATAACATTTTCCATCTCATTTATGCAAATTACTTGCTTATCTTTGGAAAAGTTAATCTTACCACTATTAACAACCTATCCTTAGCTCTTCAGCGCTTTAACCTGGTCTCCAACCTCTGTGTTAACCCAACTAAATTTGTTTTATGTTTCTCCAAAACAATTGAGATCAGCTTACAACAGCAAATCTGCGGTCTTAGTGGATTTAATTCTAGATCTCTCCCCTAGAACTATTTAGGGGTCACTATCTCTCACTCTAAGTTAAAAGCAACAAATTGCTCTAAGGTTATGGATAAACTACTTCTCTGACTCTCTTCTTAGAAGCAAAAATTGCTCTCCTTTGCTGGGAGGCTACAACTCATCAAACATACCATATGAAGCTATCTCTATTATTGGTTTTGTTCCTCTTTTATCCCCAAAGGCATGATTAAGAAGTTTAATTCCATTATCAGCAATTTCCTATATAACAATGGTGTTGAAAGAAAATTACACACCATTGCCTGGAATATCATTACTAAACCTAGAGAACATGGAGGGTTGGGTCTTCACAATCTTGATGTTATCAATCTCATGTGCAAATCTAAAATTATATGGAGACATTATAACTCGAACTCTTACCTGGCTAACTGGTGCAAAAAGGCCTGTGGCTCACTATGGTACAAAATGAGAACTAATTCTTGTCTATTCTAGAAAAGTCTAATGCAAACAGCTACCAGTGTAAGGAAATGTATATCTCTCAAAGTCACTTCTGAAAGTAATTTACTTTTGTTCTTCGATCCGTGGTTTTTGGGTTACTCCCTTTATGAAGTTTTTAGCTCACAGATTTTTAATTGGTTCCTTTATCCAATTCACACTACTCTCTTTGTTCTTATTATTAATCTGAGATGGGTCTTAAATCATACTCAAAATGCTCCCATTTCATGCATCTCTCTTATTAATAACATCCCCATTGAGGATAACAAAATTTTTTGCACCTGGAATGGCTTGGATTTATATTCTCATAAAGCTTCCTTCTCCTTTGCTTATGACATTTATGACAAAAAGGATTGGTTTGGCCATCTTTGGTTCAAGGGATACTCCCTCTACTTTTCTTCCACTACTTGGAAAATCCTCCTGAATGGCTTAAAAATAAAAGACATCCTGTCAAGAAGAGGTCTTCATATAAATCAACAATGTGTTTTTTACCTAGAATCAATCGAAACTCACACTCATCTGTTCTTTGAATGTACTCATTCTCGAGCTCTTCTAACAAACTGTGTTCTGGAAAGAAAGTTTTTCCTTATTGCAATTAACTTTCACCAAGTTCTTGCCCATGCTGATACCAAACTTACAAAATTTTGAAAAGATATTATATGCTAGCAGTTCACGCAATTGCACATTTCATTTGGAAGGAAAGGAACTTTAGAATTTTTAGGGATGCTTATGCAAGCCTAAATTAGCAAGTCCAGAGAATCCACTTCTCTATCATTCAGAAATCTAGGAAGGGGAAATTTAAAGAAGGGATTCCTAAACAGATTAAAAGGCTATATTACGTCTAACTTTTTGTTTACTTTTGGCCTCTACCTCATAACAGTTTTTGGTTTTGTTCATATACATATGAAGTGGCGCATTATAAAGGGGACTTTGCAATTTTTGGGGAGCAATGATGTAGAATTCTTCTTTTTTTGGGCTCAACCGACTACCTTCCCTTTCCTAGAACTTGCTGCCCATAGGGTGCCTTCTCTCTTTCTAATACTGCGTTCTGAGCTGAGGCATTTTATCCCCTGCTTATACTTAGTTCTTTTACTTGGTAGTTGTCTTGGCTGGTTATCTTATTGGAATTTCTTGTTTTGGAACAACTTTCATTCAGTTATCTATACTTCGAGTGCTTCTTTCTGCTACTACACTCTAAGCTACATGACTACCCTTTGTGGACGGCAAGTTCTCGGCTTAATGTTTGGTTAGTCCTGGACGGAGCTCAATTTTCAGTGTTTTTTCTAGATTCATGAGCTCACTTTCCTTTCTTTAATTTTTGTTTTTTCCTTCAATTTCTAATATGTAATCTCTCCTCATTGTTTCTTTGAGGGTCCCTCTTTCTTTCATTTTTTCATGTTTTTGTAACCTTTTATTTTCTAAATGAACTGTTGGACGTGGCCCTTAATTTTCCCAAAAAAAAAAAAACAAAACAAAACAAGCTTTCACATTAATGTGTTGCCTCTCTTCCAACCAATTAATAATGTATTAAAATTATAGAAATCTAGTCTTCGAGGTAAAATTTTTATAGGTTGTTTGTTTTATTTCTCTATCAGTGTGATTAAGTTCTTATTATTTACTCTCTCTCTCTCTCTCTTCCCTCTTGCCCCATTCAGTAAAATATTTTTTCAGAACAAGCCTTCCTTCTGTCTTTATTGCCTCAGAGTTTAGAGATCTTTGCTTCAAAGATAGATGAGACTCCATCGGAAGAGAGAAACGGTTCCTCTTAGCGGAGCATAATCTCTATGATATGTCCTCTTTCTGCTCGGATCTACTTTCGTACGCAGTTGTCGGAATAGATCTCTAAATCTGATCTTTTCGCGGTGGAATTTCAATTCAATTTTAAAATTTTCATGTTTATTTGATAGTTGTTTCGATGAATTTTTCTCATGTTTTCTTGATTTATTCTAAAATTATTTTGTTTTATTGTAAATTTCGTGTTCATTGATGGTATGCCGCCATGCAGTAATCAGATTTTCAATTTTTGGCATATTTTTATTTTTGCCCGTGTAATTTTAAGTATTTTTGCTGTGACTTTAACTATTTTTCTGACTTTTTTGAATTTTTTTAACTTTTTGCAGTATTTTAATTGTTTTTTAGTTTGCTTAATTTTTCATACAGAAAAATTAAAATAATGCATAAAGTTAAAAAATTTAATTAATAAGCTAGAAATATAACTAAAATTTTATCTTTAAGAAAATACACAAATTTAGTGGGCAAAAATAAAAATATGGCATAAATGATAGTTACAAATTCTGTAAAATGAAAAGATTGTTACTAACATACTTGCAATGAACATAAAATTTGTAAGAAAATAGAAGAAATCTTGAACAAATAAAGGAAACATGAGAAAATTTGCAAAAGTCACTATGAACCTCTTTGTATCTCAAATAAACATTAAAAATATTATAAAATAATAATAAATACAATTTTGCCATAGAAGTTCAAATCTAGAGAACTACTACCACAACTGTGAACTCAAAGCAGAAAGAGACCGGTTTCTAAAGATTGTGCTCTTCTAAGAAGAACTATAAAGGTTAAAGAGGATATCTTTCTTTGAAGCAATGATCACTAAGAGAATAAAGGAATAATAAAGGCTTATTTTGAAACATTTTTTATTGCATGGAGAGAGAGAGAGAGAGAGAGAGAGAGAGAGAGAGAGAAGAGATAAGAGAAAAAGAATGCCAGAATAGTCTTGTTGGGTAGCACGAGCAAGCTGGCTGGATTACAAGCAGTGATGCTTTGACCGTTTCCATAGAAATAGGGGAGGAAGAGTATGGAGATTATCGTTTAAAGCGGGATTAACTAAATAATGGATGATCACTCATTAATCTCCCCAGTTGAGTCAGGTCTATGAAGAGATGTTTGAAAGAAGATGCAGTGAGGAAGAAGAGAGGCTTTTTAAAGATGCATTTCTCAATTAGTTCCTTGGCTTAAGGAAGTTTGCTTATTTTTCAAAATAATGGTGTGAATGAGGTGCTGGTTAGGAGTTATGTCAACTTGTAGAACAGATGAACAAGCATTGATTGAATAATGATCATTTTTCTAGAAAACTGAATTTATAATAACTATTATTAAATTTGATACAAGAATGTATGTATGTATGTATGTACATATATATAGGCACTAAAAGAGAGTAATAAAGGAAAATATAATAAATGAAAATTTTCTCACTAAAATGGGTATATTATGATAATAAATAGTCTAGATTTATTCCACTATATATATTGAAATATTTTTATTAATTAGATGGAAATAAATAATTTCAATAGTAATAATAAATTTATTCTAAAATACTATAGTTATATGGTAGAGAATAAAATATAAATTTCTTCATGAACAAAGCATTTTATAGGCAAATATTATACTTTTGTTCTATACTTATCAATGAAACTACATTATTCAGGATAATTATTTCATGCATTTTAAGACCCATTGCTTCACAAGTTCTCAAACTTAATGTTTCTGATAATTGGTGTTATTGAGCAAACACTTGTCTTGGAAGAGCTATTATTGAAATTTTTTTTGTGTAACATATATTTGATTACATTTGATTAAGTCAGTAATTTAATCAATAAACACACTCTCCATGTAGTCAACTTATAATAACTTGCCACTTATTCTAAATCATTCTCAACACCCATCTTCTGATCAAACTCATATTCTAACCAATCTATATTTGACACTTTAGCAGCTTGCTCATTGCTATAGTAGCCCACATTCGCATTAGAGTGACCTAACTTGGTCTGACTAGATCTTAGCCATTCTACATTCTAATCCATCCTTTGAGATAAACTTTACATTTCTAATCTAGTCCACAAACTAACCTCATAAATCTTAGACCTTTAAACATAGCTTCGCCTAGTCCCTATTCTAAGGGTTAAAGCAATTCAAGCTCACTAGTCAACTTAGTAATTAACCTAACCTTCCTCCTAGCATAATTAACCTTATGCTAGCCTGGCATAACCTAATTATTATCAAATGTTATATTTAGGATCTCTTTCATGACTAAAGATATTAAATAAATGATCTAATTTACCCTAGGATAAATCATTTTGTCTATCGAAAAATCCACATACATCTCAGTGTGGGACAATTGCCCATCCAAGATTATGTAAACTCTTTTTATTATAGGAGTGCAAATCTCTCTCTCATCATTTCTCTCATTCTCTCGGTCTCTCCTATTCTTCAAATGTCAAGCCAAATGCCTTCACAGCCCATGTCAAAAGAATAGCGGAGGTTGTTGCACTATTCTACAAGGTAATTGAAGTTCTCATTTCTTCTTCGTATTGCCTTAAATAGACTAACCCAAATATTTAAGAAATCTCAATTATTTATAATATAGCTATTTGATTAAGAAATCTCAATTATTTATAGTGTAATAAAGTGTTTTTTTTTGTATTTAGGATTTAATAAATTGATTAATATTTGAAGGAGAAAAAGAGTTGAGATTAATATTAACAATCTTCTGGTTGACCTTAGGCTTCGTCATCTGATTTAGAGTTTTGATGTTAATAGGCGGAATAGAATGTGAAAAGTATATTTTGGTTCAAATCATCATCATTTTTCTCAAATAGTGATAAGCAATGTTGCAAATAGATTTAGTTCAAAATGGTTTGAGAAATATCCAAGCAATAACATATATAAAAAATGTATATATATATATATATTTAAGCATGAAAATTAAATTATTACACATCAAGGAGTTCAAGAATCATTTATTGGTGAATGATTCAAAAATTGAAAAAGAAAAAAAAAATTTTAACTCATGTTAGTTAACACAATTGAGTTCACAATAAGGTAATGCAAAAAATATGAGAACCTAATGAAATCTCAAGTATAGAGTGTTCCTACTTTGCAGTTGACTAAGAATAAAAGAAATAAAAAAAATTATAAGATTATGTTGACAAAAGCAATTAATTATGCTCGATTTCTTCTATGATAAGTATTATCATTTCGTGGTCATATGAATCTTCTATCTGAGTTAACTAAAAAAATTATTTGAAACTATTTTACTTTCTTAGAATTATAATGAAGTAATAAAAAATTATATTTTAAATGCTAAAACATAGCTAAAGTTGACTTCACCAAATGTATTAAAATAATCTTTTCATGCTACAACATCTAATATTTTAATTTTCATTATGAAAGATAAATGTGATTCTTACTTTTTATTATATTGGATTAGTCTTGTGATGTGGAAAAAAATGAGCAATTAGTTGTTGCAATGAGATATATTGATTAAGAGGGACAAACTATTAAAAGATTTAATGATATTAAATATGTTTTCTCAATAAGTATAGATGCACTCAAGACAACTCTTTAATCTATACTTTTCAAAAAATTATTAAGCCTAGATAAGATTCGAGATCATGACTATGATGTGCCATCTAATATATGAAATTAGTTTAATAATTTAAAATACTCATTATTAATGATAATTCTCAAACATTTTAAGTTCATTATTTTTCTCATTAATTTTAACTATTCTTAGTGGATGTACCAAAAAACTATTTGAAAGTAATATATTATTTTAAGTTCACTTCAAGAATTTTGAACACTATTAAAATTTCTTGTGAAAAAAGTGATGCTCTCAAAATCACTCAACATAAAAAATATTCTTTCACAACTAAGGACATGAGATTAAATAGTAAGTGTGGTTTGAACCAAGAAACTATTTTGCAACTAGCTAATGACACTTTCTAAAGCTCACATTTTCACACTTTTATTAGACTTATGAAAATGTAGGTACCTATATTTGAAGAGCTTGAGATAATAAAAAAGAATTAGGTACATGATCAATAATCAGTTCAAGTTGGTATTTTAATCAATGTAATAGATTCTTTTAATCTTGTATTCAGAATAATTAAAGATTAATAATTTACATATTATAAATGAATTATTATAACCTACAAAAAAACAATATTAAGAATGCAATGAAATTAATGCAAGTATCAGTTGTAGATGATGAGAGAGAATGGTGTGATTGTTCAATATATAAAGTGTCTCATTTTTGCAATATTTTTTATGTTGATGTTCCAGATATAATTCTAACTTCAATGGTCGTTGACGGTCTAGTAAAAATAATAATAACTTAATATTATTATCATGTTGAGTTGTTCCATACTATGGTTAAAATGCAATTTCAGAATTGAACAATTATTTCTCTGAAGTAAGTGTTAAGTTACTTATTTGTGTGACATATTTAAACTCAAGTGATTTATTCTCTATTTTCTATAAGGAAAAAATTTATTTTATTTTAAAGTTATGCTTGTGGCTCTTGAGCATCAACTATCCACTTATCTTATCGATATGTGCAATTGTGATAATTTCTTCATCTCTTCATCCACTTATTCAACTTAGGATATCTTATCACATCTCTTTAGTCTAACTCAATATCAATGATTTGATCATTCCTATAATCTAATCAATTCATATTTAACACTTTCACACATGAAAATTGAGCCTACTCATTGTCATAGTAGCCCAAATTTACATTAAAGAAACATAAGTTGGTTAGGCTAAAACTTAAGCCAACCATTTGCCATTTTAGGTTCTATGCAATCCTAATTGCAATGTGGTAAACTTATCATCTCTAAGTTAGTCCATAAACTACTCTAATAAATCATAGACTATTTAAGCATAGCCTAGCTTAGTTCTTAACCTAATGGTTAAATTAAGTCAACCCTATGGTCCTTCCACCTAATTTTATGTTGACCTTTTATCAACCTAGCTTGACTTTGCCATCATCAGAGGTTCTATATAGGACTCTATTGACCTCAATTTTGGAGTGAGTTCTCAACTTTCTCATCATAGATCTAGGACTCTTATAGACACTAAGAGTTTCTTAGTCCTAAGACACTTATAGTGATTAGGAGAACACTTAACCTAAGTCTAGAGACTTAGAAGGGTTAGCCATAAGGATAGGTTATGCCTTAAGGGTTTTAGTGAAATTTTCCTACCCTATAGCCTAAACCAAACCTATGCTTTCCTTCTCAAATCCAAACCAAATCTTCCAAGTTCATGCCATAAATCCAAATCTTCCAAGTTCACAAATCTTTCAAATCCATTCATTCTCATAAACTTTCTTTTCCAACCTTACCATTCAAAATTAATTTATTTATCAAATCAATTATCCTCAATTATCAAATACAAATCCAAACTCAATGATCAAAAGAAAAATCAAAAAATCAAATTCCAAGATTCCTTCTTAAGCCATATGACCTACTCATAACCTTAACCAAATCACCAAATCACAAAATAATTAATTTTATTATAAATCAATTATTCTTCATTTATATTTCAAATATAATTTAATCTTTTCAAATGACCAAAAAATAAATTAAACTAAATTGGTTTCCCTTCTTAGCCCTTTTGACCTACATCCATGAGCTTGGTCAAATTTACTTCTAAATCACTCCAAACTAAAGTGATTTTCTCATGAATCATTTATATCATCATTTATATTCATATATATAAATGAAATATAGAACCAATAGTCAAAACAAAATCTAAAATTAAACCAAACCTAATTTATACCTTTTAAGCTAAATTCTTGGACTTAATCAAAATCCACCTAAACCAAGTTAAAATAAATAGATTTTCTCTTTAATCAATCATTCCTTCAACCATCTATTCAAATATAAATGAACATTATAATTATCAAACAAAACTCAAGTCAGCCCAAGTTAGCCCTTTTAGCTTGAAAACTTCAAATGAGCCTAAATCCATTGGACTCAAAATTGATTGCACTTGGATTTATATTTCAATCCTAGGATCATATATATGTTCAATTAAACTTGAATCAAGTCAAAACCAAATCAATTGACTCATTTAGGTCCACTTGACCCAAAGTGGCCTAAAGAGCCCTTTTGAACCAAGTTCTAATCCAACCCAAATTGGATTGAACCAAGGCCATCCAAGCCTCATATCATGATCAAAAATCATCCTAGGATGATCAATAACCTCAATTAGGTCAAACCAAACCAACTTTGTTCTTTGACCTAGTCAACCTTTAGCTCAAATGAAACCTAAACTAGCCAAAACTCACCATACATTAAATTGATTATAACCATTGATTCAAATCAACTCATAATTAATGATTGAATATGTCCAAACCCTCAATTGAGCCAAACCAAGTCCAATTAGCCATTTGACCTAAGTTAACCCAAGTTGGCCTAAAAGGTCAAAATGGGTCAAATCATAATCTGACCCAAATTGATTGCAACCAATGGCTCATGTTCATTCCAAATTAATTATTGAATTTGACCAAAGCTATAATTGAGCCCAATTTGACCAATTAGTCAACTTGACCCAACCTAGCCCAAATTGACCTAAAGGGTTAAATGGGCCAAAATCCAAATTAAATCTAAATTGGTTCAAACCAAAGCCTACATTAATTTTCAATTGACCAATTAAACATGAACCAATACTTAACCCAACCCAATTTGGTCAAATTGGTCAAAATGGTCAACTTGACTCATTTGACCCATTTGATTCCAAATGACCCAAAATTAAACCTATACCAAATTGATTCAAACCATGTGGTGTTTATTTTAGGTGTCGTGTTAAATGTGTGTGTGTGTGTGGGGAAGGGTGGGCACACCGCTGTACTTTTATGTACTTTGCGGGTACAACATCAAGGAATAGTGCACTATTTTAAAAGATAGAAATCACTACCCTACAATGGACCTAATCACCTAATAAGAACTCCTAAGATATGACGGGTCTTCAAATGTACTAAAGATTTTTTTTCCCACTTTACATAGATGAATAAAGTAGCATTTATTTAATCTGAGTACTAAAGTTTCCTATGGAGGCAAACCCCTATAGTTAATTTCATCATAAGGAAAGTGAATTCCTTATGAATACTCTCGATTAAAGTAAGAAATTGTTGTCTCCAAATAATTCAAAGATAAGACTATTAATAAATTGGCTATGTTCGGAAGATTAAATGGGATAGATCGAAAGGAATGACTTCTTATCTCAAAAGATTTGAGAATGTACTTATTGGAGTGATCGGGTACAACATCAAGGAATAGTGCACTATCTCAATAGATAGAAATCACTACCCTATGATGGACCTAATCACCTAATAAAGACTCCTAAGATATGATGGGTCTTCAAATGTACCAGAAATTTTTTTTCCCACTTTACATAAATGAATAAATTAGTGTTTATTTAATCTGAGTACTAAAGTTTCCTATGGGGGCAAACCCCATAGTGAATTTTTAGGAATACTTTTATTGAAATTCAAAGACTATTAATAAATTGGCTATGTTTGGAAGATCAAATGGGATAGATCGAAAGGAATGACTTCTTATCAAAGCTAAGGGGAGATGAGTAGAGGATGTTCATGATACTAGAAAATCTAGTGATCATTTCAAACTATCATATAGTTAGACTTGATATATTTGAAGTTGTGGAGAATTATATATTTGAGTTATAATCCCAAATATAGTTATATTTTATTAGAAATCTAGGACTCATAATTCAATAATACAAGATTATGAAAATGCCTACGATGTGAGGATTTATGCTTGTAGCCCCAAAGAAAAAATAACAACCTTGGATCCTAAATCTAGGGAGCTTTAGTGAAGGCCAAAGCATGACCTAAATCTAAGGTGAAAGTGGGTGTATAGATTTACAAGTAACTAACTCCTATGTTTTAAAACCATGTGGTCAAGTCATATATTTTACAAAATGGCTAGGTTGTTATTATTTAGAAAGAGAACTAAAGTCCTTAAACCAAAAACTAGAGCATTAGTGGTATGAATGACTTATTCTAATGCAATTTTAAAACATTTAATAACATTTTATATTATATATAAAAAAAAAAATTATTAAATCAAAAGAGAAAATATTTTTCCATCATAGGCTCTCAAAGGTCAAGCCTTTTTCTATCTGGCAAAGATGGAAACGCTCTCTTAGCAAGAGTGAAACAAAATGACATGCATGATATTAAGCATACAACATCCAGCTAGGGGGTTGTTAAAAATTTTATTATCTTGATTTAATGCCTAAGTTGTATGTGAGATTATGAGTTATTTTAGAAAATTTAGTTATGAGTTGTAGTTGGGATAGAAAAAGTTAATTTTATCCTAAGAGCCTATTTGGATCCAGGCCACACAAAAATTATCAATCATAGATAAACTATGAAAAGATATGTTATTTCTATTGCACAATGTAAATAAATAATCAAATAATTTATAACCTCAATAAAAAAGAATAATAGATCGGTGCGGTCGGGTACCACTGTACAACCCAAAAAGAAATATGGGTAGTGAGCTCTACCCTTAAACATCCTAGAATAATGAAAGAATAATTACAATTTGATTATAATAAATGAATGAGAGCTATGGGGGTCTTCAATTTCCTTCTTTCATTTGGTTGGGCAAGCTCCATAAGATCACATGGTACATAAGACTTGGTCTTGTAACCAACATTTATCCTAAGCCCCTATAGCACTAATCCTAATTTCTAATGTAAAATTACATTAAAAGAATGAAAAAGTAAATCAAACTATACTTATAAAATAAGTGTGAGCTAAACACACCATACAACCTAAGCAGTTATATGAATAATTTGGATTTAACACCCTTCACCTGGGTAACCAAGTCCACCTGTACTAATGTAGAATGCTTATGGGTTAAGCAATCAGTACACCAAAATATTTATATTTTATTTAAGTGTCCCTTAAGCATAATCTTACAGAGAGAACATGATTAGGCAAATCACGGCCTAACATTTAATCTACAAAACATACAACCTAACATCCAATCTAAAATAGTATAACACAAAATAAAATATTCATTAAACCATGCACCATTCTAACATAAAACTATAAATGGTGACTTAATTTAATGTGTATGTGTTAAGGTTTGTGTGGTATGTCCTAACTAGGCTTTAAAGTTATCAATTTATAAATATGAAGAGATTTAATTATAAAGGGTGGTTTCACTTTAAATGGTTTAGTTGATTTGCAAATTTTTACTTAATATTTTCTTTTGTTTTATTTGACCTACACTTAACAACTAAGTGTTATGAAGAGAAAGAAAGAGAGGAGCACTCTCTTTCATCCTTACCTTAAGTCACATCTGAAGCAAATTAATAAATCAATTCTCTTTAGTGAATGAATTATTACATATTTTAATTAGTCCTAAGTTTAGGTTCACTTTAAATAAACTCATTCAATAAGAAAGGTATCTTAAGATTAGTTGGAATGAATTACTATCACATAACACATGTTTATTCATTTCTTTCCATCATGTATTTCATGCATATGATTAAATCTTAAGCATAGCTATACATGCAAATTTATGTTTTAACACACTTAAATGATGAATATGAGTAATTGTATTTGGAATTAATATTCCATTTGGTTGAATGATTTTGCCATATTAATTTAAAGCTTTGTCTAAATTCTTATGAAAAAGCATAAGGAAAGAACTTTAAATCATATCAACTCAACTAAATAAACAAAGTATGAATGCATATCTTTTTAATAGAAAAAAGGGGTTTTCATTCATTAGTTAAGTACACATTTACATGTATAAAGGTTTTAAGCAAGTACGTCGCCATTGTTTAACACTAAGGGAAAGAGGTAGGAACCTCCTTGGGACTACTTAAAGTCAAACATCCTTGAAATGTCTAGACTAATATACCCGCTATCCTTAGATACATGCGGATGTATAAACAACTAAAAGAATAGAAAGCCATGCAAAAATTATATTTTGATTTGTTTGATTTAGCTTGTGTAAATGAATTAAAGTTCTATCTAAATTCTAATGTCCAAATGTATAAGAATGAAATCAAGCAGGTACATTGCCATTATTTTGCACCAAGAGAACGAGGTTGGAACCTCCTTAGAGCTACTTAAAGCCATACATCCATGGGATGTCCAGACTAATATACCCACTACATTCTTACTTATACAAATCAACATATGAATGTAAGGAAGAGACTTTATTTCACACACTAAATTTATATTCACGTGCATTTCCTATGTATATGTGTAACTAAATTTACAATATGTATGTGTATTCAATTATTAATAAACTTCTAAAAATATATTTGAGATTTAATAGTTATACTAGCTATACATATTTTAATTTAAATCAACACATGCAATTTGGCATAAAAGAAATCATATTATTTCATTTATTTTAAAAGAGATGGATGCATGAATCATATGACATATAATATTTAGCATAATTGGAAAGAAATAAAACAACGCAAGCATGTGATCTCATTCAATCCAGCTAAGTCATAAGGATAATTAAACTAAATGAGATTATTTAAAACAAACCAAAGTTATTTCATTTTCATGTTTGGCTTGATTTAAGAGATGTGAGAGAGGTTTGCTAATCCTAATCTCATTCCCCATGTGTGAGTTAATTTGGTTTAATGAAGAAGAATTTATGTTTATTTTATGTCTTAATTAGGTTAGGGTATAAATTAAATCAATTAATTAACCTTTACCTACATCACCTTAAGCTAATTAACTGATTAATGATGAGCCAATATGAGATGAAACAACATGAAAATTAAATTAGAAATGCTAGAAATGAAATAATTGCTTTCAATAGTTCTTTAACTACTTTTACATGGTTTTACAACCATAACATTAGCTCTCCCTTTAGGTTATTGAACACCCAAAGAGCTACCCAAGGTTGATTAAAGGTGATTAAATGTGAATGGATTTTAGATTGGGTTAATTAAACTCATTAATCTATTTTTAATTAAGCATATTAATGAAATGAAAAAGAGATCAAGAAAGAGGCCTTAATCTCAATCCCTAAGCCTATACTTTATCACTAAAGCTCTAATTTTATCTTGGAAATTAATTAATTAATTAAGTGATTAATTACTTTATTAATCATTAATTGATTTGATTTCAAAAAGTAAAGAAAACTTAGAAAATAAACTAATAAAAATGTCCCAATTACATCCCCTAAGCTCCCTCACTATTCAACAGAAGTAATTAAGCTTAAATAATTAATTAATCCATTATTCATTAACTAATTATTACTAATTAAATTAATAACGTGATTAAGGCTTAATCAATTAATTTCCCTAATTAAGAAACCAATAAAATCCCAAAAAATAGGAAAGGCAGAGGTCATCCCCCTAAACAACCATAGTAAATTTGAGATTATTTGGGTGATTAATTAAGGAGTAACTTAGCTAATTAGATTTTTAATTAAATCTTATTTAAGCCAAAATCATTATTCAAAATTAATCAGTATTAATTTTCTTAGATTCTACTCTGAAATATATTTAAAGTTTGTATTTTTTTTTGGATTTTTTAGGATTAGTTATGATTTTTAGAAGTTTCATCTTTAAAAATAGATTATTTAAGCCTAATTAAAGCCTTAATCCCATCGGGCCATGTGGCGACTAACACGGTGCACTTTTCACATGGCATGATGGGATTGGCTATTTAAGTTATCACATCCGTCGCTGACACAGATTATGTCGGACATGCTAACTTCATGGACTGTCTGATCTAAGATCAAACGACCATGATCAGATTAGTGGTTTAGGAAAGGAATTAAGGGATCTAATGAGGGATTAGATCATGACCGTCCATTCTGATCATGCGCAATAGATAATCTGTGATCCATCCCATTCAAGAACAGTGAAATACGGGTGTCGTTCATCTTTCCCTATTCGATCTAAGCTCACTCAAGCTTGAATTGCCTCCAAATTGATCTCACACCTTCAGGGAGGGGAGGCCCACACATTCAATGGCTAAAAATGCATGACATTTGAATTTGCTTGAAAAAAGACCAAACAATTTTTCATATAAGGCTCAATTTTATAAAATTATCTCACTGGAGCTAATGTCGGTGGGATCGTGAGGTAGCTTCAATTGAAAGCTTGGGGTTTGATTTAGTGTAATTCTCAGTCGACCAATCCATGTGCATAAAGGCTTCGGCTTCGATCAAACTCTGATCTCTTGTGATCGGGAAGGCTCGGAGATGGTTTAGTTGGCTTTGACAAAGTATAAGGATGGTGTGGGTGCAAGGAATTTAGGTTTGATCAAGTAGAGGAGGAGTATTGATTGAAGGAAGGATGCCCTATTTTTGATTTCACACACAAAGAGCAAATCTGATTGAGGGAGGCATTGAGAAGGCTTGGAATGGCTCTGAGGAGTTTTGAAATCCCTTTTCAAACTCCCACAATGTTGAATGTGTTAATTCCTAATCGAATTGGGGGAGTATACCCCCAAATCTTGCATGAAGGATGGACGAGATGAGTTGGGTTATTTTCGCCAGCAGGCCATCCTCAGGGCTCCAAAGAGGTCATGTCCAACTCCATGTGGCTCAACTTGAGTGGAGGGAGCTGTGGAAGGAGTCTCCAAGGCTGGTGTGCAAAGATCTCATTCGCTTTGTCCATGGGGTGCTTGGTTTGGCTTAAGTGAGGAGGAGTTGAACTCTCATTGGTCTTTGGCTAACCTAGGGGGATTAGGTGAGCTAGGTGGGTCAGGTTGAGCCTCACTTGAGTGCTTAGAGGTTGCCATGGTGATGGAGAGGTCAACTTGCTTGTAGGTGTGAAGATCCAATGGAAAGAGGGTTTGTCCAATGGCTCAATGCTTGGGTAAGGCCCACTATGGATTTTGGCTTGTTTAGGTTAGGTTAGGATAGGTCCTAGGGTCCCATAGGTTGGTTTTGGGTTATTTGGCTTCATATGGCCAAAATAGACTTATTTGGGTCAAGTTGGGTTGGGTTGACCAATTGGTCAAATTGGATAATACCAAGACTTGGGTTAGGTTCAAATGATGTTTTGAAGAGTTTTGGTTTAAGTGGTTTTGATTAATTTGTCGTAGGTTTGATTTTGGCTTATTTGGATTCAAATAGGTCAAATGAGCTAAGTTGACCAATTTGAATAATTTGACC
This sequence comes from Cymbidium sinense, assembly GCA_021442155.1. NCBI lineage: Eukaryota > Viridiplantae > Streptophyta > Magnoliopsida > Asparagales > Orchidaceae > Cymbidium > Cymbidium sinense. Next base: position 215,646 of record JAKCPB010000275.1, on the reverse strand, counting down.
AAATTGGGTTGGGTTAAGTGTTGGTTCATGTTCAATTGGTTAATTGAAAATGATTGTAGGCTTTAGTTTAGTTTAATTTATATTTAATTTGAATTTTGGTCAATTTGATCCTTTAAGTCAATTTGGGCTAGGTTGGCTCAAGTTGACCAATTGGTCAAATTGGGCTCAATTATGGCTTTGGTCAAGTTCAATAAGTTATTTGAAATGAACTTGAGCCATTGGTTGCATTCAACTTAGATCAAATCATGATTTGACTCATTTTAGCTTTTTAGGCCAATTTGGGTCAACTTAGGTCAAATGGCCAATTGGACATGGTTTGGCTCAATTGAGGGTTTGATCATGTTCAATCATTGATTATGAATGGGTTTGAGTCAATGGTTTCAATCAATTTGGCATATGGTGGGTTCTGGCTAGTTTAGATTTCATTTGAGCTAAAGGTTGACTTGGTCAAAAGACCAAGTTGACTTGGTTTGACTCAATTCAAGGTAGTTGATTATCCTAGGATGATTGTTGATCATGATATGCAGTTTAGATGGGATTAGTTCCATCCAATTTGGGTTGGATTAGAACTTGGCTCAAAAAGGTCTTTTAGATCACTTTGGGTTAAGTGGACTTATATGGTTCAATTGGCTTGATCATGGCTTGATTCAAATTTAGTTGAGTTGGTATATGGGTTTGAGATGAAAATATAAATCCAATTGCAAATGGTTTAAAGCCATATGGTTTTGGTTCATATGATAATTTCAAGTCAAAAGGGGTCAACTTGGGTTTGACTTAGGTTGACTTAGGTTGACTTAGGTTTGGCTTATAGTTTATGTTTATATTTGGAACAATGGTTGTAGGAATGGTTGAATCATGAAGAACTCTATGAGTTTTGAATTGATTTGGGTATGATTTAGGCAAGTTCAAGAATTTGGCTAAAAAGACTAGAATTGGGGATTTGATTCTAAAAAAAGTAGAATTGGGATTTGATTTGGCTAAAAAAGTAATTTGATTTGGGTTTGGTTTTGGCCATTTGGATTTATATTTCATTTATATTTGTGAATATAAATGAAGATATAAATGGTTCATGAGAAATCACTTGGGTTTGGAGTGATTTACAAGCAAATTTGACTAAGTTGAGGGATGTAGGTCGAAAGGGCTTAAATAGGGGATTGAGTTGGTTTGATTTATTTTTGGTCATTGGAGGGTGGGTTTCATTTATGTTTGTAAATATAAATGAAAGAATGATTGATTTATAAAGAAATCAATCAAATTTAATTTTATTTGAATAAGGTTTTGGCTAAGCATATGAAGGTCGTTCATATGGCTTAGAAAGGAACTTGAAATTTGAATTTCATAATGGATTTTAATCATTTGATTTGCGATTGGATTTGTGATCATGGATTTAAATTAGAAGTTTGGTTTGGAAGAAGGAAGTAAGGATTGGGTTTAAGGTTATAGGGTAGACAAGTCTTCCTAAATCCTTAAAGCATAACCTTTTCCTATGGCTAACTCTTCTAAGTCTTTAGGCTTAGGTTAAGTGTTCACCTAATCACTAGAAGTGTCTTAATACTAAGGAGCTCTTAGTGTCTACAAGAGTCCTAGATCTATGATGAGGAAGTTGAGAGCTCACTCTCAAAAGTGAGGCCAACAAAGGGCATTTAATAAGTGCAATGTAACTGGCTAGGCGCACCGCACATATTGGTGTTGACCGAGATGGTCAACAACGTTCGAAGGATTACAAGCACTAATAGAGATGACTTACTCCTAAACCTGAAGTGTAGAAGGAATCAAGATCTTAGTGCAATGCAACTCAACTCATTCCAAAGGCATAAGAGAAGAAGGAAGGATCCACCGAGGGATCAAACATGTGAACCTTCCACCAGTGAAGCAAGTTCAGATTATCCATAAAGGATAAAAGTTGAGTTGAATGTGATATAATTCAGGAAGAAAAGATCCGCTAGGGATGAGTGCATGAACCTTCCAATAAGGAAGCAGGTTTAAATCATCAACTAGGAAGAGGGATTTAATTGGGTTTAATTTTATGAGGACTCCACTAGGGAGAGGATATGCTTCACACCTTGCTGGGGAGGAAATTGGTTTGATTTAACTTGTGGGGCATCCATTGGGGATGAGAATTTAATTTGATTGTTGACCTATGGTTTGAGGCTCCATTGGGGAGAGGATATGATTATGATTTTGACAGCACATCTACTGGGGATGTGAGCTTAGAACTACAGAGGATAAAGTAGATTTAAATTTAGACTCCCCTAGAGGGAGGGTGGTGAATTTGATGAAATGGACCCTATCGGTGTGCGATGGATCCACTAAGAAGGGGCTAACATCAGCCAATACCTATCTTAGATTTACAAATCCAAAAGGATAGTCAACCGATCATCAGGTATGACTAACCAATCTAAGGGTTGCCTTTCAGTGTGCAATGGTCAAGTTAGGAAGATATCTTGTAGACTTAAAACTTCCTAAATAATGAACCAATGGGGTGATCGGATGATAGCACAACGAATCAAACCTAACCTAAGGTGACTATTTGAGCGAATGCCGCTGTGGACTCACATCGACTCAAGGATAGTCAAAATCAATTTAATTTAGGATGGATCCTATCGATGTGCGATGGATCCACTCCTAACTAATGTCTTCTTAGATTTACAAATCCAAAAGGATAGTCTACCAGTCATGAGGGAGAGCTAACCAATCTAAGGGGTGTCTTTCGGTGTGTAATAGGCAAGTTAGGAAGAAAGTTTGCAAACTTATAACTTCTTGAATAAGGAACCACTGGGGTGATTGATTAATAGCACAATAAATTAAACTCGACCTAAGGCTGGCCGTTGGTGTGTGACGGTCGTACTAGAAAGAATGCGTAATAGACTTATATCTTCCAAAGCAAAGATGACCACCGGGGTGACTCATTGGTGGCACAATAAGTTGAACTTGACCTAAGGGTGACTACTCAGAGAGTGCCGACCAGAGGACTTATCTCAACTCGAAAGTAATTAAGCAATTCTTATAGGGAGTTTTGCTGACACTGCCCTAAAAATAGGATGCATGCTCAGGAAAAAGCGAAGATATATATTTGTATTATTTGTTATATGTTTGTGTGGACCCTGTTGGTGTGCGAGGGACCACACTGAGAAGGAGCTTATATCAACCTAGTCCGATCTCAGACTTACTGAAAGAATAATCTGCATATCTGCAAGACAAATTTTCCAACCACAGGGGTGGCTACTAGGAAAGGAGGATTGTCTATTCCAAAAGTAACTGGGGTAGTGTCTAGATGGGGTCGCTAAGGACGTGATCCAAATAGAGTGCTCACATGAGAGGTGCCAGTTAGGGCTTTATCCAAACTCTATAAAAGAATGCCTGTAGATATTCGACGGCCAACTCAAGGAGAAAGCATAGTGGTCTTACATTCGCCAAAAGTTGTGTATCCACCGGGTGGGTCGCTATCAGCATAGTGATAACTAACAAATCTAAGGTGCCCATCAGTGTGTAATAATCAGTCTAGAAAGAAGGCGTGTAGACTTATATCTCCCTAAAGTAGAATTGATTATCGGGATAGTCTATCTTTGGCTGGATAAGTGCTATCCAACCTAGGGCGACTACCAAGTGGGGAGTCTCATATAAGGATTAGACCCAGACTTGAAGTAGTTAGGAGGAAAGCAGCCATTGTTGGACTTACCCTAATCCTCAAATATACTCAACCCAGTTAATGCATGATGGCTAGTTTAAGAAGACAGCATGTAGACTTATATAAACAAAGTCAACATGAGGTAGCGTACTGGTCACGCAATAAGGCTTACCAAACTAATAAGGTGCTCGTCAGTGTGTAATGGTCAAATCAGGAAAGAAAGCATTATAGACTTACATCTTCCTGAACAAGGGACCACTGGGGTGACACACTAGCAAGGTAGCATGTCAGCCCGACCTAGAGCAACCAATGGGTGAGTGCCACAAGGGATTTCTCCCACATTAAAATAGCCCGAGACCAAAGATATGTGTTTATTTGATATGTGGTTATGTGTAGTTTATGTTGGTGTTGTGTTGCTAAAGGATAGGACACCGCTCGGGTTCTTTACACCTACCCTAAACACATCGTGGCAGATTCGCAAGCAAAGATATTTCTAACCAATATGAAAGGATGGAATTTGAAATGAAAAGAAGTTTTATTGATGATTATTTCTAAACAAGATTAATGGAAAATAATTTTTTAGGTAGAGCCCATCGATTGGAAGCATAGAGCACTCTTTTTTATAATTTATAAGCTGATAGGATCCTCCTTAGTAGGCCTTTTCTATAGCAAAAGAACCTTTCCAAGTGGGTTCAAACTTGCCTCTCATATTTCAATGGGCAACAATTGGTCTCCTTAGAACTAAAATAAGTTCTCCTACTTAGAAAGCTCTAGGATAGACCAACTTGTTATAAGATTGAATCATTTTGGCTTTATATAACTCGAGGTTTTAGCATGCCTGGAAGCATCTTTCCTCCAAACCTTCAAGCTCTTCTAACCGCAACTTAGTGTTTTGCTCCATCGTGATTTTACTACCCATAGCTATCCTTAATAATGGGAGTTGGTCTTCTAAAGGTAGAACTACTCAAGACCCATACACTAAGGAGATAGGGGTAGATTGAGTTGGAGTCCTGTGCGTGGTGTGGTAATCCCACAAGGCTTTAACTAATTGCTCATGCCACTACCGCTTGTTGTCATCGAGTGTGTTCTTTAATATATAGATGAGAGTTCTATTGAAGGCTTCTGCTAAAACATTTGCCTTCAGGTAATAGATGGTAGAATATCTCCAATCTATGTTGTGCCTCTGGGCAAAGCTATTAATTTTAATGCTTTTGAATCTGATACCTTCGAGATATTGAGGCACCCGAACTTATATATGATATGGTTCCTAAAAAAGCATTGCCGAGGCGTGACCTCTAAGTGGGATCGCCTCTGCCCACTTAAAAAAGTAATCAGTATCAGCTAGAATGAACCGGTGACCTTCGAAAGAAGGAACATCAATCGGACCCACTATGTTAGTACCCCAACACTCGAATGGCCATGAGGCCAATGTTGGATGTCAAATGTTGGGTGGTTGATGTAAGACCACACCATGTACCTGACATTAGTGGCATCTCCTAGCTACATCCATGCAGTCTGTGATCATCAAAGGCCAGTAATATCCTAGTCTCTTGATCTTGGCTTTCATCTTCAGACTTGATTAGTGCGCTTCGCATAAACCTAAGTGTACCTCGATCACAATATTATGCACTTCATGTCTGTCCAAACAACGTAACCACATATGATTAAAAGATCACCGATATAAAGTGCCATCTATGAGGGCATATCAGAGAGCTCTCTACTTCACCTGATGGGCTAATGACTTCTCTTGGAGTAGTTTGCCTGTATGTAGGCAATCCATGAATGGTTGCCTCCAATCTGACTTGTCATCCTTTTTGGCAATGCCAACCTCCCCTTCAAGAGAGGGTCTCTCGATTAGTTCAACATCAATAAGGGATAAGACTTGTCTATTTTGGACCCTTATTGATATGGACTCATCTTCCAAACATGCCAGCTCCTTGGCAAGCTTGGCCAATGTATATGCTATTATTTTTTCTTCTCAAGGGATCTTGTAGATGGTAACCTCTAGGATTTGAGCTAACAACACCATGAGGCACTTGTGGTAGTGATGGAACTTAAGATTTAGAGCTTTATAGGATCGAACGATTTGGTTGATAACTAATTGAGAATCCCCAAAGATTGATGCTCTAAACACATAGTGTAATGACTAACTCCAGACCGACAATCAGAGCCTCATATTTAGCTTTGTTGTTGGTGCATGAATTGGATAGATAATATGAGAATCTCATCACATCGCAGTCTAAAGTTAGAAGGACTATTCCTACCCCTACCTTTCCTGGAAGAGTAGATTGTGGTTCTTCTCCTTTTTGAAAGGAAGAAGCACCATCAAAATACATCTCCTAATGGTGAATGTCAATGTCCTCTAAGTTCATGATTTGTTCATCGGGGAGGTCATCATGGCGAGAAATGTTGGAAGTCGGTCTTTATATGAAGTCCACTAGTGTCTATCTTTTTACCACATAGTGGGGTATGAATGTGATGTCAAACTATGATAAAATCATGGACCAATGCGCCAATCATTCAAATAGCATCAACCGTGTCATGAGATATTACAATGGATTGATCCAAGAGATCAGATTCACATTATGAGAAGGAATGTAGTTATGTAGCTTTTGGGATGCAAAGATTAAAGCTAGGCAGTGCTTTTCAATAGTGGGTAGTTTGCCTCAACAGGGATTAGATGATGACTAAGATAGTAGAGAGCATTATCTTTCACTTGTAGTTTGCCTCAGCAGGAATTTAAAGGACTTAACCAAAATCAACTCAAAACCAATTTAAATCTTTGAGATCTCCTCATGATTCATTTGTATTCTCATTTATATTCATACATATAAATGAGATATAAATTCAAACCAATAAAATTAAAGTCAAAATCCAAAATCAATTCAAGAATTTTTCTTAAGTCCTTTAAATTCCCTTTAATGGACTTAGCCTAAATCATGATCAAACCATTTCAAACTCATGCGATTTTCTCAAAACTTATTTATATTCTCATTTATATTCACATATATAAATGAAATATGAATATAAATAAATCAAATCAAATCATTAAATTAAATTCAAAATTCAAAATCCTAGAAATTTTTCTTAAGTCCCTTAATTTTCCATTAATGGACTTAAGCCAAATCTTGATCAAATCAATTCAAACGCATGGGATTTTCTCAAAACTTATTTATATCCTCATTTATATTCACATTTATAAATGAAATATAAATATAAATCAATCCAATACAATCCAAAAAAAGTAAATTCCAATTTAAAATTCTCTTAAATCTTTTAAATTCCCTTTTAATGGAATTAACCTAAATCTTGATCAAACCATCTCAAAATCATGGGATTGAATCAAACTCTAATCCTAACCAAATTGGATTGAATCAAACTCACCTATGCCTCTCATCATGATCAACAATCATCATGGGATGATCAATCAATCAAATTGGGTCAAACCAAGTCAAACCAAAGGGTTGACCAAGTCAACACTTAGCTCAAAATGAAACCTAACATTGCCAAATTCCATCATGGGTCAAATTGTTTGAAACCATTGATCTAAGTTCATTCATGACTTACATTTGAACTTGACCAAGCCAACATTTGAGCCTAACCTAGCCTAATTGGCCACTTGACCCAAGTTGACCCAACTTGACTTAAAAAGTCAAAATGGGTCAAAACTTGATCTAAGCCAAATTGATTCAAACCAATGGGTCATCATTCCAAATCACTTGTTGAACTTAACCAAAGCCTCAATTGGCCAACTAGACCCAACCTAGGCCAATTGACCTTAGACCCAACATGACCTAAAGGGTCATGTTGAGCCAAAATTGAAATTAAGCAAAACTGATTGGAAACAAAGATACAAATCCACTTCATATGACTAACCTAACCTAAAATTACATTTGACCTAGCCCAAATAGGCCAAACGGGTCAAATAGGTTAACTTGACCCATTTGACCTAAATGAAGTCATATGAGTAAAATCCAAAACTATACCAAATTGAAACAAACCAAAGCCACCAAAACATTTCAAATGGTCATATGAACTTGACTCAACCCTTGGTTTGACCCAATTTGACCTATTGGTCAACTTGACCCAAGTTGACCCATTTTGACCTAAATGGGTCGACATGAGCAAAACCCTACCAAATGAATTTCAAATCTCATGCAACTTGGCCAAACCTAGTTTCTCCACATACCCAACATATCCAAAGTGGAAAAATAACAAAATGACCATTCTACCCCTTGGTCATAGAACAAATTTTGACCTAACCCATGGGTAATTTGGTCATACCCTCTTCACATTCACTTGAGGCTTTTCTAAAAGCTCAAGAGAACTTAGTGATCAGTGGTGCATCCAACCCAATGGGTTTGTGTTAGCCCATTTAGTCTCTAGACCAAACCCGACTACTTAGAGCAAAACTGAATTTTCAAATTCCCTCTTAAGCTCAAATTCAGCACATGGGTAGTTGGCAATCCATTCCTTGGATCAAATTGACCATGTGTACACTCAAAATAGCCTAAACAACCTCTCTAATCTCAAGAATTGAATCAAAATAGAAAAGAGTGGTTTGGTCATTCGATTTCCATAGGGGGAGATATACTCCTCCTAATTCAATGAAATTTGTATTCACTTTCAGTCGATTGAAGCCTAGGAACCCTTAGTAATCATCAGAGAGCATTCCTAAGGTCTTTAGAGAACATTAGAATTCTTCTTTCTCAGTTTTGCACAGTGCAAAAATAAGGGAATCCGATTGAATCTTTAACTTCCTCCACACCCAATTTCCTTCTAATTTTCCTAGCACACTTCACCTAGGAGCTAAGTCGAGTGCACCTAAACTTCTATTGGAGTTCCCACAGTAAGGAAGGATCTAGTTCAATCATAGTCAAAGCCCAAGTGAAGTGGTGTTGGTCCACCCATTGATCCACTCAATCCCAAGGCTTAGGAATTTCAACAGGGCTTCATCTCCACCGAACGAAGCTACCTCATCGATCTTGAGAGCCGGTGATCACCTCCAGTGAGGTATGGAATTTTTTGACCACTTAGCTTAGGAGGTGTTTTTCCTTTGTGAAAGAAATGTTTATGGCATGTGAAATCCACCATTAGATAGGTTTGTAATTATGCTTAGATGGTGTGGGTACAATTTCATTCCAATCTGAGCTCAATCGAGCTCGGATCTCCCCTTAGACCATGGACGGTCTACATTGATCAGTAGAGAAGAACTTGGCTCATCTCAGCCATCCATCCACCCATTTTAGATGGACGACTGAGAATATTTAGCACGTTTAGTAAATCAATTATCCTTTATAAATCGTGAATGGATTCTTAACCATCTGATCTTTGATCGGACGATCGAGGATAAAAGTGCGTGCGCCGCCACTGCCATTTGGGATGTGGCGTTTAAGTCACCCCTTCATGACGTGACATGTGTGAAGCGCGCTGACCGCCACCACCACGCATCACGCCGTGAGCTAAGGATTAAGCAGAGATTAGTAAGGGTATTAATTAATTCTTAATTAATCCATAGAACTTCTAAAATTCATAATTCCCTCTAGAAAAATTAGAAAAATGATATGGAAAGATAATTTCATCTAGAACATTTTAAAAATGATTTCAATAGATTTTGAGTTACTCTTTTCTCTAAATTTAGGTTTCTTTAAGAATATTAATTAGCAAATTACTCTTTAATTAGGTCATCAATTAATCTCAAATTTTTTGGGTTCATTTTAGGAGATAACCTCTGCCTCCCTTAATTTTCTTGAGATTTATTGAGGGCTTAATTGGGGAAATTGCTATTTCTTTCCCTAAGTACCTCTTTCATGTAATTAAGGGTAATTAAGGTTTAAATTAGTATTTTAATCCATTATTGAGGTTGATTAAGGTTAGATCCAGTAAGTAGGATATTTATAGAATATTTTGGGGCATTTCCCCTAAGCTATTCCCTAAACACCCTCTTCTCTCCTTAATTCCCTCTTAATTAAGAGTTAATTCATTAATTATCCCCTTAATCAAATTCTTGAAAATTCTAAAAAGTTCCAGAACTTAATTAATCTACTTTGGATAGATTTTTATGTGTGTAATAGCCTAAGTTCAATTAAGGAAATCAAAACCCAATTCATAAGTATGAAAGGGTGTTTTGAAATTACTTAAGCTCTTAGCTTAATTAACTTTTAATTGTAAGCCAAATTGCATTAGGCATTTTTCTTATTAAGTGCATTGTAAATTTAAATTCCTTGTGGGTTTTATGTCATCTCATTGGCTCATAATTATTTGGTTAGTTCTTCTAAGGTGGTGTAGGTAAGGTTTAATTAAGTCACTTAATTCATACTTTAACCTAATCAACACATAAAAATAAATCTAATCACTTAAAAATTAAACAAAAATAATCAACACATGTGGGAATGTGTTAAGGACAACAAACTCATTTTAACTTTTTTAAAATTAAAACAAACTCAAACCTAAACAAAAATCATAATGAATTCACTTTGATTTATTTTAAGCTTTCTTATTCCATAAGAATGTCTTTAGGATTTTAGTGAAATGAATTTGTTTACATGCTTTCATTGCTTTAAATCTTTCCCAAACATGTTAAGTTGTATCTCATGTGATTTCATGCATTCATAATTTCATTTCTAAAATTAAAAATGAAATTGTTTACTTTATGTCAAATTTGTATGTGTTGGCTAAAGTATAAATATGAGTGGCTATTGTCACTACTAAATCTAAATTATTTTCAAAACTCATAAATGAAATACCAAATCTGAAAGTATGCTCCTTATACTTTAATTATAAGCTTGCATATGAAATATTATACAACTATGCTTAGAATAGGTTTCCTTTCTTTCTTATGTTGGTATAATTTTGAATAGGAATTTGGTGAGTTATATGGCTCATTTGAAAAGAACCTAATGCTCACCTAATTTAATATCCTATTCAGCACTATGTTACCATCTAATAAGGGTTACCTACAATTGCATACATAAATTTCATAAACAAAATAAATCAATTAAAATAACTTTTGCATTTTCTCTTTTCATATCATTTGTTTTATACATATGTTTGTATTTAAGGAAAGTGGTATATTAATCTGGACAACCCTGAGGTTGTGAGGCTTTAAGTAGCCCTAAGTAGGTTTTATATCTTACATCTCTGGTTAACAATGGTGTCGTACTCACTTATGCTTTTCTTACTTTCATGTGTGTATGTTAAAATTGGATAAAGAAAACCTTTTCTATTAAAGAAAATCATGCATTCAACTTCTAAATTTCCTTAAATGAATTGCTTAGCATGCATCATAAAGTGTGTCTAATACTTTCATTTGTGTGTATATAGATGCTTAGGACTCATTCATATACATGTTATACATGTTGGGAAAGAATTGAAGTAATGTGTGTTTGTGGATTTTGTTCACTTTTCTTAATCTTAAAATACCTTTCTTTTTGGATAGGTTTATTTAGAATTCATCTAAACTTAGAATTAATTAAAGGACTTAATCAAAACATTCACCTAAATAAAATTAAGATGTCAAGCTACTTTAGAAATTACTTAGTTTAGGGAAGGAAAGAGAAGTTCTCTTCTCTTTCCCTCTCTTCATAACTTAGTAATTAATTTTAGGATTCACTAGAACCAAATAAAAACATGAAATAAAATCAATCTAAAATAATTAAACAAACCATCCTCTAAGTTGAACATGTGTTTCACACTTATAAAATTTGAACCTAAAGCCATGGCTAAGCATGCCACGCAAACCTTCAAAGCACACACATTAGCCCAAGTCACCACTTCTAGCTTTAGGTTAGGTCAGCACATGGTTTGATGCTTTATTTTATTTTTTGATATGTGTTTTAGACTGGATGTTAGGGTGTATGCTCATAGAATGAATGGTAAGATGCTCTTAGTCTAACTATTCTTTTCTGTAGGAGATTGTTCTGAAGGGGCGCTATCATGAATAATAATAAAAAATGCTTTTGCTTGCCAGTGCTTTATACCCCTAAGCATAATCCATAGGCCAGGTGGACTTGAGTACCCATGTGTGGGGTACTAAATCCAACATACATGTTTGGGATTTTTGTGGTTTGTTTTAGCTAACATTTATTTTGCAGGTGTTAGTTAGATTTTCACTTTCCCCTTTCATGTAAATTTTGCAATTAGGATTTTAGAATGATTGTTATGGGGATTAGGATGAGCATTGGTCATAAAATCCTATCTTATGTACCATGTGAAGCCTTGGAGCATCTACCTTTCAACCATCCAAAAGAAAGGAACAAAAGAAGAAAGAAAAAAGAAGAAGAAAGAAGAAAAGAAGAAAAAAGAAAGAAAGCTTGAAGACCCCCATAATAATGAATTCCTTTGCTTAATTGTAATTTAATTTATTTGTAATCTGGGTTGTATAAGGGTAGAGCTGAGCTACCCAAATTTGATATTTTTGGGTTAGTGCGGTGGTGCCCAACCACAACGGCCTTTCATTCTTTTTGTGATTAGCTTTATAAATTGATTGATGATTTGTTTAGATTTCGCATTAAGTGGCATGCTTTTCCTAGTTTCTTCCCAACTTTATGTATGGCCTGGATGACGATTAGGCTCCTTAGAAAAAAATAACTCTTTTACCCAATCTAACAACTCAAAACTAAAATAAGAAACTCATAACTTCACTTAAAGCCTAGGCTTAAAATCAAGATAAAAGAATTAGTAACCACTTAGCTGGATGAGTACTTTTCTTTATAACATCATGCACAAATGCATCTTGTTTCAATCTTGATTGGAGGGTTTTTACCCTTGCTAGAGAATTTTGGCTTGACCTATGAGAGTCATAGTGAGACACACCTCCTCCCTTCTCATTGATTTTGGCTAATAACTTGATTTCTCATCATTAGGCATAAAAATCCTATTATCCTGAGTCAAAAATAATTGTCCAAAAATAAAATAAAATGGAATATGAATTCCATTAGATTTAGGTCATTTGAAGCATATCTTTACATGATCTAGTTCTTTAGAGAGTGAGTTTAAGGACTTAGTCCCTTTCTAAAGAAATAACAGCTTAACTATCTTGCATTAAGTATATGACTTGCCTACATGTATTTAAAATCATAGGAGGAGTTAGTTGGCAACCACCACCAGGTGATTGTAAGTCCAAGCTATTGAGTAGTTTGTCCTCTCTTATGGAGACAAACCAAATACCCATTATTCTCCTTATATTTAGGTTTTGCTTTTGGCACTCGCTCCCTACATTTAGGTTATGAGGTTGCTTTTCTCTTTGTGATCCATAAAGCATAAATCCCCACCTCTTAGGCATATTTCATGATCTTATTTCATGTGATTTTAAGCCCAACATTTCTAATGAAAAATTCAACTCAAACAAATTAAATCAATTTCAAAAATATAAATCCCAACTATATGATAGTTTGAGATGCTTGCTAGGTTTCCTAGCATCATGGGGCATCTCCTACTTATCTTCCATTTTGGCTTCGATAATAACTCTCTCTTTGATCAATCCCATTTGATCTTCAAAAATAAACTAAATGATTGATAGTCCTTTCCTATTTAAATCTTTGAAGATAATGATCATTTACCTTAATCGAGAGTTTTCCTAAGGAATCCCTACTCTTTATAATGTAATTAACTATGGGGGCTTGCCCCTATAGGGAACTTAACAAACCTGATTTAAAATAAACCATGCTTTACTTTTCTATTTAAAGTAGGGGAAGAATCTCTGGTACATGTGCAGACCCATCATCCTTACGAGTCCTTATTGAGGTGATTAGGTCAATTAAAGGGTAGTGATTTCTATCTCTCAAGATAGTATACTATTCCTTGATGATCTACCCGATCACCTGAATAAGTACATTTGTGGATATGTATGGCATTCCAATAAGATGAATTTCTATAGTCTTATCTTTCTTTATCTCCCCAACAGATTTTGAAAGGCAACTCCTAATAGAAAATTTTCACCACAGGATTTTTTTGGTGACTCCATTAGGGATGGTTCCTCTCTCCATCTTTGATAAATGATTATTTTTTTTTGAATATCAATAGTGGGTTTGTACTTTGGTATGAATCTGAGACTATCATTCTTTCTGTTGACACTTAGCTTATTTTATCCTTAAGTTAAGTTGGCCAACATCTTTAGGTTTTAGTATCTCATCTTTAAGAGGTCTTAAAACCCCCGTTGGGTTCTCCAATGCGTAAAAATAAAAAGGTCTAAATAAAAAGAAAATATTTAAAGACTTTCTCCTTATCATCTTTATGATAAGGAAAGGGTCATCCTAAAAATAATAAAAACAAAATAAACATCCCATAAAGAACTTTGCTTTTCAAAAGCACTCTTTTTAAAAATGCACATAACAAAATATTTTCCACAAAATTTCTCTCAAAACACCCTCATTTAACAATTTTCTTAATTGTTATATGTAGAAACTTTCAAAAAATGAAACTAAACAATCATTTCCAAAAAGCACAAATGAATATCTTCTTTCAATTCACTTTGATGAAGATTTTATTCTCAAAATAAAATGAACAATCATCTTTTCAAAAAAAATCACAATCATAAAAATTTTCAAAAAGCATACATGAATCTTTTCATTCAATATACTCACGCTTATTGAATGAAAGTTTTATTTGCACATTCAATTAAACTTTCAAAATCACACATGAACCTTTCCTTTCAATACACTCATACATATTGTGGGAAAGTTTCATCCTCAAATAAATCTAAATTTTCAAAAGCACAAATGAATATGTTATTTAATTTTACTTTGATAAAGATTTCATTTTCAAAATAAAATGAACAATCATCTCTCCAAAAATCAAAATCATAAGAAGTAAAATATTTAGAAAAGCACATATGAACCTTTCCATTCAATATACCCAAACCTACTGAATGGAAGTTTCATTTTCAAATAAAATTACAATTTTCAAAAAGCACATATTAACATCTTCGTTTAATATACTCAAATTTATTAAGTGGAGATTTCATCCCCAAATAATTTTTTTTTTAAAAAAAATAACATCTTTGGAAATCCCACTTAAACATATCTCACATGTGATTAAGTTGGAATTCCTCTCTTTCAAAAAGCAATAATCACACACAAAATCAAAATCTCATATTCCAAAAATAAGGTTGATTTCCATTCCTACATACCCAAATTTGTTGGATAGAAGTTCCCTTTTCAAAAATCCAAAACTTAACAATCATATTTTCCAAATCAAAAATTTCTAAAACACTTTTGGAACTTCACTTAACATACCCAAATTTGTTAAGTGGAGTATTCAAATCCTAAATTCAAAAATTTTCAATACACTTTTGGAACTTCACTTAACATACCCAAATTTGTTAAGTAGAGTATCCAAACTCAAAATCCAAAAAAAATTCAAAACACATTTTGGAACTTCATTTAGCATAATCAAATTTGCTAAGTGAAGTCTCCAAATCCAAAACCAAAAAATTTCAAAACACTTTTGGAACTTCATTTAACATACCCAAATTTATTAAGTGAAGTCTCCAAATCCAAGATCAAACATTTTCAAAACACTATTGGAACATCACTTATCATACCCAATTTGTTAAGTAGTGTAACCAAACTCAAAATCCAAAAAATTTTCAAAACACATTTTGAAACTTCATTTAGCATACTCAAATTTGCTAAGTGAAGTCTCCAAATCCAAAACCAAAAATTTTTAAAACACTTTTGGAACTTCATTTAACACACCCAAATTTATTAAGTGAAGTCTCCAAATCCAAAATCAAAAATTTTCAAAACACTTTTGGAACTTCATTTAACATACCCAAATTTGCTAAGTGAAGTCTCCAAATTTAAAACTCTTAAATTTTCAAAACACATTTGGAACTTCACTTAACATACTCAAATTTGTTAAGTGGAGTATCCAAATCCAAAATTCAAAATTTTTAAAACACATTTGGAATTTCATTTAGAATACTCAAATTTGCTAAGTGAAGTTTCCAAATCCCAAATCCAAAAAATTTTCAAAACAAATTTTGGAACTTCATTTAGCATACTCAAATTTGCTAAGTGAAGTCTCCAAATCCAAAGCCAACATTTTCAAACACCTTTGGAACTTCTTTCCTTAGCATACCATATTTACTAAGGAGGAGTTTCCATTTTTCAAAACAAAAACAAATCAAAAATTTTGAACACATCTTTTAGAATTTCACTTATCATACACAAATTTGCTGAATAAAATTTTCATTTCACCAAACTAAGTGGGGCTTTATCTTTAGCATACCAAATTTGCTAAAGTAAAAGTCTCCACTTTCAATCAAAAAAATCAAAATAAAAATGAAACACATTAGGATTTCCTTAGCATACCCAAATTTGCTAAGGATCCTATTTTTCAAACCAAAAAAAAAATGAAACACCTTTGAATCTTCTTTCTTTAACATACCAAATTTGTTAAAGAGAATTTTTCATTTTCAGAAACAAATCAACAAGAAAAATGAAACAACTTAGGATTTTTTTAGCATACCCAAATTTGCTAAGAATCCTATCTTAAAAAAAAATCAAACAAACACACTTGGGTTCTTCACTTAGCATACCTAAATTCGCTATGTGGGGATCCCAAAATTTCCAAAATCAAACAAATTTCACAAAAAAAAATAATCACTTTTCAAAATACTTCACTTAGCATACTCAGATTTGCTAAGTAAAATTCTAAGATCATCAATCAAAAATAAAATCAATTGACCCTTACTTTAACATACCCAAATTTGTTAAAGGAAAGGGTCCTCAAAATCAAAAATTTCAAATTCAAAACAAACATGAACCTTTGGAACCATCCTTCCCAAAAAATTTAAATCTATATTTCAACATACCCAAATTTGTTGAAGTTGGATTCATATTCAAAAAAGTTCCTTTGTCAATCAATTCTAAATCTTCTCAAATCTATTTGAACCCCACTTAACACTTCCAAGTGGTTGGATGTGGGTTCAAATTTTCAAATCAAATTCAAAAAAATCTACAAAGATAGAAATCTGATACAAGCTCATTTATCATTATAGAATCTTTACAGTCATTGATAGTGCAACAGCAGTTCAGTTTCAGTCTTTCATAATTATTCTAAAATGATTGGTTCTCAGAAGTTTGTCTTTACTTTCCCCCATGGTATGGATCTGGCTTTAGATAAGGCCGACTTCCCCTGTTTGGACCATACCCACCTGATTCACTTTGGTCGGGGATTTGAAGGAGCCAGGATCACTTGTGAGGGCATTCCCCTCACCACAGTAAGCAGGACCAAGGTGACTAGGCAGAAACCAGTCACCAGGATAGACTTACCTTTTGATTTGGATGTCTCCTCACTGAAGAGGAAAGCTATGGCAGTACCACAGACTTCAATACCAACTGTGCCAGCAGTACCGGTTCCAGTTGCAGTTTATCCTAGGGTTTCTTAGGTTGCCCCAGTAAGGACTAATACCCTCTCATTTGTACCCTCTAAGGGTAAGGCTCTCCTAGTCTCAGGGCTTGCCTCTCCAACATTTGAGTATGGGTGTAGTTTGCACTCCTCCCGTCCTACCCGTACCCAATATATGAACAAGAACTATATGATTAAGGGGTCCCACACTCAGATAGATAGGGAGCTAGAGGCAGCAGCTCGATCAACCATGGATAAGTCTCCCATCATCACTTCACCATTGGTTACAGAAAACTAGTTTCATCCTCTCTCTAGGTCAGACAGGGAGGATGCTAGGAGGATCAGTTCATCACCTCCTCTAGTGGTGCAGTTGTGCCAATAATTTGTAGGAGTTGAAGGTGGTATCGGCCTCGATGCATATATGCCGGTAGTGAGAAT
Organism: Cymbidium sinense; assembly: GCA_021442155.1. Lineage (NCBI taxonomy): Eukaryota > Viridiplantae > Streptophyta > Magnoliopsida > Asparagales > Orchidaceae > Cymbidium > Cymbidium sinense. The sequence goes on along the minus strand of JAKCPB010000275.1, from coordinate 198,227 downwards.
CTGATCGGTAAGGGACACTATTTGACCTTCGATCTACTATCCCCTACAGTGTAGGGAGGCATATTCATTAAGAGAGGGCTCGTAAGGCCCATACATTATATGTTACTAGAAGGGAGTTACAGAGGTTCAGCTATTAGTCGGCCAGTTCTACTTTGATTGACTTCCCAACTCGGTGCATTATCCACGCCGACCATACTGACAGCATTCTTCTTACTAGGACCAGTCATCAAAGGAGGGTAGCTCCTATACATAAAGAGTCGGTGGTGTCTCCACCCCACCGCTCTATCCCTCGTCTGTCATCATTAGTGCAAGTCCCCACATCTCCTGTTCCAGCTAAGTCCATAATGACCACATCCGGGGAAAAGCTCATCCCATTGGTGATCTGGCTACGGTCGAGTGATCCTACCCCTTCTACACCCTCTATTATGGTAGGGTCGAGCTCTCATGCTCGACCTTCTACCCCAATGGTGGTGCGAAAGGACAAGCAACCCCCAAGCATTGTGAAAGGAGTGGTGACCCCGAAGCAATGTGGTCCTCCCTTCACCAACTCTGCCAGTTCAGCAGGATGTGGAGATGGTGGCAGTCACTTTAGATATTTCAACTGATAGTCTAGGTGCACCAGTGATAGTGGAACATCCGAGAGTTGTTATCATTTTCATAGCAAGTGGCAGTCAAGAATGTCATTCATCTAGAGAGAATAGTCCACATAGGATTGACTCTCCAATGGTAGGTGAGGTCTGGTGCCTCTCAGTACATGACAGTGATCACACCTATCAGCCTAGATCATTTGTTCCCATTCAGATAGACCATTCTCTTGAGGAGATATATCACATTATCTTATAGATAAGAAGGAGATTTTGGGGTACGATTGGTCAGATGAGGAGAAAGTTAGCTTCGATCCCAATGAAGATGACTTATTAGGAGACTCAGCTGAGATCTGCATGGTTAACACATGGGGTTCTCTCCTCAGGGAACAACAGGCCATGGAAGGTGATGAGGTTGATCAGAAAGACACTACAGCATCAACCCAACACCTCTAACATCAATTATGGCAGAAGGATGAGTAGCTTGATAGGATGGCACGATAGTTAGAAGACTTGTTAGCAGCAGTTTCAACACTACAAAAATAAGCCCTAGTAGCTCATCCAACAATAGTCGATGTCAATCAGCCTAAGTTAGTGCATGTCTTGGACCCAACCAAGACTCTACCTCCCGTTGAGCAAGGTAACACTAACCTGTATAAGAAGGTAGTGGAAAGTACCTCCACACAAGAAAAAGATAAAATCCATGATTAAGCAGCATGTGAAGTAAGCTTTGGCTCAAGTCCGGGGAGGATAATCGGTTCCAAAGGGTAGACCCTACCCAGATGAATTTGATACCATCCAATATCCCAAAGGATTTATGCCTCCTTCCTTCAAGAGCTTCAATGGTAGTGGAAACCCAAGGTAGCATATTGCACACTTTTGAGCCCGTTATTGTAATGCAAGTGGCAGTGATGCTCTGCTTTTTTTCCTTTTCATTAGTAGCCTAGCAGTGATTGCTTTTGATTGGTATGCTTAATTGTCTAACAGTTTAGTGAAGATATTTGCTGAGTTAGAGCAACTCTTTATCAAGAGGTTTGCTGGAGCTCAGTAAATGGTTACTGTAGATGATCTCGTTGTAGCATAACATCACTCAGGTGAGTCCCTTATAGATTATATTCTCCGAAGGTGTAACCTGAGTATGAAGTGTGAATCGTAGCTGTCTGAATAGCATGCCATTGAGATTCTCTTGAAGGATATCCATGGCCCAATCACCTTCATGCTTAAGGGCTTCATTATCAAGATATTTGAGAAGCTAATCAACAAGGTGGCTAGTCTACAAGGAGAGACCTTTTTCAAGATCAATCGCCCAGGCAGAAGCCCCAAAAGGTCTATAAGAAGAAACCTGGAGTAGTAGCAGCAATATATAAGGGAAAGCAGCCAACTAGAGATCAGTCCAAGAGACCACGACCTCAGCAGACTCCACCTCCTTTGCCACCACTGAGGTAGCTCTACCGACCTCCACAACAGCCTCCACGATTTACTCAGCCACCACCTCAGCCATACCACTAGCAGCAGCGACATGCATACCCGTCTCCAAGTAGCTATGGTCCACCTACTATTTTAGATAATCTCAACAAACCTTATTCTTTTAAGAGGGAGGTAATCGGGAATATTTTTAAGAATATCTTAAAAATGCTTAATTTTTAGCTACTTGAGCCTAGGATACCGAAGAAAGTAGGCAATAGTCATGATCCAAACTTTTGCTCCTACCACGGTACGCTAGGTCACATTTTGGAGGTTTGCTTCACATTTTAGGACTAGCTTGAACATAACTTTAAGACTGGTGCTGTAGTCATCCCAAACAAATATCTTATGGAATAACCATCTAGTTCCATTAAGGTAATCCTTGTGGATGCAAGTGATCCTACCAAAACCAAAGAAGGTTGGGATATCTCTTTATCCAAAACCTCTAAGAAGATTGTTCAGATGAACAGGAAACTTTGCTTGCAGGTGCCTAAGTCAGCTCAAACTTCCAACATCAAGAAAAGTTTACAAGTTGCCAGTGCCAAGTCTAAGAAAGGGGAGCTCAGCGGGAGTGTAGCATGTCGACAGATAGTCCTTTGCTTGCACCACCAACCGTGTCCAACCTCCAACCTTTAATTGCAGCCTCCATATTGGAGACTTCTTCCACTTCAGCTAGCTTTACTTCCTCTACTAGTAGAACTTTTATATCGACAGTTGGGGGCACCAAACCCCCAGTCCCTCTTAATTTACTTGATTTTTACTATGCACCCACTCTAAAACTTAAAGAATCGAGGAATGAAGCTAAATTGAATTACATTTATGTCACTTCTGATGGGTTGTCTTCATCTACTCCTAATCATAACTCTTTAAGTCAAAATAACTATAACAATTTCAATCAATTTCCTCTTTCTGATTCAAAATTAGACTTTCCAACTTAGAAAACTATGGGTTCACCTCTTGAGATAGACTTAGAATCATCTGATTCTGAGGGTCCCATAGGAGAAGCTATAGGTGAGTCTGATATGCAGGTAGAACTTTCCATTACCCTATCAAAAGAGATCATCGAAGTCAACCCCCATAGTGGCAAGGTCCTACCTCCTAGGACAACACCTCAAGATAGAGAAAAATAAGTCATTGGTATAGAGGAATGAGAAGACCCTCCACAAAATACCCCACCCTTGGATATGCATGTGGAGAACTGGCCCATGGTGGACTACTATGTCCTTTCTCATCTAAGAAAGTTATCATCTAAGCTAAGCATATATGATGCCCTTATCTTATCCAAAGAGATGACGGAATCCCTAATCAAGGCTCTCCTAGATCTTGAAATATGCTTAGCTCAGCTGACCACTGTAGGTGAGGAGGCACATTATGCAAAAAAATCCTAGAGGATCACCTTCACAAATGAAGACCTTCTTTTGGGGGACATGCAGCACAACCGACCCCTAAACATCATAGTTGATATGGACAAATTTAGATTGGCTAGAGTTCTCGTGGATACAGGAGCATTGATCAACATTATGAGTCTAAAGACTCATACTTATTTGAGGATTGACATCTCTACCCTCTGAGGAGATCGGATGATGTTGAGAGGATTCAATGAGCAAGGCGAGAGGGCTTTAGGTTCTATAGTGTTACATTTGGAAATTGGTGACTAGAAGACTGAAGCTAAGTTTTACATCATTGATTTAAATACTTCATTCACTACTTTACTTGGAAGGCCTTGGATACATCAAAATAAGATCATTTCATCCTCCCTACATCACTGCATCAAGTTCAGAAAAGATGAGATTAAATACCATATCAATGGAGATGAAAAGCCATTTTAAGTTAAAGAGGTTGAGATTTATGAGGATGCGGCCTACTATCTTCCTCAAAACACCCTTTTTTGTAAACTTGGAGAAAATTCAAATGCAAATGCAAATGAAAAAGAAAATCCAAAAGAAAAAGAAAAGAAAAGTGAAACACCAAGTGAACAAGAAAGGGAAATTGAAGAAGAAATAGATTCTCATATCACTTTCCACCCACAGTTTATTCTGTCATATGGACATGTGGGTAGAATGGCTCAATCTCCACCAGGCAAAGGTAGAGGTAGAAATAGAGGCAATTCCAAAGGTGGAAGACCCTCAAGTTGGCCTTCAGCCAATAGGGGATATGTCCCAATTCATAGAAGTACCACGGCTATTCACATAAACTTGGAATCCAGTTCAGAGGATGAGTTTAATGTGATTAGTATACTAGACAACCCCTCTCAGTAAGGCCCATTGGAGGTGACTTTCGATCCAAACAGTGACAAAGATAAGGCCTCCAGTCAAAGCAAGTATTCGAATCAGATGCAAGTAAAACTATCAGACATCAGCTGGAAACCTTAGCTCTAACCTCACTTTCATCTCAAAAGGTTGAAGGTTTAGTAGTTAAGGAAGCCCCTCAGTTTTCCAAAGAGATGAAGCCAAAGAGGTTCTTTTTGGGATCATCTTCCTCAAGTCCTGAAGTGGATGTAGAACTTGAGGAGGATACTTTTAAAGAATTAATGGAATTACCATTTGATGTTTAATCTCCTTATGTTCAAAATCTTAAACAAAAAGGTTTGGTCCCTCACACATGGTCGAGGCACAGGTTAGAGTACTTTGAGAAACTTCGGAATAATATAGGCAGGGAAGCATAGTTAAGATCAGGACTAGGATTCGGCACAATGGGTCCAGTTGATGATGAAGATTATTGCTTAGTTATCACCAACCATTTGGAGTCTGATAGGTTCTTCTCATACACACCCAACTCTTATGAGGATATGTGTTTAGAAACCTCAAATAATCCAAATGATCTCCAAATCAAGGATGCATCTCTATAATTTGAAGAGGAGATTCATTCAACAATTGACAAGCTTAAAGAAATTAACCTTGTGATAGAATAAAATCCATGCCTGACATACATCAATTCGTTGCTGAAGAAGAAGAAACCAATGTCTTAGTTAGGCTATTGACTGAGTTTAAAGACTATTTCGCATGGAGTTATGAAGAAATGCCTAGATTATCTCTTGACATTGCAGTCCACATGTTAGCAATAGACCCTAATGTTACCCCTATTAATCAAGCTTCTAGACGCATGCAATTAGAAATTAAACAACAGGTCATTTCTGAAGTCAAGAAACTAATCAATGTTGGTTTCATCATGGATAAAAAATATCATACCTTGTTAGCTAGTGTCATCCCAATTAAGAAGAAGAATGGCCGAATTCGCATTTGTGTCAATTTTAGGGACATAAACAAGGCATGTCATAAGGATGAGTTTCCTCTTCCTATACCAGAATTAATGGTGGACATTGCCTTATCTCATGCAGTGTTTTCTTTCATGGATGGGTCATCTTGCTACAACCAAATCAAGATGCCTTCTGAAGATGAAAGAAACACCACTTTTCAAACCCTGATCAAAATCTTCTGTTATAGGGTCATGCCTTTCGGCCTTAAAAATACTAGTGCTACATACCAATAGGCCATGAGACAGATCTTCAACAAACTCATGCATCATCAGGTTGAGTGCTATGTTGATGATCTCGTAGTTAAGAGTAAAGAAAAGGAAGACCATCTCTTTGACTTGAAAGTAGTTTTTGAATGGTTAAGATAATGCAACCTCAAAATGAATCCCCTAAAGTGTGCATCCGGACTAGCTCCAGGGAAATTCCTTTGGTTTATTATCTGACCCTGAGGAATAGAAATAGATCCTAAAAAGATTAAAGCTATCTTAGAAATGTCACCTCCTAAAAGTCTAACACAACTCAGATCCTTCCAAGGATGGCTGGCGTATCTAAGATGCTTTATCTCTAACCTATCAGAGAGATGCAATCTATTTTCAGCACTTGTTAAAATGGATGTCAAGTTTAAGTGGGATGATAAGTTCCAGCATGCATTTGAAGACACTAAGCAGTATTTGGTGAAACCGCTAGTTCTAGCAGTCCCTATCCTGGATAGGCCACTCATCCTCTACATTGCTGCATTAGATGACTCTCTTAGTGCTCTATTGGCCCAAGCCAATGATGAGGGGAAGGAAAGTACTCTCTACTACCATAGCCATCATCTGATACCTACTGAAGTTAACTACCCACCCATTAAGAAACATTGCCTAGCTTTGATCTTTGTTTCCCAAAAGCTATGACATTATATGCTTCCTCATAAGGTGAACTTGATCTCTAGAATAAATCCACTATAGTACCTCATGATACAGCCAACATTATCCAGACATTTGGCATGCTGGTCCATGATACTCTCATAGTTTGACATCACTTTTGTACCCCTTCATGCAGTTAAAGGATAGGCATGAGCAAATTTCTTAGCAGCACACCCACTTCCTGCTGATTCTCTGGTTAGTGATGATCTCCCAGATGAACAAATCATGAACTTAGGGGAGGCTGACAATCATCGATGGGTGATGTATTTTGATGGTGCTACTTCTTTTCTTAAAGGTGAAGCACCATGATCTACTATTCTAGGAAGAGCAAGAGTAGGAATAGTTCTCCTAACTCCAGATCGCAATGTGATGAGATTCTCATACTATCTTTCCAACCCCTGCACCAACAACAAAGCTGAGTATGAGGCTTTGATTTTCAATTTGGAATTATCCATCATAATTTGTGTCTAAGGCATCAACATCTATGGGGATTCTCAGCTGGTCATCAACTAGATTGTCAGGTCTTATAAGATTCTCAATCCCAAGCTCCATCATTACCACAAGTACACCATGAAGTTGTTGTCCCAGATTCCTGAGGTCACCATCTACAAGGTTCCTTGAGCAGAAAACATAGTAGCAACTGCCTTAGCCAAACTTGCCAAAGAATTAGCATGTCTGAAAGATGAGTCCATTCCAATAAGGGTCCAAAATAGATAAATCTTGTCCCTTATTGATGCTGAACTCATCGAGAGACTTTCTCTTGAAGGGGAGGTTGCCATTGCCAACAAGGATGAGGAGCTGGATTGGAGGCAACAATTCATGGATTATCTAACTAAAGGAAAACTACCTCAAGAAATGTTACAAGCCCATCAGGTAAAATAGAGAGCTCTTTCCCACGCTCCTGTTGATGGTACCCTATACCACCGATCTTTTGACCAAATGTGGTTACATTATTTAGAAAAGTACAAAGCCCATGTCATTATAACCCAGGTACATTCAAGACTATGCGAAGCACATCAATCCGGTCCAAAGATGAAAGTGAAGATTAAGAGACTAGGATATTATTAGCCTTCGATGATCATAGATTGTATGGATGTAGCTAGAAGATGCCATGAGTGTTTGATACACGGTGTGGTCCTCCACCAACCACCCAACATCCTACACCCTACTTTAGCTTCCTGGCCATTTGAGTGTTGGGGTATCGACATTGTGGGTCCGATCGATCCTCCTTCTTCCAAGGGGCATCAATTCATCTTAGCTGTCACTGACTACTTTTTCAAATGGGCAAAAGCCATCCCACTCAGAAAGATCACAACTCAGCATGTCAATTTTTTAGGAACCATATCGTATATAGGTTTAGGGTGTATCGATGAATTATATTCAATAATGGTACTACATTCAAAAGCATGAAGATCAACAGCATTTCTAGAAGAAATGGTATAGATTGGAGATACTCCACCATCTACTATCTTAGAGCTAATGGCTTAGTAGAAGCCTTCAATAAAACTCTCATCCAGATCCTGAAGAAGACATTGGATGTCAACAAAAGATAGTGGCATGAGCAGTTGGTTGAAGCCTTATGGGCTTACCACACCACATACAGGACTCCTACCCGATCTACTCCATTTTCCTTAGTTTATGGATCTGAAGCCGTTCTACCTTTATAAGTTCAGCTTGCATCACTATGGATAGCATTGGGTAGCCGAATCACTATAGAGTAGAATGCTAAGTCGTGGTTGTATAGTTTACATGTGTAATGTGAACATCTTTCTTAAGTCATAACATAAAAGTACATTAGAATAGATTTAAGCAAGTGTTATATTCTTTTCAAATAAACTATACACTTTATAATTCCTATTCAAATCCATGTTAAAATAAGAGAAGAAAATCACATAACACATCCTACGTTATAATTATATGCAAGCATGTAAGTACTTATAAGTAGCATCACTTCATTTATAATTATTGATTTATAGGTTTTGAAAATAATTTTTGATTTAATAGAAATAATAGCCAATCTTATTATTAACTTTAGCCAAAACATGCAATTTGACATAAAAGGAAGCATTTTATTTAATTTGATTTTTTTTTAAAAAGATATGAATGCATGATTTCATATGGCATACAATATTTAACATGCTTGGAAAGAAATAAAGTGATGCAAGCAAATGGCTTCATTCACCCTAATGAATTCCTGAGAACAGTCCTATAAAATAAGATTATTCAAAGTGAATCAAAATTCTTTAAAGAGATTTTTAATTTTGAATTTGATTTGATTTAGTAAATATGAAAAGCGTTTGCAGGACCAAATCCATTTCCCACATGTGTGAATCAATTTGGTTTGATTTTAGAACAATTTGGTTGATTTTTATGTTTTATTTAACTTAAGGTTTGAATTAAATCCATTAATTACCCTTACCTACACAACTTTAACATAATTAAATAAGTAATTATGAGCTAACATATGATATGCAACCACATAGAATTTAAATTAGCAATGCACCTAAGAAATAAAGAGGCTCAATGCAATTGACTCACAATTATTGATTAATTAAGCTAAAGGGTTTTCATTAAGTACTTTCCTAATCTTCCCACACATCTGAGTTGGATATGATTTTCTCAAACTTACCTTAGGCTTTTGAACAAATAAGGATCTACCCAAAAATTAAGTTGATTAAGTTTTGGAGTTGATTTGAATTTGAATTTAATTAATTAAGCTATTAAATGAAATGATTACATCAGTAATCAATTTGTAAATTAAGTGTTATCCAAATGAAATAAACTTTGGGAAAAAGATTGGAAAGGAAATTCTAATTTCATTCCCTAAGTCCATTCACTATTTCATGGTGATTCGCAAACTTAATTAATGAATTTATCACTATTTAATAGGTTAATTAATCATTTAATTTATTAAGAGAGTGATTAGGGGTGAATCAAGTAATTCCCTTAATTAGCCCGATAATAAATTCTAAGAAAATCGTGGGAAGCAGAGGTCATCCCACCAATCAACTCTAGGAAATTTTGAATTAATTGATGAAGTAATTAAGGAGTAATTAGCCTAATTACATTCCCAATAAAGCCCAAATTGAGTGATGGTTAGTGTTCAAAATTAATTAAACTTAATTTTGTATTATTCTTCTTTAAATTATCTCTAAAATGAACTTAAGTTTATATTTTTTAGATTTTTTTGCAATTAGTTATGAATTTATGAAGTTTTTGTGATTAATGGATAATTAAAATAGCCTAATTAATTTACTAATCCCATCAGTGCCACATGGATTATTGATGTGGAGCGCTTTCCACGCGATGCGATGGGATTAGTTATTTAAGTTGCCACATCGCGTGCTGCATCAACTGGTGGTGGAACGTGCTTCCTCCTGGACCATTTGATCAGTGATCGGATGGCCAGGATTAATCATGTGGTTATAAAGGGTTTTAATCAAAGATTTAACGTGATTAAATCAGGGTTGTCAATCCAAAATATGCGGGATGAACGACTGATGATTCATCCCTGCCTAAGCTGGAGGAGACGAAGGCCGTCCATCCTCCATGGCTTGATTCGAGCTCACCTAAGCTTGGATTAGGTTAGGATTTACCCCACACCATCAAGAGGTGTAGGGAAGAACATCCAATGGCTAGAATTTAATGGGATTATAATTCTCTTCAAAAAGGACCAAGCATTTTAAATAGAGGATTAGTTTTGAGCAATACCTTGTCAAAGGCTATCACCGGTGCTTCCAATGGTGGAGGTAGCTTTGTCTAGTAGAGATGAAGTCCTATTGAAAGTTTCAAGTCTTGATTTGAAGTAAGTTGCTTGGTTGACCAAGCTTCGTTCCAATGACTGTTAGCTTTGGTCTAGGTGAGGCTTCGCGTGGCTTAGAGGCTTGGGAAACACTTTGGGTGAGCTCGACTAGCTCCCTTGATGGTGCTTGCAAAGTGAATTTGGTTTGGTGGAGAATTAGATGAATTGGAGTTTGGAATTACCTCCCCTATTTCAGCTTTGAAAAAAATCGAGAAGGAGAAATTCAAGATGCTTGGAAATGGCCTTTGGAAGTTTGGAAGAGCCTACTTTTGATTCCTAGAGCTCAATCGATTGCAAGGTCTGTGGTTTGAGTGGGAATGATGGGGAGTGTATCTCCCCCTCCTTGGATCGGGCAGTCGAGAGCCATCTTGTTATTTTCCTTCAATTGCTTGGATTGATTGGTTTATTTTGGCTGTTATGCACTCCATGTGGTTCGTTTTAGGCAAAGGAGTGAAAGAGAGGGAGTGCACATGTGCTAGGTGGGTGTATGGAGTGATCCAAGTGATGAATTTTGATTGAAGGGGTTAGTTTGGACTTGGGTTGGGTCATGGTTGACCCAAACCAATTGGGTCATGTTCACCACCCTCCTTGGTGTCCCTTTGGTCCACTACGAGGATGCCAAGTGGCCTTGAGAAAGAATTTGCCAAAATCCAAGTGGATTTGTCCATAAGTTACCCTTTAGCCTAAGGGTAAAATGGTCATTTAGCATTGATTTTGATTTGGGCAGATTTAAAATGATTCAATAGTGGGTTGGGCCAAATTTTAAGTGATTTGGAGTTCATTTGGTTTGAATTGGTTCAATTTCATAATTAGGTCAAGTTGGGTCAATTTGGGTTAGGTTGACCAATTGGTCAAATTGGGTCAAACTATAGGTTAGGACAAGTTCAAATGATCATTTGGAACCTATGGGTATCATTGGTTTGGTTCAATTTGACTTATATTTGGTTTTGGTTCATTTAGGTTAATTTAGGTCAAATGGGTCAAGTTGACCAATTTGACCCATTTAACCCAATTGGGTTAGGTCATGGGTTGGTTTAGGCTTGGTTGATCATTTGAAATGTATTGCAAACTTTAGTTTCAATCAATTGGTTTTGGTTTGATTTCAAGTTGATTTGACCTTTTAGGTCAAGTTAGGTTCATGATCAATTAGGCTAGGTTGGGTCTAGTTGGCCAACTGAAGCTTTGGTCAAGTTCAACAAGTAATTTAGAATTAATTTGACCCATAGGTTGCAATCAATTTGGCTTAGATCAATATTTGACTCATTTTGACTTTTTAGGTCAACTTGGGTCAACTTGGGCCAAGTGGCCAATTTGGCTTGTTTAGGCTCAATTGATGGCTTGATCATGTTCAATCATTGATTTTAGATTGGTTTAGATCGATGGTTTCAATTAATTTAGTTTATGGTGGATTTTGGCTAGTTTAGGTTTTATTTGGGCTAAGTGTAACTTGGTCAAAGGTTATGTTTGACTTGGTTTGACCCAAGTTAAGTGATTGATCATCCTAAGATGATTGTTGCTCATAATGTGAGGCTTAGATGACCTTAGTTTAATCCAATTTGGGTTGGATTAGAATTGGCTCTAAAAGGTGCTTTAGGTCACTTTGGGTCAAGTGAGTCTAAGTGGGTCAATTGACTTGATCAAGGCTTGATTTAGGTTTGGTTGAACTCACATATGAACTTATGATTGAAATAAAAATCCAATTGCAAGTGATTTGATGTCATGTGGGTTTTGATTCATTTGACAATTTCAAGTCAAAAGGGTGAGTATGGCTTTGACTTGGGTTAGTTTGATTTTAGTTTGATGATTGAGGTTTATGTTTATGTTTGGGTTTGTGATTGAAGGATTGATTATTTGAAGAGAAAATCCAAAGGTTTGGATTGATTTAAGAATGATTTGGCTAGATTCAAGAATTTGACTTGAAAGAGCATAGGATGGATTTAAGTTGGATTTGGACTTGAGTTTTGAATTTTGTTTTGGTTATTTGAATGTATAATTCATTTATATTTGTGAATATAAATGAGAGTATAAATGAATTATGAGAAAATATTTTGAATTTAGAGTGATTTGGGCTTGTTTTGGTTAAGTTTAAGGATTTGACTTGAAAGAGTATAAGTTGGATTTTGGTTGGATTTGGATTTGAGTTTTGAGTTGATTTTTGGTTATTTGAATTTATATTTCATTTATATTTGTGAATATAAATGAGAGTATAAATGAGATATGAGAAAATCTTTTGAATTTGGAGTGATTTGGATTTAGGCTTTGAATTGAGTTTTGATTATTTAGATTTATATTTTATTTATATTTGTGAATATAAATAAGAATATAAATGGGTTATGAGAAAATCTTTTGAATTTAGAGTGATTGGATTTGATTTGAGCTAAATCCATAAGAAAAAATCAAAGGGCTTAGGAAAGATTTTGTGACTTGAATTCAATCATGAGTTTCAATCATTTGATTTGGAATTGATTCATAATTTGGATTTTGGAATTGATTTGATGATTTGAGAAAATCACTTGGGTTTGAATTGATTTAAGGTTTAATTTGAGCTAAGTCCATAAGATGAAACCAAAGGGCTTAGGAAAGGCTTTGTATTTGATTGAAGATTTGAGAAAATGAATTGAGTTGAAATTGATTTATGATTTAATTTGGATTGAACTTGGTTTGAATTTGAAGTTTGACTTGAAAGAAGGAAGTAAGGATTTGGTTGAAGCTAAAGGGTAGGAAAGTTTTCCTAATAGCCCTAAGGCATAACCTATTCCTATGGCTATCTATTCTAAGTCTCTAAGGTTAATTTAAGTGTTCACATAATCACTTGGAGTGTCTTAAGACTAAGGAACTCTTAGTGTTTAGAGGAGTCTTATATCTAAGATGGAGAGGTTGAAAGCTCACTCCAAAAATAAGGTTAACAAAGGACACCCAATAAGTGTGGTGTGATAGACAAGGCATACCGCACGTAATGGTGTTGATCAAGATGACCAACAACACTCGAATGATCACAACAGCAATGATCTACTCTTAAACCCAAGGTGTAGAAGGAATCAAAAGCTTAGTGCAACTCTACTTTTGTCTAAGACATAACAGAGTGAAGGAGGAACCCACTAGAGATTTAGTATGTGAACCTTCCACTATGGGAAAAGGTTTAAGTTATCCACAGGGGATAAGAGGTTTAATTTGATTTGTGTCTTGTTAGGGAGAAAATTGATTTAATTTATTGAATGTGAACTCTCCTAGGGGACTTTGGGGAGAGTTGATTGGATTAGAAGATTTGCATCTCATTGAGGCAGTTGATTTGATTTGTTTAATTTGGTTTGACTACACTAGGAGGTTGATTGGATTTATTTATTTATTTAGGATTGAAGTTGAATTTGTTTATTTTAATTTGAATGGAATGGCTTATCCTGACTATCAAAATATTTATCGAGACCAAAGGGTTGCCTTTGTATACAGCGACTATAAGAGAAAGCATAGCAAACTTACATCTTCCAAAGTAGAGATCAATTGCTGGGGTGATCGGTTGGCAACACAACAAATCGAACCCGACCTAAGGCGAACTATTGATTGAATATCATTAGGGGACTTAGATCAACTCAAAGATAGTCAAAATTAATTTCATTTTTAATTATGTTTGATGGATCCCATAAGTTTGTGATGAACTGCACTAAGTAGGGGCCATGTTGGCCTTGGCCTAACTTCAGATTTACCGATCCAAAGGGAGTAGTTTCTTAACCGAGGGGAGAACTATTGAACCAAGGGGTTGCCTTTTGATTTGCAATGGTCAATTCAGGGAAGAAAGCGTAGGGACTCACATCTTCCACTACAAAAGAATGCTGGGGTGACACAATAGCAAGGTAATATACCAACCTGACCTAGGGCTGACTAGTGAGTGAATGTTATTGGAGGACTTAAATCAGCTCAAAGATAGTCAAAATTAACTTCATTTTTTAATTATATTTGATGGATCCCATCAGTTTATGGTGGATTACACTGAGGAGGGGCTATGTTGGCCTTAGCCTAGCATCAGTTTTATTGATCCAAAGGGAGTATTTTCTCGACCGATGGGAGAACTATCCAACTTAATGGGTGCCTTTCAGTTTGTAATGATTAATTCAGGGAAGAAACCATGGGGACTAACATCTTTCCTAAATAAGAGACTACTAGGGTGACACATTAGTAAGGTAAAATGTCAACCCGACATAGGGCCGCCCGTCGATTTGTGACAGTCATGCTAGAAAGAATGCGTAGTATACTTACATCTTCTAAAGCGAAATGACTATCGGGGTAGCCTGTTTATGGCAAAGTAGATTAAATCCAACCTAAGGGTAACTATTGAGAGAGTGTCGATCCGAGGACTTATCTCTGCTCAAGAGCAGTTAGGCGGTTACTATAGGGAGTTCTGCTGACACTACCCCAAAGATAGGATGCCTACTTGGGAAATGGGTCATTGGGGACTTGAATTCCTAATCCACAAGCAAATTAATTTATTTATTTTCTTTTATTTATTTATCATGGACTCTATTGGTTTACGAGAGATCATACTAAGAATGAGCTTATATTAGCCTAGATCAATCTCAAATTTATTGAACTAAGGGAGAATCCATGCATCCGCTGAACAAATTCTCCAACCACAAGGGTTGATACTAGGATAGGGGGACTATCCAATCAAGAAGTAACCAGAGTAGTGTCTAAATGGGGTCAAAAAGGATGTGATCCAAGTAGACTGCCCACAAGGAAGGGGCCGCTTAGGGCTTTATCCAAACTCTTGGAGATGATAATAACTATAGGTATTCAGTTTCCAACACAATGAGAAAGCATGGGGACTCACTTCTACCAAGAGTGGTGTATCCACCGGGTGAATTATTATCAGCATAGTGAACATCAACCAACCTAAGATGTTCATCGATTTATGATATCAATGTAGGAAGAAAGTATCGAGTACTCACATCCTTCTACAAGGGAACTAATTGCTAGGGCAACTACTGGGTGAATGCCATTGGGGGACTAATATCAACTCAAAAGTAGTCAAGAGGGAAGGAGCCATTGAGGGATTTATCCTAGGCCTCAAATATACTCAACCTAGTCAGTACATGATGGCTAGTTCAAGAAGAAAGCGTGTAGGCTTACATCCTCTTAGACAAAGTCAATATGAAGTAGCTTATTAGCTGTGCAGTAAAATCTACCAAACTAATAAGGCGCTCATCGATTTGCAATGGTCAAGTCAGAAGGAAAGTGCGGAGACTCACATCCGCTGGATAGATGACCACTTGGGTGACAGACTAGTAAGGTAGCATGTCAATCCGACTTAGAGCAACTAATGAGTGAGTGTCACAGGGGCACATCAAAATAGCTCAAGATAAAAGATATTTGTTTGTTGGGGAATAGGATGCCGCTTAGGTTCTCTTACACCTGCCCTGGTATGCTAAGGAATTGATGAAATGGTGCCACAAGTGGCAATTGTTATCCCACCAAGAAAGGATGCCGCTTGAGTTCTCTTATACCTAACTTAGTCATCCTAGTCATATAGGATGCCTCTTGTGTTCTCTCACACCTATTCTAGTAGCACTGGGGAATTGTGGTTAATTTATGTTCATGTTATGAAAGAAGGATAGGATGCCTCTTGGGTTGTCTTACACCTAACCTAAACATGTCATGGCAGATTTGCAAATAAGCAAACAATGTTTTGAAAGAAGAGAATATTTTGATGAATTGGAATGGAATTTTTGAAGATAATTATTTTCAAACATGATTTCATGGGTAGTATTTCTTCAAATATAGCCCATTAATTAGAACCATCAGGTGTTTCCCTTTATAATCAATATACTGATAACATCCTCCTTGGTAGGCTTTCTCTATGACAAAATGGCCTTCCTAAGTGTGTTCAAACTTGCCTCCCACCTTTCGACTGGAAAAAATTGGTCTTCTTAGAACTAGAATAAGTTCTCCTGCTTGAAAAGTTCTAGGGCAGACTAGCTTATTGTGAGCTTGAATCATCTTGGCTTTGTACAACTTGAGGTTCTAGCATGCCTATAGGCATCTCTCCTCCGAACCTTTGAGCTCTTCTAATCGTAACTTGGCATTATGCTCTATAGGAATTTTACTACCCATTGCTATCCTTAATGATGGGAGCTGAACTTTTAATGGTAGAACGACTTCAGACCCATACACTAAGAAGAATAGGGTAGACTAAGTTGGAGTTCTATATGTGGTGTGGTATGCCCACAAGGCTTCAACTAACTGCTCATGTCACTGTAGCTTGTTATCATTAAGTGTCTTCTTTAGTATCTGAATGAGAGTTTTGTTGAATGCTTCTACTAGGCCATTTTCCCTGGGATAGTAGATGGTGGAGTATCTCCAATCTATATTGTGTCTTCTGGTGAAGCTGTTGATTTGGTGCTTTTGAATGCAGTACTATTATCATCTATAATTCATCGAGACACCCCGAACCTATATATGATATAGTTCCTAAAGAATTGGAGCACGTGCTGAATTGTGACCTCTCTAAGTGGGATTGCCTCTGCCCACTTGGAAAAGTAGTTGGTGGTAGCTAGGATGAACCAATGACCCTTGGAAGAAGGAGGATCAATAAGACCAACTATGTTGGTACCCCAACATTCAAATGACCATGAGGCCAATGTAGGATGTACAATGTTGGGTGGTTGAGGTAAGACCACACCGTGTACCTGACACTGATGGCATCTCCTAGCTTCATTCAACAGTCTATGATCATTGAAGGTCAATAGTATCCTAGTCTCTTGATCTTTACTTTCATCTTTTGACCAGATTGATGTGCTCTGCAAAGCCCTGAATGTACCTCAACCATGATCTTATGAGCTTCGTGTTTGTCTAAACAGTGTAACCACATTTGATCAAAAGATCGTCAACACAAAGTGTCATCCACGAGAACATAGGAGAAAGCTCTCTGCTTCATCTAATGGGCTTGTGACCTCTCTTGAGGTAGTTTGCCTCTAGTTAAGTAATCCATGAATGGTTTCCTCCAATCTAGCTCTTCATTTTTTTTGGAAATGACAACCTCCCCTTCAATCAAAAGTCTCTTGATGAGTTCAACATCAATAAGGGATAGGACTTGTCTATTTTGGACCCTTATTAGAATGGACTCATCTTCTGGGCAAACTAATTCCTTGGCGAGTTTGGCCAAAGCATCTGCTATCGTGTTCTCTCCTCGAGGAACCTTGTAGATGGTGATCTCTGGGATTTTGGCTAACAGCTTCATGGTGTACTCATGGTAGTGACGATGCTTAGGTTTTAGAACCTTATAGGACTCAACAATCTGGTTGATGACCACCTGAGAATCTCCGTACATGTTAATGTTTTTGACACACACTGTAATGGCTAACTCTAAAAAAGCAATCAGAGCCTCATATTCGGCTTCATTATTGGTGCATGGATCAAAGAGATAGTATGAGAATCTCATCACATCATGTTTTGGAGTTAAAAAAACTACTTTTACCCCTATCTTTCCTGAAAGAGTAGATCATGGTTCTTCTCCTTTGTGAAAAGAAGATGCACCATCAAAATACATCTCCCAGTTATGATTGTTAACCTCCCTTAGGTTCATGATTTCTTCGTCAGGAAGATCATCTTTAAGCAGGGAATCAGCAAGAAGTGGGTGTGATGCTAAGAAATCCGCTCGTGCTTGTCCTTTTACCACACGGAGGGGTACAAATGTGATATCAAACTATGAGAGAATCATGGACCAATATGTCAACCATCTAAATAATGTTGGTCATGTCATGAGATACTACAATGAATTGATTCTTGAAATCAAGTCCACCATATGAGAAAGCATGTATTGCCGTAGCTTTTCGGATGCAAAGATTAAAGCTAGTTAATATTTCTTAATTGGTGGGTGCTTCAGTGAGGATCAGACAATGGCTGAGGTAGTATAGAGCATTCTCCTTCCCTTCATCATTGGCTTGGGCCAACAAAGCACTGAGGGAGTCATCTAATGTAGTAGTGTAGAGGATTAGTGGCTTGCCCGGGATAGGGGTTGCTAGAACTTGAAGCTTCACCAAATACTTCTTAATTTCTTCAAGAGCATACTATCACTTGTCATCCCACTTGAACTTAGCATCCTTTTTAACAAGTGTTAAAAATGGCTTGCATCTGTCTAATAGATTAGAGATAAAGCGTCTTAGATACGCCAACCACCCTTGGAATGATATGAGTTGGGTTAGACTTTTAGGGGGTGACATTTCTAAGATGACTTTGATCTTTTTTGGGTCTATCTCTATTCCCCAGTGTCAGACAACATACCCTAGGAACTTCCCTGAAATTACTTTGATGCACACTTCAGTGGGTTCATTTTGAGGTTAAATTATCCTAACCATTTGAAAACTACTCTCAAGTCAAAGAGATGGTCTTCCTTTTCTTTACTTTTGACTACTAGATCATCAACATAGCATTCAACTTGATGATGAATGAGTTCATTGAAGATCTAAGTCATGGCCCGTTGGTATGTAGCATTAGCATTTTTAAGGTCGAAAGGCATGACCTTATAACAATAGATTATGATCGGGATTCCAAAAGTAGTGTTTCTTTCATCCTCGGGGGCCATCTTGATTTAGTTATAGCCAGATGATCCATCTATAAGGAGAATACTGCATGAGATGAGGCAATGTCCACCATTAACTCTGGTATAGGAAGTGGAAATTTATCCTTAAGAAATGCCTTATTTAAGTCCCTAAAATAAACATATATGTGAATTTGGCATTCTTTTCTTAACCGCACGACACCAAGCAACTGTAGGTATTTTCCTCCCTAATGAAACCAAAGATCATCGCTTCTTAAAATGACCTATTGTGTGATTTCTAATCGCATGCATCTAAGAGCTTACTTGATATGGCTATCATTAGGGTCTATTGCTAGTTTGTGGACTGCTACGTCAGGAGATAATCCGAGCATCTCTTCATAACTTCATGCAAAGCAGTCCTTAAAATTAGTCAATAGCCTAACTAAGTCATTAGTTTCTCTTTTATTCAATAAAGAATTGAAGTATGTCTGGCCTGGATCTTCTTCTACCCCTAGGTTGATTTCTTTGAGCTTGTTGATAGTTGAATGGATTTCCTCTTCAAATTTTGGAGGTGCATCTTTGATTTGAAGATCATCAGGATCATCTGAAGTTTCTAAACACACTTCTTCATAAGAGTTAGTGTATTTTGAGAAGAACCTATCAAACTTCATATGACTGGTGAAAAATAAGCAGTAATCATCATCGTCAACTGGACCCACTGTACCGAATCCTAGTCCTGATCTTCATTGTGCATTTCTACCTTTATTGTTCCATAACTTCTCAAAGTACTCTGACCTGTGCCTGGACTGTATATAAGGAATCAAACATTTCTTTGCACAATTAAGAATACAAGGCGAGTATCAATCAAAAGGTAATTCATTTAAATCTTTATATGAATTATCCTCATGTTCTACATCAGCTTCTGAACTTGAGGATGATGATCCCAATGAAAATCTCTTTAGCTTAACATTCATGGATGACCTAGGGGCTTCCTTAACTACTAAATATTCAGATTTTTTTAGAAGAAAGTGAGGTTAGAGCTAAAGTTTCTAATTGTTGCCTAATAGTTTTACATAAACCTGATTCGAATGCATTCATGCTTTGCTTGGAGGCCTGGTTTTCATCACTGTCTGGCTCGAGTGTCACCTCCAATAAAACCCACAGACAGGGGTTGGTTGGTATGCTAATCATATGAGAACCATCCTCTGAGCTAGATTCCAAGTCTATGTGAATGGGAGCATTCATGGAAACATAACCCCTAGCGCCTAGGGTCTTCCTTCGAATTGCCTCAGTTCTTTCCAGGTGTTGGTCGAGTAATCCTACCATGTGTTCGTATGGTGGAATGAACTATGGGTGGAATGTAACATGCGGCTCTACATCTTCCTCGATGCTCTTTTCTTGCATATTTGTATTTTCCTTTTTCTTTTTCTTTTCTTTTTTTTTTCTTCTTTTTCTTTTGTATCTAAATTTTGACCAAGTTTGAGAGAATAAAAATTTTGATTTTGAGGAAGATAGTAGGTTGCATCTTCATATATCTTGACATCTCTAACTAAAAATGGCTTTTCATCTCCTTTGGCACTGTATTCGATTCCATCTTTTTGAAGCTTGATGCATAGATGAAGAGACGATGGAATCATCTTATTCTGGTATATCCAAGTTCTACCGAGCAAAGCAGTGAACGAAGTATTCAAATCATTTATATAGAACTTGACTTTAATCTTCTAGTCACCTATTTCCAAAGGTAACACTATGGAGCCTAAAGCCCTCTCGCCCTGTTCATTGAATCCTCTCAACATCATCCGATCTCCTCAGAGTGTAGAGATGTCAATCTTCAAATAGGCAAGGGTCTTTAGAGTCATAATATTCACCGATGCACTTGGATCAACCAAAACCTTAGAAAGTTTGAATCTGCCCATATCCACTATGATGTAGAGGGGACGGTTGTTCTCCTTATGTCCTAGAAGAAGGTATTCATCTGTGAATGTGACTCCCTGGGCTTCTCTTGCATAATGTGCCTCCTCTCCAATAGCAATCAACTGAGATAAGCATATCTCTAGATCAAGATGAGCCTTGATTATTGATTCCCTCATCTTTTTGGATAAGACAAGGGCATCATATATGCTTAGTTTAGCTGGCAACTTTCTTAGGTGAGCGAGGACATTGTAATCAACTTTGGGCTGATCTCCCATAAGCATATCCATGGGTGGAGAATCTTGTGGAGGAGCTTCTTGCTCGCTAGTACTAATGACTTATTTTCCCTTATCTTGAGGTGTTGCTCTAGGAGGTAATGGAAGGTTCTACCTGCTCTTCAGGCTCCCCTGTAGCTTCTCCTATAAGACCCTCGGAATCAGATGATTCCAAGTTTATCTCAAGAGGTGAACCCATATTATTTAGAGAAAGAAGGTCCATCTCTGAATTAGAAAGAGGGAGATTGGAGTTGTTATAATTATTATTTAGACTTGAAGATTTTTCTATAAGAGCAAAATCAGATAACCCATCAGAAGTGACACAGATATAATTCAAACTATCTTTATTCCTTAATTTTTTGGATTTAGAAAGAGGTACATAGTAGAAATCTAGTAAAGTAAGTGGGATGAGAGATTTGATGCCCCGTCCATCGATATAAGATGTCTGCTAGAAGAAGAGCTAGCTGAAGTAGAAGTGTTGGTTGAAGTAGTAGCTGCAACGATGGAATGGAGGCTAGGCTTGGTTGATGGTTGCACTACTTGGCTATCCCAAGCTAGTGTCGGCTGCTACTACTGCTGAACTCCCACTTTCCCTGAGTTGCCTTCGGCAACTTAAGAACCTTCCTTGATGTTGAAGGTTTGAGCTACCTCAGGCACCTGTAAGGAAAGTTTTTTTCTTTTTGAAATAATCTTTTTAGAGGTTTGGGATAAGGAGATATCTCAAACTTCTTTTACTTTGAGAGGGTCACATGTATCCCGAAGGATTACCCTAACATAACTAAATAGTTATTCCACTAGATATTCCTTTCGGATAACTATAACGCCTGTCTTGTAGCTATGCTCAAGCTAATCCTTGAATGTAAAGCAATCCTCCAAAATATGGCCTAGCAAGATGGTAAAAAGTTAGGATTACTCCCCACTTCCTCCTTTCTAGGCTCTGTAACTAAAATTAGGTTTCTTTAAGAGGTTCTTAAAGATCTTCCTAACTACCTCCCTCTTAAATGAATAAGGTTTATTTAGTTTATCCAAAAGAGTAGGTGGATGGTATCTACCTAGTGGCGAGAATGTGTACCACTGCTGTGAGTATGGCTGAGGAGGAAGCGGTGAAGGCCATGGAGGCTACTGTGGCAGCTGGTAGGATGACCTACGTGGTGGTGGAGGAGGTGGAAGTGATGTCTATGGAGCATGAGGTCTCTCATACTGCTCTCTAACTGGCTTCTTCCCCTTATCCAATGTTGTTATTACCTATAGCTTCTTCTCATAGGCCTTCTGTGGCTTTGGCTTTGATGATAGATCTTGAAAAGGCAACTGTTTGGCCTCTCCTTGTAGACTAGCCATCTTATTGATTAGCTTCTCAAATGTCTTGATGGTAAAACCTTTGAGCATGAAGGCGACTAGGCCATGAAAATTTTTTAGTAGAGTTTTAATGACATGTTGTTCAGATAGTTGTGGTTCACATTTCATACTCAAATTACTCCATCTGAGAATATAGTCAATAAGGGACTCACCAGGATGTTTTTGTGCTACAACGAGATTGCCCATAGTTACCCTTTGATGGGCTCTAGCAAACCTCTTAATGAAGAGTTGCTCCAACTCAACAAATGTCTTCACTGAATTATTGTAGAGTTCAGCGTACCAATCAAAGGCTAAGCTTGCTAAACTGTTGAAACAAAGATAGAATAGTAATGCATCGCAGCTACCAGCATTGCAACAGCTGGCCCTGAAGTGTGCTATGTGCTGGCGTGGATTCCCACTACCATCAAAACTTTTGAAAGAAGGAGGCACAAAACCCTTAAGATATAGGATAGCATCAAATTCCTCTTGGTAGGGTCTACCCTTCGAAACTAATGATCCTCCTCGAGCTTGCGCTATCACTACTCTCACTTACTGCTCAACCATGAGTTTAATATCCTTTTCTTGCATAGAGGTACTATCCACTGCATTCCTATACAAGCTGGTGCTACCCTGCTCTAACGGAGGTGAACCCTTGGATTGATTTAAGACATGCAGCAACTCAGGCTGACCAGTCTTTACAATAGTAAGATGTGCTGTTGGGGCTAGATTCTGAAGTATCAAAACTACTGCTATCAAATCTTCAAGCCTTTTTCCCATTCTGTCATTCTGCTCATCCCTCTATTTGAGTTATTGAAAGAGATGTTGGGTTGAATAGGCTGTATCATCCTGTTCGACCGCAACACCTTCCAAGCTATGCTAATCCATAAGGAGGGAACCTATAGTATCAACCATATGCACCTCCATTGAATCTTTCAACAAATCATCTTCATTTGGATCAAAGCTAACCTTTTCTTCCTCTAGGTTAGACAAGGCATACCCTAGGATTTCTTCCTTCTCAGTGAGATACTGTGTCATGATATCATCTATGGTGCGATCAACTATGCAGGCATAAATGATCGTGGCTGACCGGTGGTAAGATCATGTACATGAACAGAGATACATCTGACCTCCCTCGAAACTGAAGTGCTAATCTTGTGAGGACTATGCTCACTGGAGGATACATGCCCATGACTGTCACCAGATGTGGGTGAAGTGTTGCTCCTAGGAGGATCTATGGCCATGAAGATAATGGAACAGTCTCCTTCTCCCTTTGCTACTACTATCTCTATGATCTACTACGGTGGTGGTGGTGATGGCATGACTATGATGCTATGAGTTCACCACTCCCTCTTCATTGCAACTGAAGTAGGAGGTCGAGCAAGAGAGCTAAGCCTCACCTCAATCGGTGATGTAGATGAAATGGGATCTCTCGATCATAGTCGAATCACCAGTGGGGCTTTCTTTTCCCCTGATGTTTCCTTCATGGCTTTAGATGGAACTGTGGAAGATGAAACTTGCACTGGAGATGGCGTACATGGAGTAGAGTGGTGTGGTGGATACAACATGGACTCTCTCTATGCAGGAGTTCTCCTCCCATGGTGGGTAGTACAAGCCAATCGAATACTATTAGTATGACCAGTGTGGGTAGTGCATCGATCGAGAAAATCCATGAGGTGAGCTAACTATCTAGCGCATCGCCTCTCTCTTCTCGCTAAATATAATACACATGGGCCTCCGGCCCTCTCCTGCCATATATGCTCACCCATGCTATGAGGAATAATCGATCATAAATCAAATTTGGCCCCAGACTCTAACCATCCGTAAGCCCTGCAAACTCAGTGTAGAACTATCCTAAGGCTGGCATATGACCTCCTTCTATCTCTAGTAGGAGCCTCATACTGAACTGCAAGTGGAGGTGACACTATAAACCTCCTAATATCTTCCTCTCCATCAGATCCAGAGAGAGGATGGAACTTATTCTATGTAATCAAAGGAGAAACTATCCTGACTCTACGCACTGAGACCGCTCCATCTCCTTGGCGCATGATGCCACTTGATCTACATCTACGGAATCAGTCTTAGAGAGGGGAGCAAGATGAGAACTAGACCCTACCTTGTAGGTAGTGACTATCCCCGGGCTAGGTAGCCTTCCCGAAGAAGCCAAGTGGGTACTAGCCCATATCAAGAATGAGAACAACTTAACGCATGCACTAAAGCAAATCGCAAGAAATTTAACCTCCTCTTTAGTGAGGGAAATTTAAAATCTAAAGGCATCTCAACATGGATGCTGGCTTCTGTCCAATCACCACGCTTCTACTGATGGTGGTGAGGGTTGCCCTCTTACAAGTGATCCTGGCCCCCTCGAATCCTCAGCCAAAGTGAATCAGATGAGCAAAATCAATTTGTGGGAGGTTGGCCTGATCTAAGGCCAAATCCATCCCAAAAGGAAAAGTGAAGACATACTTTGGGCATCCATTTGAACTGCACTGAACTTGAGTAAAAAGCTAACTGAAATTGAGCTGAAGTTCTACAATTGTTGAAAATAAACTCAAATTAGATTTCTGCTTTGGTATTTTACTAACTTTTTGAATTTTGATTTATAATTTGAACCCACACTCAATAATTTGAATATGTTAAGTGGGGCTCATTGAATTTAGGAGAGAGATTTTTGAATGAATTGGAGAAGAGATTTTTTTTTAGTTTAGAATCCATTTTCAATAAATTTGTGTATGTTGAAAATATGTTCAAATATTTTGAAGAGATTTTTGATGCTTCCCTTGGTTCATATTTGAATTTGATTTTTATGTTTAGGGAAACCATTATTTAACAAATTTGAGTATGTTAAATAGATGGTCAATTGGTTTTGTTTGAGAATTACTCACTTAGCAAATTTGGGTATGCTAAATGAGTTGTTTGAAAATAATTTTCTCCTTCTTTTGCTTGTTTGCCCATGATGTAAATCATGTATGAATTTAGAAATGGAATCTTTACTTAACAAACTTGTGTATGCTAAATAAAGTCCAAGTGTTTTTGTTTTGATTTTTGAAAGGAGGATCTTTACTTAAAAAATTTGTGTATGCTAAATAAGGAATCCAAAATATTTTTATTTTGATTTTTGAAAAGAGGATCTTTACTTAACAAATTTGGGTATGCTAAATAAAATCCAAATGTGTTTAAATTTTTTTGTGTGATTTTGAAAAGAGAATAATTACTTAGGAAATTTGGGTATGCTAAATAAAGAATCCAAACGTGTTTGATTTTTGTGATTTTAAAAAGAGGATCCTTACTTAGTAAATTTGGGTATGCTAAATAAAGATTCCAAAAGTGTCTGATTTTTGTGATTTTGAAAAGAGCATCTTTACTTAATAAATTTCGGTATGCTAAATAAAGAGTCCAAATGTGTTTG
Source organism: Cymbidium sinense (assembly GCA_021442155.1). NCBI lineage: Eukaryota > Viridiplantae > Streptophyta > Magnoliopsida > Asparagales > Orchidaceae > Cymbidium > Cymbidium sinense. The sequence continues at coordinate 172,762 of JAKCPB010000275.1, read as the reverse complement.
ATTTTTGTGATTTTTAAAAGAGGATCTTTACTTAGCAAATTTGTGTATGTCAAGTAAAGTCCAAATGTCTTTGATTTTTTTTGTTTTGATTTTGTGTTATTTTTGAAAAGGGGGGTTTCCATTTAACAAATGTGGTATATCAAATATAATCCAAAATATTTTTCTTTTTGAAAAGTGAAACTCTCATTTGACAAATTTGAGTATGTCAAATGGAATTCCAATGTATTTTGATTTTTTATGATTTTTGCAAAGTATATTTTCATTTAACAAATTTGGGAATGTAAAAAGGAAGTTAAATTTGTTTTATGTTTCAAAGATGAAGTTTTTATTTGTGATTTATTGCTTCTTTGAAAAGATGGAAATTCCAACTTAACACATGTGGAATGTGTTGAGTGGAGTTTCAAATGGTGTGATTTCATTTGAAGATGAAGCCTCCATTCAACAAGTTTTGATATATTGAATGAAGAGGCATATCTTCAAATTTGTAATTTTTTTGAAAAGGGAAGAAACTCCAACTTCAACATATGTAAGATGTATTGAAATGTAGTTTCAATGATGTGATTTTATTTGGAAATGAAATATTCATTCATTAAATTTGGGTATATTGAATAAGGATGTTTATTTTCAAATTTGTGCTTTTTGAAATGGTCATTTTGGTTTTATTTTATAAATGAAATCTTCATTCAATAAATTTGGGTATATTTAATGAGGATGTTCATTTGTGCTTTTTGAAAAGATGATTTTGATATTAATTTTGGAAAGCACCTTCATGTAACAATCTTGATGACCCTTAGATGAGGTTAAGTTATATGCATTTTGTCAAACTATTTTTTTGTGTAAATATTTTATTATTTGAATTTTGAAAAAGTGCTTCTAAAAAGCAAATTTTTATAAAGGATTTATTTTTCTTTATTTCTGGAATGAACTTTACCTTGCCACAGAGATGGTAAGAAAAAGGTCTTTAGTTATCTCTTTTTAATAAATTTTATTTTCACCTATTGGGGACCCAAAGGGTTTTAAACCTACATGGAGTGATGTCCTAAAATTGAAAGGATGTTGGCTAGCTTAGCTTAAGAATGAAATAAACTAAGTGCCAATGAAAAAGAAGGATAGTCTCGGATTCATATGAAATACAAATCCACTATCGATATTTGGAGACAATGAACATTTGCCAAAGATGGAGACATGAACCCTCCCCGACAGAGTCACTGGAAAAATCTATGGTGTTTATTTCTCTAACCTTTAGGGATTTAAAAAATATAAATGAATTGTGTAGGTTGGGACACCACGTAGATCTATAAATGTACTTATTAGAATGATCGGGTATGACATTAAAGAATGATATACAATCTCAAGAGATAGAGGTCACCATCCTACAATAGACCTAATCACCTAATAAAGACTTCTAAGGACAATGGGTCTTCGAATGTACCAGAGATTCTTCCCCTACTTTACATGAAAAGTAAAGTATTTATTTTAAGTCAAGTTCAGAAAGTTCCTATGGAGGCAAGCCCCCATAGTTAATTACATCCTAAGGAATGAGATCCCTTAAGAATACTCTCAATTAATGTAAATGATCATTGTGTCCAAAGATTTCAAAGATAGGACTATCAATCAATTGATTATTTTTAGAAAAATCAAGTGGGATTTGAGCAAAATGAAAGAGTTATTATCGAAGCCAAAGGGAGATGAGTAGGAAATGCTCATGATACTAAGAGGCCTAGTGAGAACCCCAAAATATCCTATAGTTAGGCTTTACATTTTTGAATTGAGGTGAATTATGTGTTTGAGTTGAATTTTTATTAGAAATCTAGGGCTTACAATTCCATAACCCAAGATTGTAGAAATGCCTAAGAGGTAAGGATTTATGCTTAGTCACAAAGGAAATAATAGATCCTAAATCTAGGGAGCTTTGCGAGGGCCAAAGCATGACCTAAATGGTGACAAAAATGGGCATATGGTTTACTCCATAAGAGAATAAACCACAATTGGACTTACAACCTGAGGGTAACCAACTCTTCCTAAGATTTTAAATACATGTAGAAAAGTCTTATGCAAGATAGCTATATTTATTTTGAAAGAGACTAAATCCTTAAACACACTCCCTAAGAGACTAGATCATGAAGGGCATGAGTAATGACTTAATCTATTGTAAATTTTGTTACTTTTTATTTTGATTTTGGACATTTTTATTTGACACGGGCTATGGGATTCATATGCCTAATGGATGAGAAATTGGTTATGAGACAAAATCAAAAGGAATGAAGTGTATTTCCACCATGGCTCTCAAAAGTCAAGCCATTTTCTGGCAAAGGTGGAAGCCCTCAATTAGCAAGAGTGAAGTAATATATTTTTATGCATCATGTGAGATATACAACATCTAGCTAAGGGGTTGATAAATCTTTTATTATCTTGATTTATGTCCTAGGCTTTAGGTGAGATTATGAATTATTTAGTTTTAATTTTGAGTTTATTTTTTTCTAAGAGCCTAATCGCATGCAGGCTATTCATCAAAAAAATCATGTCATCCTAATAGCACAAGATAAATAAACATCAAACAATTTTATAAAGCTAGCCCAAAATAATAAGAGGCTGATGTGGTTGGGCTCCACCGCATAAACCTGAAAAGAAATGTAGGTAGCTGAGCTCTACCCTTATATAACTCAGATTACAAAAGAATAATTACAATTTAGAAGGAAATTATGTTATGGTGGTCTTCATTCTTCATTTCTTCATTTCTTCATTTCTTCTTTTTTTTAATTTCTTTCTTCCTTCATTTCTTTCCTTCCTTTGGTTCATTAGGATATAGTTTTCTCCAAGGCTTCACATGGTACATAAGACTTGGTCTTATGACTAAGGTTCATCCTAATCTCCCATAACATTTATTCCAATTCTTAATTGCAAAATTACATGAAAAAGAAAAAGATAAATTTTACTAAACCTGCAAAATAGAGATTAGCTAAACATACCACACAACCCAAGCAATTATATGAATAAGTTGAACTTAGCACCCCACACATAGGTAACCAAGTCCACCTATCCTAGTTTGAATTATGCTTAGGGGTATAAGCAACCTACATAGTGAAGGCATTTATATTTTTATTACAGTGCCCCTTAAGCACAATCCCCTGTATAAGACATGATTAGGCTAAGATCGCCCTACCATCCAATCTACACACATACACCCTAACATCCAGTCTAAGAATATTACATCATAAAATAAAATAAGGCATTAAACCATGCACCGCCCTAACATAGAGCTAGAAATGGTGACTTAGCCTAATGTGTGTGCCATTTAAGGCCTGTGTGTCTTAGCTAAGATTTAAGGTTGAAATTTTCTAAGTGTGAAGGATTCAACTTAGAGGGTGGTTTTAGTTTTAAGTAATTTAGTTGATTTGTTAATTTTTAGTTGATGATTTGATTTGGTTTGAATAAACCTATATTTAGTTACTAAATGTCATAAAGAGAAGAAAAAAGAAGAGAACTTCTCTTTCATCCCTACCTTAAGTAATTTCTAAGGTAGATTCATTAATGATTTTTCTTTAGTGAATGTTTTATTATGTATTTTAATTAACCCTAAGTTTAGATTTGCTCTAAATAAACATATTCAATAAGAAATCCATCTTAGGATTACTTAAGTTGAATTACTATTACATAACACCAACCATTTATTTCTATCCATCATGTATACCATGCACATGAATAATCCTAAGAATATATATACATGTAATGCAAATCTTATCACACCTTGATGATGAATGCTAAGAGATGTTGTTTAAGAAAACCTGGATATTCCATGAATGCATGTTTTTATTAAGTAAAAAAAGGGACTCTTTTATCCATTAATTAAATGCACATTTACATGTAGAAAAGACATAAGTGAGTACGATGCCATTATTTTCTACACCAGGGGTGTAAGGTATAAGACCTACTTGGGGCTACTTAAAGCCTCATAACCCCGGGAAGTCCAGATTCATATACCATTTTTCTTAAATACATATGCATATACAAAAAGAAATAAATGGATGAAAAATCATGCAAAATATTTTTGTTTGATTTGATTGTATAATTTACATGTGTAATTTGAAGATCCTTCTTAATTCATAACATAAAAGTGCATAGGAATAGATTTAAGAAAGGTTATACTCATTTCAAATGAATTATACATTTTGCAAATCCTATTCAAATGCATGTTAAGAGAAGAGAAGAAAATCACATAAGACGTCTTAAGCTATAATTACATGCAAGCTTGTAAGTACTTATAAGTAGCATCACTTCATTTATAAAATTTAAATTATAGGTTTTGAAAATAATTTTTGATTTAATAGTGATAAGAGCCACTCATATTCTTAACTTTAGCCAAAACATGCAATTTAACATAAAAGAAAATATTTTATTTAATTTGATTTTTTAAAAGATATGAATGCATGATTTCATATGGCATATAGTATTTAACATGTTGGAAATAAATATAGTGATGTATGCATATGATTTCATTCACCCTAATTAATTCATAAGGACAATCCTATAAGATAAGATTATTCAAAGTGAATCAAAATTCATTAAAGAGATTTTTACTTTTGAATTTCATTTAATTTAGGAAATGTGAAAAGGATGTGTTGATCCTAATCCATTTCCCACATGTGTGAATCAATTTGGTTTAATTTTAGAACAATTAGGTTGATTTTTATATTTTATTTAGGTTAAGGTGTGAATTAAATCCATTAATTACCCCTTACATACACCACTTTAACATAATTAAACAAATAATTATGAGCCAACATATGATATGCAATCACATGGAATCTAAATCAGTAATGCACCTAAGAACTAAAGGGGCCTAATGCAATTAGCTCACAATGATTGATTAATTAAGCTAAAGGGTTTTCATTAAGTACTTTTGTAACCTTCCCACACATGTGAGTTGGATATGATTTTCTCAAAATTACCTTAGGCTTTTGAACACCTAAGGATCTACCCAAGAATTAAGATGATTAAGTTCTGGAGTTGATTTGATTTTGAATTTGATTAATTAAGCCATTAAATGAATTGATTAAATCATTAATCAATTTGTAAACTAATTAAGTGTTTATCCAAATGAAATAAACTTAAGGGAAAATATTGGAAAGGAAATCCTAATCTCATTCCCTAAGTCCATTCCCTATTTCATTGTGATTAACAATCTTAATTAATAAATTTATCACTATTTAATAAATTAATTATTCATTTAATTGATTAAGAGAGTGATTAGGGGTGAATCAAGAAATTCTCCTAATTAACCCAACAATAAATTCCAAAAAAATTATAGGAGGCAGAGGTCATCCCACCAATCAACCTTATGAAATTTGGAATTAATTGTTGAAGTAATTAAGGAGTAATTAGCCTAATTACATTCCCAATAAAACCCAAATTGAGTGAAGGTTACTGTTCAAAATTAATTAACCTTAATTTTATATTAGTCCCCTCTGAATCGTCTTTAAAATGAACTTAAGTTTGAATTTTTTTTTTGGATTTTTCTACAATTAGTTATAAATTTATGAAGTTTTTATTATTAATGGATAATTAAAATAGCCAAATTAATTACTAATCCCAGATCAGCGAGACGCGGACATTTCACGTGATGCAACGACATTGGTTACTTAAGTTGTCACATCACGTGTCACATCAGCTGGTAGAGGGACACACTTTTCTCTAGGCTGTCTGATCAAGGATCAGATGGCCAAGATTAATCTCATGGATAAAAAGGGTTTAAATCAGAGATCTAACATGATTAAATCAGGCCCATCCATCCAAAATATACGAGATGGATGGCTCATGATTCATCCCTGCCTAAACTACAGGAAACGGAGGCTATCCATCCTCCATGGCTTGATCTGAGCTCACTTTTGCTTGGATTAGGCTAGGATTTACCCACACCATCAAGAGGTGTAGGGAACAATATCCCACAGCTAGAATTTAATGGGATTACAATTTGCTTCACAAAAGACCAACCATTTTTCAATGGAGGATCAGTTTTCATAATACCTCACTAGAGGCTATCACCGGCATTTCCAACGGAGGAGGTAGCTTCATCTAGTGGAGATGAAGCCCTGTTGAAAGTTTCAATTCTTGATTTGAAGTATGTTGCTTGGTTGACCATGCTCCCTTCAATGGATATGCCTCAGTGAGGCTTCCGTGGCTTGGAGGGGAAAACACTTTAAGTGAGCTCGACTAGCTCCCTTAATGGGTGCTTGCAAAATGAATTTGGGTTTGGTAGATAATTGGATGAATTGGAGTTTGGAATTACATCCCCTATTTTGAATTTGAAGAAAACTGAGAAGGAGAAATTCAGGATGCTTGGAAAAGGCCTTGGGAAGTTTGGAGGAGCTCATTTTCGATTCTTAGAGTTCAATCGATTGCAAGGTCTATGGTTTGAGTGGGAACGAGGGCGAGTATTTATCCCCCTCCTTGGATTGGATTGTCAAGAGTCATCTTGTCATTTTCCTTAAATTGCTTGGATTGATTGGTTTGTTTTAGCTGTTAGGCACTCCATGTGGTTCATTTTAGCCAAAGGAGTGGAGGAGAGGGAGTACACATGCGCTAGGTGGGTGTATGGAGTGATCCAAGTGGTGAATTTTCATTAAAGGGGTTGATTTGGCTTGGGTTGGATCATGGCTGACCCAAATCCATTGGTTCATGTTCACCACCCTCCTTCGTGTCCATGTGGTCCACTAGGAGGATGGCAAGTGGACTTGAGAAAAAATTGGCCAAATTCCAAGTGGATTTGGCCATAGGTTACCCTTTGACCTAAGGGTAAAATGGTCATTTGGCCTTGATTTTGATTTGGGTAGATTTGAAATGATTCAAAAGTGGGTTGGGCCAAATTTCAACTGATTTGGAGTTCATTTGGTTTGAATTGGTTTAATTTTACTTATTTAGGTCAAGTTATGTCAATTTGGCTTAGGTTGACCAATTGGTCAAATTGGGTCAAACCATGGGTTAGAACAAGTTTAAATGATCATTTGGAGCCTATGGGTATCATTGGTTTGGTTCAATTTGACTTATATTTAGTTTTGGTTCAATTAGATTCATTTAGGTCAAATGGGTCAAGTTGACCAATTTGACCCAATTGGGTTAGGTCATGGGTTGGTTTAGGCTTGGTTGATCATTTGAAATGTATTGCAAGCTTTGGTTTCAATCAATTTTGGCTTGGTTTGATTTCAAGTTGATTTTACCTTTTAGGTCAAGTTGGGTTCATGGTCAATTGGGCTAGGTTGGGTTTAGTTGGCCAATTGAAGCTTTGGTCAAGTTCAACAAGTGGTTTAGAATGAATTTGACTCATTGATTGCAATCAATTTGGCTTAGATCAAGATTTGACCCATTTTGACTTTTTAGGTCAACGTGGGTCAAGTTGAGTCAAGTGGCCAATTTGGCTTGGTTTGGCTCAATTGATGATTTGATCATGTTCAATCATTGATTTTGGATTGGTTTAGATTAATGGTTTCAATCAATTTGGCTTATGGTGGATTTTAGCTAGTTTGGGTTTCATTTGGGCTAAGTGTTGACTTAGTCAAAGGATAGGTTTGACTTGGTTTGACCCAATTTTAGTGATTGCTCATCCTAGGATGATTGTTGCTCAAAATGTGAGGTTTAGATGGGCTTAGTTCAATCCAATTTGGGTTGGATTAGTATTTGGCTCAAAAAGGTGCTTTAGGTTACTTTGGATCAACTGAGCCTAAATGGGTTAACTGACTTGATAATGGCTTGATTCAAGTTTGGTTGAACTCACATATGGACTTATGATTGAAATAGAAATCCAATTGCAAGTGATTTGAAGTCAAATAGGCTTTGATTCATTTGACAATTTTAAGTCAAAAGGGTGAGTATGGGTTTGACTTGGGTTAGTTAGATTTATATTTGATGATTTAAGTTTATGTTTATATTTGGGCTTGTGATTGAAGGATTGATTGTTTAAAGACAAAATCCAAAGGTTTGAATTAATTTAAGAATGATTTGGCTAAGTTCAAGAATTTGACTTGAAAGAGCATAGGTTGGATTTAAGTTGGATTTGGACTTGACTTTTGAGTTTGGTTTTGGTTATTTTAATTTATATTTTATTTATATTTGTGAATATAAATTAGATTATAATTGGAATACGAGAAAATCTTTTGAATTTGGAGTGATTTGGATTTGTTTTGGTTAAGTTCAAGGATTTGACTTGAAAGAGTATAAGTTGGATCTTGGTTGGATTTGAATTTGAGTTTCACATTCAGTTTTGGTTATTTGAATTTATATTTGGGAATAAAATGAGAGAATAAATGGGTTATGAGAAAATCTTTTGAATTTGGAGTGATTTGGATTTCAATTTTGAATTGAGTTTTGGTTATTTGAATTTATATTTTATTTATATTTGTGAATATAAATGAGAATATAAATGGGTTATGAGAAAAACTTTTGAATTTAGAGTGATTTGGCTTTGATTTGAGCTAAATCCATAAGAAGATATCAAAGGTCTTAGGAAAGATTTTGTGATTTGAATTCAATCATGAGTTTCAATCATTTGATATGGAATTGATTCATGATTTAAATTTTGGAATTGATTTTATGATTTGAAAAAAATCACTTGGTATGGAATTGATTTAAGGTTTGATTTGAGCTAAGTCCATAAGGTGAAATCAAAGGGCTTGGGAAAGGCTTTGGATTTGATTGAAGATTTGAGAAAATGAATTGAGTTGAAATTGATTTAAGATTTGATTTGGATTGAACTTGGTTTGAATTTGAAGTTTGACTTAAAAGAAGGAAGTAAGGATTTGGTTCAAGCTAAAGGGTAAGCAAGTTTTACTAATACCCCTAAGGTATAACCTACTCCTATGGCTAACTCTTCTAAGTCTCTAGGGTTAAGTTAAGTGTTCACCTAATCACTATATGTGTCTTAAGACTAAAGAACTCTTAGTGTTTAGAGGAGTCCTATGCCTAAATGGAGAGGTTGAGAGCTCACTCCAAAAGTGAGGTCAAGAGTATAAAAGAGAGATTTTTCATCCATTAGCTAAATACACATTTACATGTATAAAAGTTTTAAGTGAGTACGGTGTCATTATTTTCTACACCAGGGATGTAAGGTACAAGACCTACTTAGGGCTACTTAAAGTCTCGCAGCCCTGGGATGTCCATACTATTATACCACTTTACTTAAATACATGTAAATGTATGAATAACTATAAGCATAAGAAAATCCATGCAAAATTTATGTTTTATTTATTTGATTTATGATTCTTTATTCATTAGCCACATCACACATGCATATGTGTAAGAATTTTAAGTGAGTACGGTGCCACTATTTTCTACACCAGGGGCATAAGATAGAAGACCTACTTAGGGCTACTTGAAGCCTCGCAGCCCCGGAATGTCCAGGCTAATATACCACTTTTCTCAAATCCATATGAATGTATAAAAAGAACCAAATGAATAGGGAATCATGCAGGAAATTATGTTTGATTTGTTTGTATGATTTGCATGTGTAATGTGAAATTCTTCCTAAGTCTTAACATGGAGATGGCATAAGAATAGATTTAGGCAAGTGTTATGTTCTTTTCAAGAGAACTATACACTTATAAATCCTATGTGAATCCACATTAAGATAGAGAAAGAGAATTTCATATTCACATCTTATGTTATTATCACATGCAAGCTACTAAATATTTGTAATTAGCATTACTTTGTTTATAATAATTTATTTATAGGTTTTGAAAATAGTTTTTGGTTTAATAGTAATAATAGCCATTTATATTTATAATTTAAGTCAACACATGCAATTTGACATAAAAGAAAACATTTTATTTAATTAATTTTTAAAAGAAATGAATGCATGATTTCATATGGCAAATAATATTTAGCATGATTGGAAAGAAATAAAGGAACATAAGCACATGATCTCATTCATTCCAACTAATTCCTAAGGATAATCATATTAAAAAAGATCATTTAAAACAAACTAAAGCTTCTTAATGTCATTCTAATTTCATGTTTGATTTGATTCAAGGAATACAAGAAGAGGTATGTTAATCCTATTTCATGCCCCATGTTCGTGATTTAATTTGGTTTAATGAAAAGGTACTTAAGTGAATTTTATGAATTAATTAAGTTGGATCTTTAATTAAATCAATTAATTACCCTTACATATGCTTATTTAATTTGATTAACCACTTAATCATAAGCCATGAATGACATGAACATGTGAGGAATTAAAATTGCAATGCTCCTAAAGAACCTAATTCTATTGGCTCGTAATTAAAGATTAATTAAGTTAAAGAATCTAATTAAGTAGTTTTATGGCTCTCCCATACTTATGGGTTAATCATAATTTCATTAAAGAGTATTTATGTTGTTAAACACATAAAGAGGAGCCCTTAATATGATTGTTTGTATTTAAGGTTTGATTTGATTTAATTTATTTGAATGATTTAGTTGAATTGATTTGATTTGATTAGTGTTGGTTACATTTGTTTTGTATTTGTTTACCTTCATGTAATTTGATTGATTAATTTTTAATTAGATGATTTGATTCAATTAAATCTTGATAATTCAATATTCTTTTAAATTAATATCTAATTCTTTTTCTTTGATTATAGTTATGTGATTTAATTTTAGGTCTATTTGATTTAATCATGGTCCATTTATTTGTAGTTTGATTGGATTAGATTAATTGAGATTTTATTTTGATTTTAATTGAGTTTGATTCTTTGTAATTAGAATTTTATTTTTAATCTCATCCATTTGCAATGTTTATCAAAGTTTGGTTTGTATTTTGATTTCATACATTGGATAGTTAATTAGTTTTTCTTATTTAAGTAGGTTGTATGAGATTTGATTTGATTACATATTAAATTGATGAGAGTCCTTAATTTAATTTAATTTGATTTGATTTGGATTATTTGTTTATTGAAACTTTTAATTTGATTTCATGTTTGTTGAAATTAATGATTTGACAAGTTAGGTTTGATTTGAGGTTTAATTGTCATTTAATTGAGATTTAATTAAGTTCAGATTTGAGTTTGATTAAGCTTAGGTTTAATAAGATTAACTTGATTAAATAATTAGTTTAATTAAGAGGTGTAATTGATTAAGGATTTAATTAAGGGTTTGATTTAAGCTTAATTTAAGAGTTAATTTTATCTAATTTAATTAAAATAATTTGATTCATTAAGATGATGGATTAATTCATTAAGTTTGCATTAATTAGATGTCTCATTAATTTGGTTTGATTAAAAATAATTAAAATTTTGAATTATTAGATTAATTCAAGATTTGTCTATTATAATTTAATGACTTAATTGCCCACTTGTGAATGGTTTATTTTATTTAATTAGGTGTTTGATTAGATTAAGTGAGTTAATTGTTTATTTTTATTTCACTTAAATTTAATTATTCATAAATATAGTTAAGTTTGATTTCATTAATTATGTTCATTAAATTTCATTTAATGCTTTAATTATGAATTTACATTTGATTTAATTATTAGGTTTATGTACTAGTGGCTAATTGATTATCTTAATCCAAGTAGATGTGATTTAATCATATGTTAATTAAGTTTACCTTAACTTTTTTTGGTCTAATTTGATTAATATTAAATGATTATGCTAAATTGGTTTATTAATCAATTTGATTTGTTTTTTAGTTATGTTCAATTTATTTTGATTTATAACTAGTTTCATATAATTAAGATTCAATACTTGGTGTTGGTTTAAAAGATTAGTTTGATTTTATATTAAAGTTTCATGGATTTATTTAATTATGAGTTTATTTTAGAAAAATAAATCATTTAATTGAATTTCATTAACTCAATTATGTTCAATTATGTTTAAATTTAATTTCATTTGAGGGATACATGATATTTTTTTGATTTAAGGTTTGATTACTAATCATTTGGGAATTACATCATTTCTGATTTTTATTTGATATTTAAATTATTTTTAGATTATGTTTTAATTAATTCCTTAATTCATTAAACTTTAATCTTAAGTGTTCGTTTAGGGTTCATTAGGATTCAGAAAATCACATTATTTTTTTAAGAGTCCTAGATGTCAACTGAAGTGAGTTAATTTATTTTAAAGATTTTTTGTAAAATTCTAGATTTTCATTTAAATTATTTTATTAAAATAGATAATCTGAACTTCAAAATTTAATTTCTCCCAAACGAGAAGTCTTTTTTACATGAGATTTTTGTCATAAGTCTGCATTAACTTTAATTTTAATTTTTAAAAATTTTAATTCAATCTAACTTTTATTTTTAGACTAATTAATGAAATTTAATTTTTAATAAAACCTAAATTTAGCTCAAACCATTTAGTAGAATTTGAGGATTTTCGGTCCCTTGGATTCCCCTCTGATAGACGAATCTAATGAGCACTTATTTGTAATTTTTTATTAAGTATTTTTTTTTGAATTTTCAAAGTTTCGGGCAACTTAAATATTTTTTTAAATAAAAAATACTATAACTTAACATGCGCACATGCATGCGACATGACAATAAGGTGCCTTGGAGATCGTAGTTTCACGCGTAACGTGCCACATGATTGGCGGGCGCGGTGCCACGTCAATCGATCGGTTGGGAAATACAGTGTGCAAGATAGCGACGCGTGGATCAGATCAGACTATCCAATCACAGATCAAATAGTCCAAATTTGATCCACAGATCCGATGGGTGAAATGAATGTATCCATCGCTTGGATCCTACACGATATAGGGGTTGAAACATGTGGGTTCAACATGATCTGGGTTGTCTGATCCTACAATTCATGGGATCAGATGACTTCTACTCTTCGATCAGCGAAACAAATAAAATACTGTTCACCCGAGCAATTTTTGTATTTTTTGGGCAAAATTTCATCCGACTGGGCTCGTTTTCATGGCAATTTTAACAGGAAAACTTTTCTATTCACATAAGAATGATATAAAATTAAAATGATAAGGTTTATCAAAGGGAAATTCCTAAGATAGCATGAAAATTGTCACAATTCATAGATCCTATGGCCGATTAAATTTTGAGAAAATTACCTCATCAGGGATGATTTCTAGCGGCGATGATGATCCGAGCACACTCTTGAGTGGAGGAAGAAGCCTTGGAATGAGTAGACTTTTTCTTTCACTTTGGAATGATGTATCTTTCAGTGTTTACCATTTTCTCATCAGGATCCACCCAATTTTGATGTTTTTAGCTTAAGAATAGTGGGGAAGTGGTTGTTGTTGGCTTTGGGAGTTCCAAGAGGGTGGAAAGAGGAGAATATGCTCAGCTTTTAACCCCTCTCTCTTCTCGTCAAATGGATGGATGAAAATCCATCATTAAGTGTGATGGGGAGATGGTCGGGAGGTAATGGCTAATTGGGAACTTTGGATTTAGCTCCCAAAGTCTTCATTCGCTACCATAGGATTAGCTCCATTGAATGCAAGTGTTGGGGAGGAGTTGAATGCATGTGATGGGGAGAAATAAATGAGATTAGGTAGAATCTTATGTAGGGGAGGCTCCATGAGGGATTTGATTGGGTTGGGCTAATCTTGGGCTAATTCCAAGTGCTTTTAGGATGGGTTGGATCAGATTGTAATGTGTTTTGACTTGATTCAAATGGGTTCGACTCAATTTGGGTCATATGGGTCATATTGGGTCAAGTTGGGTTAAGTTGATCTATTTTTCAAATTGGGTCAAACCAAAGCATAGGTTAGGTTTAAATAATGATTTGAAGAGTTTTTGTATGATCAATTTGATTTAATTTGACTTAGAATTGGTTTTGTCTCATTTGGAATCAAATGGGTCAAGTTGACCAATTTGACCAAAATTGGCCAAATTGGCGTAGATTATAGGTTGATTCATGTTCAGTTGGTTAATTGAAGTTGAATGTGGTCTTTGGTTCAAATCAATTTAGATTTAATTTGGATTTATACCAATTGGGCTCGATTGATCAAATTGGGTTCAATTATGGCTTTGGTTAAGTTCAATAATCAATTTGTAATGAACTTGAGCCATTGGTTGCCATCAATTTAGATTAGATCATGATTTGACCCAATTTGTTCCTTTAGGCCAATTTGGGTCAACTTGGATTGAATGTCCAATTGGGCTTGGTTTGGCTTAATTGGTGGTCATGTCATATTTAAATATTAATTTTTGGTAGATTCAAATCATTGGTTTCAATCAATTTTATGTAGGATGAGTTTTGGGTTCATTTAGGCTAAGAGTTGACTTGGTCAAATGGCTAAGTGGACTTGGTTTGACCCAATTGACTACAATTGATCATCCTAGGGTGATCAATAATCATGGTGGAGGGTTTTGGTGAGCTTGGTTCAATCTAATTTGGGTTGTATTAGAAGTTGGCTTAAATGGGTCCTTTAGGTCACTTGGGGTCAAGTGGACCTAAGTGAGTCAATTGATTTGGTTTTGGTTTGATTTGAATTTAGTTGAACTTATATATAAGCCCTGAATTGATATATAAATTCAACGATAATCAGTTTGGAGTCTAAGGGATTTTAGCTCATTTGAAATTTTCAAGTCAAAAGGGTTAGGTTGGGTTTGACATGGGTTGGCTTTGATTTGATTTGATGATTGTAGGTTTCATTTATATTTGGGTAGATATTTGAATGATTGATTGATTCAAGAGAAAATCCATTGGTTTTGAGTTGATTTGGATAGAATTTGGCTAAGTCCAAAGAAATGGCTCAAAAAGCTTATATTAGGTTTGGACTTAATTTTGGATAAAGTTTAGGTCATTTAAATTTGGATTTTTATATTTGTTAATATAAATGAAGGAATAATTGATTTATAAAAAAATTAATTGAGTTTGTATTAGTTTAAAGGCTAATTTGGTTAAGCACATAGAGGTTGGTCCATCTAGCTTAAAGGGGTTTTGGTTCGGCTTGACTTAGTTTGATTTAGTTTTGATCATTTGGATATGGATTTCATTTATATTTGTGAATATAAATGAAGGAATAATTTATGTATAAAGAAATCAATTAAATTTGATTTATTTAAAGGGGTTTTTGGCTATGCTTATGAAGGTGGTTCATATGGCTTAGGAAGGGTCTTAGGATTTCAATTTCATTTTGGGTTTTAATCATTTAGAGTCAAATTTGGAATTAGATTTGAAATTTGAATTTGAATTTGAGGTTAGGTTGAGATTTGAATCTATGTTCAATTTGAGAAGGTGCATATGGATTGGGTTTAGGTTATAAGATAAGTGATTTCCTTAAGTCATAAGGCATGGCCTAATCTTATGATTAACCCTTCTAAGTCTCTAAACTTAGGTTAAGTGTTCACATAATCACTAGAAGTGTCATATGACTAAGAACTTCTTAGTGTCTAGAAGAGTTCTAAATCTAAGAAGAAGAGGTTAAGATCTCACTCCAAAAGCGAGGTCAATAAAAGGACCCCCAATAGGTGTGGTGTAACTCAAAAGGCACACCGCACATAATGGCGTTGACCAAAATGATCAATAACATCCAAAAGATTGTAAACACTAACATGAACGATCTATACCTAGACCCAAAAGATAGATAGAATCACGATCTTACTGTGATGCAGCTATCTTTATGCCAAGGGCATAAGAGAGCTAGAAGGAATCCGCTGGAGATTGAGTACATGAAGCTTCCATTAGGAAAGCGAGTTCAAGTTTTCTGCTGAGGGATAAGAATTTGAATTTGATTATGAATATGATTTGTTTGGGTGTGTATCCATTGGGGATAAGAATTTATAATCTTATGAGGATCAAGATTTAATTGATTTTAATTTGCTTTATTTTAATTGACATGGAGGCATATCCACTAGGGATATGTGCTCGAATATGCTAAGGATTGGGTATGTGAACCTTCCACTAGGGCAGCAGGTTTGGGCTATTCACAGGGGATAAGGATTTGATTAGATTTTTTTGATTTATTTGATTAGACTCTGCTAAGATGTTGGTTTAATTTATTATGGCTCCACTGAAGAGAACAGTTCTATATTGAGGGCATATACGTCGAGGATGCACGCTCAGTTAGATTTGTTTGATTTAGATCTAAGCTCCACTAATGAGGCTAATTTGATCTGTTCATCACTGGGGAGAAATTTGGTTTGTTTGATATGCTTAATTTGACTCTACTGGGGA
Organism: Cymbidium sinense; assembly: GCA_021442155.1. Classification (NCBI taxonomy): domain Eukaryota; kingdom Viridiplantae; phylum Streptophyta; class Magnoliopsida; order Asparagales; family Orchidaceae; genus Cymbidium; species Cymbidium sinense. The sequence continues at coordinate 156,656 of JAKCPB010000275.1, read as the reverse complement.
AGTTGGTTCTGAACTTATTTTGTTATGGACCCTGTCAGTGTGCGATAAACAACACTAAGAAGCAGCCACGGTGGCTTTGGCCTACCTTAGATTTATAAGTCCAAAGGGGTAGTCCTCCTGCCATAAGGTGGGACTATCCGACCTAAGGTTGCCTTTTGATGCAAACAACGGCATTTTCCAAAGGAAAAAAATTTGATTTGGATGGCCAACACATTGATCTACTACCCAAGAAAGAAGTCTGATTCTTGATGATATTATTTGATTTTTATTTTATTTTATGTTTTATGTTATGGACCCTACCGGAGATGGTCCTTTGAAGGGGCTATGTCGCCTTTATCCAAATTTATGAATCGAAAGGGTATATAAGGTAAGACTATCACCTAAGGTTTTAGTGTGCAATAGCTATACTAGAGAGAAAGTATAGTAGATTTACATCTTCCAAAGTAAAGATCAGTAGTTGGGGTGATATGTCGATGACGCAATAAATCAAACCCGACCTAAGGAGACTATTTAAGCGAATGCTGCTGTGAACTCATATCAACTCAAGAATAGTCAGAATTAATTTATTTTAGATGGACCCTACCGGTGTGTGATGAATCTTCTAAGAAGGAGCTAATATCATTCTAGACTTATCTTAGATTTACAAATCCAAAGGGATAATCTATCGACCACGAGGCAAAGCTAATCAACCTAAGGGGTTCCTTTCGATGTGCAATGGTCAAACTAGGAAGAAAGCATGTAGACTTACAACTTCTCGAACAAAGAACTACTAGGGTGATCAGTTGCTAGCACAACAAATTAAACTCGATCTAAGGCTGCATGTCGGTGCAATGATTGTGTTAGAAAGAATGCATAATAGACTTATATCTTCCAAAGTAAGGACGATCGTCGAGGTGACTAGTTAGTGGCACAACGAGTCGAACCCAACCTAAGGGTGACTACAGAGAGTGTGCTGCCCCGAGGACTTATCTCAACTCAAAATTAGTCAGGCGATTCCTATAGGGAGTTTTGCTTACACTACTCTAAAGATTGGATGCCTGCTTAGGAAAAGGTACCACTAGGGGGTTCTCCTCCTAATCCACAAGTGAAGATATATATATATATATATATATATATATATATATATATATATATATATATATATATATATATATATATATTGTTTATATGTTTGCATAGACCTTGTTTGTGTGTGAGGGACCACACTGAGAAGGAGCTGATATCAGCCTAATCCTATCTCAGACTTACTGGACCAAGGGAGCATCTACATATCCATAAGACAAATTCTCTAATCACCAGGGTGGCTACTAGACAAGAGGGGTTGTCTAATCTAAAAGTAACTCAGGTAGTGTCTAAATGGGGTCACTAAGGACATGACCTAAATTGAATGCCCACAGGGGAGGTCTCGCTAGGGGCTTTATCTAAGACCCTGTAAAAGAAATCCTATAGGAATACAATGGCCAACTCTGGGAGAAAGATTGTAGACTTACATCTGTCATAAGTGGTGTATCTACTAGGTGGGTCTCTATCAACATGGCGATAACCAACAAACCTAAGGTGCCCGTCGATTTGCGATTATCAACATGAGAAGAAGGCTTACAGACTTATATCTTCAATGATAAAAATGATCATCAAGGTATTCTATCATCAGCGGGATAAATATTATCTGACCTAGGGTGACTACCAAGTGGGGAGTCCCATGTAAGGACTAAATAGAGGAGGAAAGGAGCCATTGAGGGAATTATCATAAATCTTAAATATATTTGACCTAGTCAGTGCATGATGGCTAGTTCAAGAATAAAGCATGTAGGCTTACAACCTCTTAAATAAAGTTAACATGGGGTAGCTTATAGGCTGCGTAGTAAGCCCTACCAAACTAACAAGGCGCTCATCAATTTAGATTGGTCAAGTTAGGAACAAATCTTGTAGACTTACATCTGCCAAACAAGTAACCACTAGGGTGACACACTAGCAAGATAGCACATCAGCCCAACCTAGAATAGCTAATGAGTGAGTGTCACAGGGGGCTTTCCCCCACATCAAAATAGCCCAAAATAAAAGATATATGTTTGTTTTATATGTGATTGTGTGTAGTTTATGTTGGTGCAGTGTTACTAAGGATAGGATGCTGCTTGGGTTCTTTACAGCTACCCTAAACACATCATGGTAGATTCGCAAGTAAAGATATTCCTCAACATATAAGAGATAGATTTTGAGATAAGAGAAATTTTATTGATTATTGATTTGAAATAAGATTTATGGATAATATTTCTTTAGGTAGATCCTGTTGACTGGAAGCATTAGGGGCTCTCTCTTACAATTTAAGAGTTGATAAGATCCTCTTTGGTAGGCCTTCTCTATGGCATAAGGGCCTTCCTAAGTGGGTTCAAACTGGTCTCCAATCTTTTGATGGGCAACAATTGGTCTCCTTCGAACTAAAACAAGCTCTCCTACTTGAAAAGCTCAAGGACGGACCAACTTATTATGAGCTTGAATCATCTTGGCTTTGTATAACTCGAGGTTCTGGCATGCCCATAGGCATCTCTCCTCTAAACCTTCAAGCCTTTCTTACCGCAACTTAGCATTCTACTCCATTATGATCTTACCACCAACAACTATCCTTAATGATGAGAGTTCTACTTCTAATGGTAGGATTGCTTTAGACCCATACACTAAGGAGAATTGAGTAGATTGAGTTGGAGCTCTGTATATGGTACGATAAGCCCATAATGCTTCAATTAACTGCTCAAGTCACTGACATTTATTGTCATCGAGTGTTTTCTTTAGTATTTGGATGAGAGTTTTGTTGAAAGCTTCTGCTAATCCATTTGCCCTTGGGTAGTAGATGGTAGAATATCTCCAATCTATGCAACATCTTTAGGAAAAATTATTGATTTCAGTGCTCTTGAATGTAATAAAATTATCAGATATAATTCATTGAGGCATCCCAAACCTATATATGATATGGTTCCTGAAAAACTAGAGCACACGCTGAGTTATTACCTCTCTAAGTGGGATTGCCTCCGTCCACTTGGAAAAGTAGTCGATGGCAGCTAGAATAAATTGATGACCCTTAGAAGAATGAGGATTAATTAGACCCACTATGTGGGTATCCCAACACTCAAATGGCCATGAGGCCAAGGTAGGATGTAGAATACTGGGTGATTGGTGCATGTTCACACCGTGTACCTAGCATTGGTGGCATCTTCTAGCTATGTCCATGTAGTCTGTGATCATCAAAGGCCAGTAATATCCTAGTCTCTTAATCTTGGCTTTCATTTTCAGATCAGACTGATGCGCTCCACATAAACCTGAGTGTACCTCGAATGATCCTATGGGCTTCATGTATGTTCAAACAACGTAACCACATATGATTGAAGGACCGCCGGTACAAGGTGTCATCCATAAGAGCATAAGAAAGGGCTCTCTACTTCACCTAGTGTGCTGGTGATTTTTCTTGAGATAATTTGCCTATATTTAAATAATCCATGAATGATTACCTCCAATCTGACTTATCATCCTTCTTAGAAATGGCAAACTCCCCTTCAAGAGAGAATCTCTCAATGAGTTTAGCATCAATAACGAATAAGACTTGTCCATTTTGGACCCTTATTGGAATGGACTCATCTTCCAGACATGCCAACTCTTTGGCAAGCATGGCTAAAGCGTCTGCTACTGTATTCTCTCCTCGAGGAATCTTGTAGATGGTAACCTCTAGGATTTGGGCCAACAACTCCATGGTGTACTTGTGGTAATGATGGAGCTTAGGCTTTAGAACCTTATAGGACCCAGCAATTTGACTAATGATAAGCTTAGAATCCCTGAATATGTTGATGCTCTGGATGCATAGTGTAATGTCTAACTCCAGATCACCAATAAGAGCTCTATATTTAGCTTCATTGCTGGTGCATGGATTAGATAGATGATATAAGATTCTCATCACATCATAGTCTGGAGTTAGGAGAGCTATTCCTACCCCTGTTTTTCCTAAAAGAGTAAATTGTGGTTCTTCTCCCTTTTGAAAGGAAGCTGCACCAGCAAAATAGATCTCCTAGTGATGAATGTCAGTGTATCCTAAGTCATGATTTGTTCATCGGGGAGGTCATCACTAAGCATAGAATCGACAGAAAGTGAATGTGCTGCTAAGAAATCTGTTATTGCTTATCCTTTCATCGCACGGAAGGGTACGAATGTGATATCAAACTATGATAAAATCATGGACCAACTCGCCAATCGTCCAGCCAACGTTAATCATGTCATGAGATATTACAGTGGATTGACTCTAGAAATCAAGTTCACCTTATGAGAAAGCATGTAATATCATAGATTTTTAGGATGCAAAGATTAAAGCTAGGTAATGCTTTACAATAAGTGCATAGTTTGCCTCAGCAGGGATTAGACGATGATTGAGTTAATAGAGAGCATTCTTCTTCCCTTCGTCATTGGTTTAAGCTGAAAAAGCACCAAGGGAGTCATCTAATGTAGTATTATATAATATGAGCACCTTGCCCGGGATAGGGGCTGCTAGAACTGGCAGCATCATCAGGTATTGCTTGTTGTCTTCAAAGCCATGCCGACTGTTTATGTTTTCTTTGAAATAGAGAAAAGAAATGCCACCACATAGAGTTTAGGAATATTTTATTTAGATGATCAAATACGGCATTAGGGAATAAAAATATTATCTCAAAAGATAAATAAGCTCTCCTATAATGGATTCGATCATTTCAATAAAAGACTCTTAAGGCTAATGGGTCTTTCGTTACCAGAGTATTTTCCCCTAAACTATATGAAAAACTAGAACAGTGTTTATTTTATTCTGGAATCATGGTTCCTTATAAAGGAAAGCCACTATAGTTAATTACATCTTAGGAAGGGTCTCTTCCTAAGAATACTCTTGATTAAAGAAATAAGTGTTATTTCTAAAGACTACTAAAGTATATTTTAAAAGATTAACTTTTGGAAAATTCAATTAGGAGAGATCCAAATTAGAGAGAGTTATTTTCAAGAGTCAAATAAGAAAAAGTTGAAAATGTCTATTGATATTGGGATATGTATAGATGTTTCAACAATCCTATGATTGAACTTCAAATATGGGATTTAATTTTAGATTTTGAGTTGTCATTTTCTTAAAAATCTAGGGCTTAGATTCTAGCAGCACAAGACTATAGAAATGCTTGGAGTTGAAGACTTATCCTACAAAGGATGCTTCAGAACCTAGCCTACATGCACTTCTGACACATGTCAGATGCCTGACCTAGTTTTATCCTTGGAAATCATTGGTCATTTTCCTCATTTGAGGGAACTAACCTATCCCTGACTCTTCTAGACTTACAACTTGCCTGAAGAAGGCTGCCACCTAACACCACCTAAGCGCATTTTAAAACTATGAGGCTAAGTCATATGAATGTAAGATGGCTGGGTTATTACTTTTTTAGGAAAGAAATTTATGAACCTAGGAATGTTCCCTAAATCCTAAGATCATGTAGGGTATGAAGATACATCTAACTAATGCATATTTTTCAAATTTTTAGAATTTTTGACTCAGGATTCATTTAGGTTGTAGGAATACAATTTATGCCGAATGCATGCAATTAGAAAAAGGTTATAGGGCAAATCAGAATACAAGAAGGTGTTCTTCCATCATAGGCTCTCAAAAGTCAAGCCTAAGTTCTCTAGAAAAGATGGAAGTCCTTCATTAGTCAAGAGTGGAATAATATGATTTATGCATGATGTTAAAACATCTAGCTAAAAGGTTGTTACATATTTTATCTTGCTTTAATACCTAGGCTTCATATGAAGATTATGAGTTGTATTTATTTTTATGTTTCAATTTATTTAATTGGATAGAAAATTTAGTTTATCCTATGAACCTACGTCCAAGTATTCATCACAGCACAAACGAACATAGAAAGAAACCTAGGAAAAGCATGATGGTTTTATTGCGCACCCAAAATAAATCAAGCCAAATTAAATTATATAAGAAAAAGGCAAATGCAGCTGGGTACTGTTGTACACCCCGGAAGAAAGAAAATGGGTAGTCAAGTTCTGCCCTTATAAAAGCCGGCCTAGAACTACAAATTTAGATCTATGGGTATTCTCTCCAAGGAAGTCTCCTTCTTCAGGGACATCCATCGGGCTCCACAAGGGACCACTGCACCATCTCCTAGTAGGGTCAGCTCATGCTCATCCTAGACCCCATACATCCTAACCTAATTCTAAGCTCAAATTTACATTTAAGATTCAAAAAAAATCTTAATCCCTACAAAATGAATGTTAGGAAATACACACAGAACACAAAGCAGTTTATATTTCAGAAACATACGGGCTTAGCATTACTTGCTAAGCCCACCTGTCATATAGGCTATGTTAAGGGATTTTTAGCACATGCAAGAAAATAACAATTTTATAATTTATTTATTACATCCCTTTAACATAGTCCCCTACAGAAAATAGTGTTAAATCCATGAAGAATGCCCTGCCATCCAGTCTAACGAGCAAATAAGACAAGGCATCTAGTCTAAAATAATACACCACACAAACATGTGAAGCACAGCATAACATATCATAGGAGATTAAAAGAAAATCATAAAATGATCTATGCTAGATCTAGAGTTTGTGACCAAAGTAATCTAGTGTGTGTTGAAGTGGGGTTTGTGTGATAAGGTTTTGCTAGGCTTCTTTAAGTTCATGTTTAAATTTAAAGTTTGAATTTGTTTAAATATTACCTTTAGGTGGGTTCAACTCAAATGATTTAGTGATTTAATTCTCATTTTTTATTACATTTTATTTGGTTAAAGTAATATATAAGATTTCATAAATAAGAAATAGAATGAATTTCATTTTTAGGTGAAACTTACTTTATTCTACTTCCTAAATCCTAATGAGGTTTCCCAAAAGTCCAACTAAGATCACTAAGTATCTTAATTACTTATTTTTAAATGTTATTTAATTTCATTAAGTTATATAGGTTTCATTTGAGTTGGTTCAAGTTAATTTAAAGAGTTTGATTTAAAGTGTGATTTCATTCAATTTAACTTAAGTTATTAAATCATAGATTTGTAAGTTTAAGGTTTAAATTCATTAACATGAATAAATTCTTTAGGTTTTTTTATGGATAATGTTTAACTTAAAGCGCTTAAGTTAATTATTTAATCTTATTTGATCAAACTTAATTGACCTAATATTTAGAATCATTCTAAATTCATTAGGGATGAGTGTTTTCAATAAATTTTATTGATCAAAGTTTAATGTTTATGTTAATTAATAATTTTATTAACCTATGGTTTTATTTTATTATCCTAAGATTGAATTTTATTACTTTGATTGACATAGAAAATTTAAAGTAGTTTCTGAATAGTTTTCTAATGTTTGATTCAAATTGATTTGAATTACCATTCAATTTAATAGATTAATTAATTCCATTAACCTAAAATTTGATAACATTAACCTAAGGATTTAAAAATTTAATAACTCTTAATCCAGATATCAATTAACATTTTTATAAATAATGCTAGTGTAGACACGACTGCATGATTATAAAATTCTAAAAGAACTTAAAATGCATAGAGCAATATATTATGATATTTGATGTTATACTATGCTACAACATATAATATTTATTTTGAACATACAATCTTACTTTTTTACTACAAGTGGCATAGCACACCATTGGTACTACTAATTCCCACTTCAAATTTATCAAATTTCATCTGATTTATTAAATTAATATTTTTATGATTCATTTTAATATGGACTATAGGGCACAGTACCATAATATACTAAAACATTTCAAAATGCCTTATTAAGGTTATATGCCAATTTTGTGTCCCTAAAGTTTTAGCTTGATTAGTGATGAAATTGGGGTGTAATTAATATTTTGATTATTTCATTTAAACCTAAATTAAGGATAATTTATTGTGAATCAGTTAATGGTTTTATTTTTTTACTTATTCTTCATTGAAATATCTTTCCAATGAGGGTTTATTCATAATTTTTGATTAACTGGTTGATTTATTATGATTTAATTAATTTCAAGTTATTTAATTGTATTATTTAATTCATTTAATTATCTAATTAAGTTAATTCATAATTTATTAAATTCATATAGGTTTAATTAGTTTTTTGATATTCATTAATATTTATTATGTTGATTTACGGTTGTTTGATTAAAGTTTTCTAATTATTTCATTAAGGGTTAATTAATTTAATTAAGTAAAAGGTTAAGCATATGAAATTTCAATTTCCTTTGAATTCAGAGAATTAATCCCCAAAAATTGACCTAAGGTGTATTTCATGCTTAATTTCATTTTACCAAAGTTTCAAATTAATTGGATTATTAATTTGAGAGAAATTAAGGTTTACTATTTTTTAATTAAACCCAAATTAAGAAAAAATTACCCAATAAAAATTAGGGATTTTAATTTCTATGGATTCCTCTCATCAAGATGAATCCATAGATCTTTTATTTGTAATTGTTTGATTTATATTTGGTTTTCTATGATTTTTAGAAGTTTTTTGCATTTTTTTTAATTAATTAAATCCATTAAATAAAGAATTTTAATGGTTTTAAGTGGCGGTCCCACATGAGATCCGCATGCCGTGTGGCACATGCTTGCGTGGCATGTCTCGCTACATGGTGCATGAGGGTTGGTCCACATGGAGCCACGTGGCATCCGCATCACCATAGTCTGAACGTGAGAACGCCTACGAACCATCCGATCAAAGATTGGATGGTCTAGTTTACTCCTGCGGTTCCTTATGGGATTTAATCAGTAGTGTGCCTAGATCTGGACTGTCCATTTCTTTTAAAAGAAATGGATGGTCCTGATTTTGTCTCCCCCAACTTCTACAGGAGCAGAGGACCATCCATGGTATTTTGCTAATTGTGATTGATCTAGAGCACGAAATCAAGTGATTTCAATTGCTACATGATCGTGGATGAATATCATATGTTTATATACAGTTCAATTTTATTGAAGATCATGTTTCCTATTAAACCAACCACAACTGAATTCTTTAAGGAAAAGATCAAGGTCAATAATGGCATACCTCAATTCGTTGGACGATTGGCCTTGACATTTATCCTTGAGCTTCAAATGCTTGAACTGAACTTGCTTGCCAAAGGAATTAGGTTAATTCCTTAAGGATTGCTCCCTAGACCAACCTTTGAGTGCTCTGTTTTAGCTTTGATGGTTTGTAGTGGTTAAGGGCTCTTGGGGGGAGGGGAACTTTCATTTAGCTTTGATTTTGATGTGTGAAGATGTGTGTGTGTTCAATTCTCCTTGAGGAAGTCTCTCCTTTTGTTTTCCCATATGACCAAGAGCCTTTAAGCTCCTCCCTAGCTATTCCTTGGTCAGTTTTAGTGATGGAGGACTTTGGAAGCTAGCTAGTGCTCTCTTTTTCTATCCCACAACTATCCTATGTGAAGAGGTGGGAAGAAGGGAGAAGGAATTTGACTTCTCCAATTCCTTTGCTTGCATTAGTTTTCCTCATTTTGGATTTTATACATTAATGCAAAAATGCAATAAAAGCTTAATTAGGGATGTAAACTTTCATTAGAAGGGTTTAAGGAAGTGTCACCCTCATCCCATGTGATTTGGTTGGAAGTGGTTTGATATTTTCTTATTTCTTTTTCTTGCTTAACTCACTTAACTTAAATTAGGTTAAGTGAATTAAACCTAATTTCTTATGGGTCAAATGACCCATTTGACCCAACTACACCCAATAGGGAGTTGGGTTATGTCCCATCACCATCCCCATATGATTTGGGACAATCAATTTAGATTTATTTTGATTTTTCTTAGATTTGAATTCAGTGGAGCCTATTTAGGTTATTTTAATTTAAGAAGTTTAATTCACCTAACCTAGGCCTCTATGGTTGCAAATTTCTTTGTTATTGTGATCACACATATTCATTTGATCATTTAAAATATTTTTGATAATTTAATTTAGTCAAATTTAGTGGGTTGACTTTTTCACCAAGTGGGCCAACCAAAGTTAATACTAGGTTGACTAGAGTTGACTTTAGGTTTGACTTTGAATTTCCATTTTATTTTCATTGATTTACTTGATTTAATTTATGTTGGATATTTGGATTGAATTTGCATTAAACCAAGTAGATTAGATTTAGCTAGAAATGCATTTCCTAAGTCACTAAGCCTAATGACTTGAATAGTGAATTAGAAAATTCCTATTTGAGCTTGAGATCTTCTCATTACTAAAATGACCTTTTCAAAAAATGAGGTCAACAAGTAGACCCCCAATATGTGTAGTGGATTAGTCAGAATATAGTACACAAATTAGTGTTGTCCAGATTGATCAACATACAAGCATTAACTTGGGGTCAAATTCATGATTTTGATTTTTGATTTGAATTTTTGTATAGGTTTAGATTGTGAAAGATAGGTATATGTATACCTATATTTGCTTTGGAGGTGTGATTCATTCCTAGAAACTTAACTTTCATTAAGTTCTAGAATGAAGAGGAATGCTATTAAGGGTAGACCCAAAGAATGGTTTAACCCTAATACAATCACTATGCTCAAGGAAGATGCCTTCAGAGGACATACTCTTACTTGAGAATAGTGGTAATCCATGTGATTAGCTAATAAGATGGGGTCGTTAAGGATATGATTCTTCCTAGTTAGCTAAAGAGAGGAGAGGGGTCTTTAAAGACATGATTCAATCCTCAAAATATATGATGGGGAGAAGAGGCTTGAAATGTTTGATCCTAATCTACAACACCTTGACTACTAAATCGGGGTCACTTAGACTTAATCCTATTTGAGTAGTCCAAAGAAATGGGGCCTTCAATGGCTTGATTCCATTTCTTAGTTCTTTGAATAGGAAGCCAACTGGGGGACTTACTCTTGTGTTGGATGCCGACTGGGGAACTTACTCCTAGATGATTAGAAAGAATGATGACTAAGAGACTTACATCTTTCTGACTATTAGAAAGGGGTCATAATGACTTGATCCAATCTAAATTGCCTGTGTAACATGAAAGAGGCCTTGATGGCTTGAACCAATCATGTACATGAAAGTAGGATGCCTACTGTACTCCTAGATGATTAGAAAGAATGTCGACTGGAAACTTATATCTTTCTGGCTATTAGAAAGGGGTCATACAGACTTAATCCAATCTAACTCGCCTATGTAATTTGGGAGGAGCCTTGATGGCTTGATCCAATCATGTACACAAAAGTAGGATGTCGATTGGGGACTTACTCCTAGATGATTAGAAAGAATACCGACTGTGGACTTATATCTTTATGCCTATTAGAAAGGAGAATTAAAACTTAATCCAATCTAACTCGCCTGTGTAACATGAGAGGGGCCTTGATGGCTTGATCAAATCATGTACACAAAAGTAGGATGCTGAATGGGGACTTACTCCTAGATGATTTAGAAAGTATGCCGACTAGGTACTTATATCTTTCAATCTATTAGAAAGGGGTCATAAATACTTAATCCAATCTAACTCGCCTATGTAACATGGGCCTTAATGGCTTGATCCAATCATGTACACAAAAGTAGGAATGGTGCTACGAAGGGCTTGCTCTCATCTTAGAAGGGTATGAGAAAGGTGCCACAGAGGGCTTGCTCTCATCTCAAGTCATACATAAGAAAGGTGCCACAAAGGTCTTGATCCTATCCTACAAGTGATATGGTGAGGAAAAGGAGTTAAAATAACTTAATTCCTAATCTTCAAAAGTTTTGACTAATAAGTAAGAATCTCATGAACTCGATCCTTATTTGATTAGTCTAACTTGATGAATGAGTGATAGAAAGTATATTTTCAAATACATTTGCAAATGAGTTTACAACATTCAATATAAATGATACAAATTGAAGCAAAAGCCATAAAGCGAAATAATCTTTTATTTTATTGATCTTTATTTGGTAAAAAGTTACAAGTTACACATAATATTTCTTTAGGTAACGTCCATTGATAGGTGGCATTGGACGTTCACCATCATAGGTAATAAGTTGGTAAGAACCTCTTTCATTGAATTTTTCCACTACAAATGATCCTTCCCATGTTGGCTCAAATTTCTTGTTGATTCTTAAATGAACTAGGATTGGTCGTCTAAGAACCAAGACCAAGTCTCTTACTTGGAAAGTTCTAGAATGAACTAATCTGTCATGCACTTGAACCATACGTGATTGGTACAGTTCAAGGTCTTGCTGAGCTTTCATTAGTTTTCATTCAATATTATTAAGTTCTTTCAAGAAAATCTTATGATTTTGATCTGCTGTAACATTAGTATTAATAACTATTCTTAATGAAGGCAGTTGCACTTCTAATGGAAGAACCGCTTCAGTCCCAAAAACTAAAGCATATGGTGAAGACTTAGTTGGTGTACTATATGTGGTCTAATAGGCCCATAAGGCTTCACCCAACTTTTCATGCCATTGGAGCTTATTTTCATCAAGTATTTTTTTTAGAATTATTACCAATATTTTATTAAATGCCTCAGCCAATCCATTCACCCTAGGGTAATAGATGGTCAAATATCTCCAATCAATTTTATGTCTAGCCACAAAGTGATTTAATTTTGTGGACCTAAAGAATGGACCATTATCGGATATGAGTTGGTGAGGAATGCAAAATCGATATACAACATTTTCTTAAGAGAATTTCAACATGTGATATGCTCTAACCTCTTTAAGTGGTACCACTTCAACCCATTTGGAAAAATAATCCATTGTAGCAAAAATAAAATGATGTTCTTTTGATGAAGGAGCATCAATAAACCCTATGATGTCGGTATCCCAACTCTCAAAAAGCCAGGAGACAACTGTATGTTTTAATACATTGGGTGGTTTATGTAATACCACACCATGTACTTGGCACTGATGACAATGATGTTCAACCTCCATGTAATCATTTAGTATTGATGGCCAATAATATCCAAGTCTCTTGATTTTTAATTTTATTTTGGGCCTAGATTGGTGTGCTCCACACAATCCTGAGTGTATTTCAGTCACAACTTTATGAGCTTCTGATTTGTCAATATGACCACATTTGGTCAAATGACTAGATAAAGCATTATTGATTAATTAAGATAAAAGGAAGTTTCTTTAATTTACTAATGATTTATTTTAAAGCCTCCCCTTACTTAAAATAATTTATAAATTATTCTGATGCTATTTGCATTTCTTCTTATTAATGTAAAATCTATAAAACTTGTTGATTTTGAACTTCTAAATTGATTCTTTTTTTCTAGTTTATCCAAAGCATCTCTATTGAATTCTCTTGGTTATTATATCATTACATGTGGAATTTTCAAGTAATTTCATTTATTGATGATAATTGAAGAGCTTTGGATGCAAAACCTTATAGATTCCGCTTACTTGGTTTATAACCACTTGGGAATCTCCAAAAATCTTTATATTTTTAATTTCCATAAGGATTGCCAACTCTAAACTAGTAATAAGAGCTTCATATTCAACTTCATTATTTGTACAAGGCTCAATCAAATGATATGAATATCTCATCATTCCTTTCTCTAGGGTTATAAAGATTAACCCAATTTCTGCCTTCCTTGGGATAGATGAGTCTGATTCTTTATGTCTTCTTGATGATAATGCACCATCAAAATATAATTCCCAAGTGGCATTAGGTTCACCTTCCAATGCTATGATATGTTCATCTAAGATATCATTATTTAAAGGAGACCCTTCAAGCATAGGGTGTGATGCTAGGAAATCTGCCACTATTATCTTTTTACAGCACAAAGAGGAATACAAGTGATCTAAAATTGTAATAAATCATTGACCATCACGCTAAATGCCCATATAGCATTGGACGGGTCATGAGATATTGCAAAGGATTCACCCTTGAAATCAAATTGACTTTATGAGAAAGCATATAATGCCTCAATTTCTTAGTGACAAAAACTAAGGCTAAGCAATGTTTCTCAATAGGAGGATAATTCTTTTCTGTTGGGATAAGCCTGTGACTTAGATAATAAAGGGCATTTTTCTTCCCTTCTTCATTTGTTTGAACTAATAAAGCCCCAAGAGATTCATTCATAGCTACAGTATAAAGGATTAATGGCTTTCTTGGAATCGGGAAGCAAAAATAGGAGGATTCATTAAATATTACTTTAAGTTTTTGATGGCACCCTAGCATTTTTCATCCCAAATAAATTCAGAATCTTTCTTCAGTAATGCTGCAAAGGGTTGACACCTCCTAGATAAATTGATATGAATCTCCTTAGGTATGCAAGCCTTCCCAAGAATGATCTCAACTATGTAAGACTTCTAAGTGGTGGCATTTTTATAACAACTTTTGTCTTTTCTGGATCAATTTCTATCCCATGATGCTGCACTACGAATCCTAAGAATTTCCCTAAAGTCACTCCAAAGGCACACTTCAAAGGATTCATCTTTAAGTTATAGGGGCACAATCACTGAAAAATGACTCATAAATCATAAAATGATGTTATTTTATCTTGTTTTAATCACTAAATCATTAATTCAACATTCAACTTGATTATGAATCAAGTCATCGAATATTCTAGTCATAGCTCTTTGATAAGTAGCTCTAACATTTTTGAGACCAAATGGCATGACTATGTAACAAAAAATCACTATTGGAGTTCTGAACATCGTATGCTTTTCATCTTTTGGGGACATCTTAATTTGATTATAACTAGATGATCCATCCATAAATGAAAATATCTCATGTGAGGAATCTATGTCGACCATGAGTTTGAGTATAGGCAGGGGGAACTCATCTTTGGGACAAGCCTTCTTTAGGTCTCTAAAATTAACGTAGATGCATATTTCACCATTCTTCTTTTTTACTAGAACTATGATGGCTAGCCAATCAGGGTATTGTTCTTCTTGTATAAAGCCATCTTTAATTAGTTTCTTTATTTCAATGATCACTTGTCATTCTACTTCTAGGCGCATCCGTGTAGAAGCCTGCTTCACTGGGATAGCATCAGGTTTAATTCCTAGTTTACGTACAGCCACATCTTGGGATAAACCTGGAATTTCATCATAACTCCATGCAAAGCAATCTTTATACTCAAAGAGTAAAGTGATTAACTCTTCTGAATCTTTTGGATCCAGCAAAGAGCTAATAAAAGTCAATTTTGGGTTCTCAGGAGTTCCTAGGTTAACCTCCTTTAATTTATCTATAGTACATTTTATCTCTTCCTCATATTCAGGGGGTGCATTCTGAAGTGAATCATCTTTGGATTCCTCTATGGTTTTTATAAATGTTTCATCTAGAAGAGTAGAAGAGACTTCAAAGAGTTGATCTATTTGACATTTACTTATCATTAAACAATGCTCAGTATCATCAAATGATTCAACAGAACCAAACCCAATGCCAGCTTTGGAGTGGAAATTTCTATGTTTTTGATTCCATAAGCTCTTCATACATTGGGCTTTATCTTTAGGCCAAACATTTGTGATAAAACCATGTTTCATAGAATTCTTTACACAAGTCGAATACCAGTCAAAAGGAAGTTCTATTATTTCATTGAAAGATGGTTCTTCAAGCTTTAAATCTCCTTCCAAGCTTGAAAGATTGGGTACAGAATAAAATTTTGTTGACCTCCCCACTTCTCCTGATAAGTTAGGGGCTACTTTGACCTCTAATTGAGATATTTTATTTTGATTTAGAGGAGTCAAAGTTAAAGTATCCACATATTTTTTTAATTTTCCATATGTGGATAGTTCAAACATTCCTTTGATGTTTTGATTTCTTCTTCATTAGTGTCTGATTCTAAGGAAATCTCAAACTTTATTGAAGCATTTCTACGATGAGATCCTTCATTTGAGCTAGATTTCAAATCAATATGAATTATTGGAGGTTATTTTTCTATTTCTTTTTCTTTTTCTTTTTCCTCCTTTTCATTCTTTTCCTCTTTTTTAATTATTATACTTTATGCTTCAATAATGACGAATTTCATAGAATCAACTCTAGGTTTCTTAGGCATGTAGTAAATAGCATCATCATAAAGCTCAATCTCATGAATAGTGAATGGTTGTATATCTCCTTTTATAACATATTCTACTCCATCCCTAGTGTACTTAAAAGACTCATGGAGTGAAGATGGAACCATTCTATACTCATGGATCCAAGGTCTGCAAAAGAGAGCATTGAAGGAAGTTTCTGAATCTATAATGTGAAATTTAGCTACATTTTTCAAACCTTCTATTTCTATTAATTATGTGATTAAAGCTAAAGCTTTTTCACATGTTACATTAAAGCCCCTTAACAATATCTTATCAGAGCTAAGTCTTTTACTATCAATTTTTAAGAATGTTAATGTTCTAGAGTTCATGATGTTAATAGATGCACCAGGATCAACTAGAACTCTTGACAATCTTTTATATTCAATTTTTACAGCAATATAGAGAGCATGGTTATGGTCACTAGTTCCCAAAAGTATATCCTCATCGAAGAAAGTAACTCCTGGGATCTCCTTAAAGTAACAGGCCTCTTTTGTGGAAGTAGCTGCTAGTTGAATCAGACATATCTCTAAGTCAAGAATGACTGTAATAGTGACTCTCTCATTTATTTTTAGAGAATGAGAGCATCATAAATGCTTAATCTAGTAGGGAGCTTCCTAAGATGGGCTAGAACATTATAATCTACTTTAGAAACCTTTATTTTTGCTGGAATTTCTTTAGGAAAGAAATCTGAGCTTGGGTTTTCATCCATGATTTGCTTCCCTTATTCTAGAGGAGTAGGAGGTAAATGAGGTGGTAAGACTCGTCTACTATGGAAATTTATTTTAATGACATCTCCAAGGTGTGAATCAACACGTTCCACATTTTGACCATCATTCTCTGATGAATGATCAGAATCTGACACTTCTACATCTATGATAAGTGGGTCACCATGCAAATCTTCCATGTAGGTTTTTGACCCTGAGTCATGTAGAACATCATGAGATTCTTCTTTTTGATATTTAATTTTTCACTATTTTCATTCTCATTTTCATCAAAAATAGCATGAATGTAAGAAATGTCATTAGAGATAGACTTTTTATTCATTATTTTGAAATAAGTACATAAAGATAAAGGCTTATATGGTACCTCCTTTCCATCTTTATAATATAGAGTTCTATCACTATATACAAATGTCCCTCCATCACCATACTTTTTGATCTTCTGTGTAGTTGAAAATGCTGAACTGGGCTGAGGGGAACTCGTACTCTAGACTCTAGTGGATCAACCTAGGTGATCACTTCCTAGGCCTGATTCTGATCCTGCATGACATGTTTCAAATTTTTTATCATATGTTTCTTTATAGAATAGGATAAAGCTATATCCCATTCATTTTGAAATGAAGAACTAGAAGAAGAACTACCTATTATAACCTTAATGGACCCTTGTCCAAGGTCCAAAAGGTACTCCTTTGGAATAATCACCAATCCCTTCTTAAAATTTCTTTCAAGCCAATCATTGTAAGAAAAGCAGTCCTCAATGGTATGCCCTAACATCTGATGATATGGAAAATAATTGTGATCATTTACTTTTCCTACCTCCTCTAGCTTTCTCGGGTCAGCGAGTTTAAATTCTAGCTTTTTCATCAGATTTTGAAAATTTTCCTCACTGCCTCTTTCTTAAAGGAATAGATCTGGTTCATCCTTTCTAAGAAAGAGTCAGTTGAAAAATTCCTAAGGAGTGATGGCTTCTGCTGCTATGGTGGTACATAAGATGAAGTTCGCTCTGGCTATACTTGCATAGGAGCTTTCCCTCTATCCACTGCAGAGACATTGCTTGCTCTTTTTTCTAAAGGCATCATAGGCTTGGATGACTTAGATTGGTCTTTTAAGAATGACATCCTAAGAGCTTCCTCTTGTAAACTAGAGGCTTTATTCAGAAGTTTTTTTGAAGGTTTTAATAGTAAATTCTTTGAGCAAGAAGGATATAAGGCCATGTATGTTCCTGAGGAGGATCTCTACAGCACGCTGCTCTTGTAACTGAGGCTCATATTTTAAGTTGAGGATTCTCCATCTAAGGATATAATTTACTAGGCACTCTCCAGGCTTCTGATGTGCTACCACTAGGTCTTCTACAGTAACATGATGTTGAACACCTCTAAATCTCTTCACAACGAGCTATCTAAATAAAAGAGCATCGCTCCCTCCAAAATTATAGCAACTTGTGCGGAAGTGAGCCAAATGTTGCTTGGGATTTTCAGTTCTGTCAAATACTTTGAAAGATGGAGACACAAATCCTTTAGGATAAGGAATGGAATCAAACTCCCTAGGGTATGGTCTACCTATTAGAGTCATCGTTGTGCCCTGAGTTTGTGCAAATACTTTTTTTACCCGTTGTTCTACAAATATCTTTAGTTCAGTGTTGGAAGGTACTACAACTGAAGGTTTTGATTCCTGCCAATACTTTTCCAAACCGGACCTCAAATCATCGGTAGGAAACAGTGAATCTAAAGGCTTAATCTTATGTGTTCGAGAAGGAGATGAAATCATACTTTGGAGTGATTACATGGTAGCAATCATCTCTTCCATCTTCGTATTCATAGAATCAATTTGCTCATCCTTCTTTTGAAGCTAAAGGATAAGCTGGTGGGTTGAGGCTAAAGTAGGATCTTCTTATGTCTCTTCCTGCTCTTTTTTGGATGATCTAGTGTCAACCATATAGATATGCGCTACTGGCAAACCTAAATCATCATCCAACAGATCATCTTGCTCATGATCAAAATATTCAGAGCTTATTTTCAATTTTTCTTTTTCTTCCTCTTCTTTAATAATATTTTCCATCTCTTCTTTGGATAAAGAGAGTGAACACCATTACTATCTAAGATGACATCCATTGGTTCACCAATTTCAATTGGCCTTAATTCAGATGATACATTCACATTCCCCTGAGATGTAGGGATACTCTCAAGGAAGGCTCCCAGGCCTAAGTGGCTATCATCAATAATTTTCCTAACATAAGGAGATGGATGATAAGAATCCATTCCCTTATTGGGAATATCTAATGAATGTACCTCAACCTGAGGCCCTGGTAATGAGAATAGAGGCACATCTGAACTGGACCTAACTAAAGATCTCTCTAAAGATGAAGAATGTAAAGGTGGTGAAAGAATCCTATGCTCAAAAGTAGAAGGGACTTTCTTAATATAAACCCTTTTATTCTTTTTCTTAGGAAAAGTCCTATCATTTTCTAACCTGGTAGATTGATCTCTATGCCGTGTAAGTGATTGCACGGGATGAGGATCTCATCCTGATACTATAGGCACAGGGTAAGAAGGTTTCTTTCTATCAAACATGATCGTCCTCCCTTTGTTTTGATGATGGAAGGTGGTAGGTCTTCCTGATAGTTCTCTAGATAAATTTTGAGAAGCTTGATGTTTCATGGCTTTCAGTAGATCTTCTTTAGTGTAGGAAGAAGATCTAAGAATCTTATGTAAGGTTTGGTGAAGTTGACCTTGGAACTCCCTATTTACTTATTTAAAGCTTTTCCTTTCAGGATCGATGAAAGGATGGGGTAGAGAACTAACAATCCTCATCACATCCTCTTTCTCTAGGGTAGAAGACAAAGAGTAGAATCTGCTCCCACCTAAGAGTGGGGAAGTGTCAGGAAGAGTATATCCATCCCTCTTCATTGTTAGCTCCATGTTTAGCATATCTCACTACTTGCTCTCCCTAGGAGCTATCCTCTTGAGTCTCCTCCCTCTATTTTTCTTTTGACTTTTGATCATTTTAGATGTTTTAGAGGTTGAACCTACTACAAAGGTGCTAAAGGGTACTAGAGCAGGAAATGCCTCAAAAGTGGGCAGCTTTGGTTTCTTTTGAACAGGTCCCTACTGGACCCTCTCAACAGTCTGGCTAGTAAGCATTTTATCCTCAACAGGATCAGGAGAAGAAACACTAGAAAATTCCATAATAGGTTGGTTATTTTTCAAGGTTGCCTCAAAGAAGCAAGAGTCACTGGTAGTAATATGTTTTCAAATCCAAATCTAATTTGATGAGGATGGCTATTACAATAGAAAAGCTAATGCCAGAAGTGGCTGCAAAAATTAACTAACCAACCATTTTCCTATTTTTAGAGACAATTAATTTTATCAAAAATATAAAATAATGAGAATATGGTCAAAACAAGTTTTTGACCTATCAGGATATTTTAGCCAATAATATGGTTAAGATTTTCTCTCTCTTTTTTTAATTTTATTTTAGATTTTGTTTCTAGATGTTAGATAAATTCAACCAAGGATGAAATGGAGAAGTATCTAATGAAAAGAAAGGCAGTCATGACTGGTGATTCACATTAATATACTACCAATATATATAAATAACCACTTATTTCTAAAGATGGCAAAAGGAACCATTCTCTAGTGGAGTCGCCAGAAAATATGTTTGTGTTTCTCTGGAATAGAGAAAAGAAATGACACCACATAGAGTTTAGAAATATTTTATTTAGATGACCAAATATATCATTAAGGAATAAACATATTATATCGAAAGATAAACATGCTCTCAGAATGGATCAATCAATAAAAAAGACTTCTAAGGCTAATTTTGTGTACTGTAGTATTTTCCCCTGAAATACATGGAAAAGTATAACAGGGTTTATTTTATCCTGGGATCATGGTTCTCTATAAAGGCAAGCCTCTATAGTTAATTATATCTTATGAAGGGTCTCTTCCTAAGAATACTATTGATTAAAGAAATAAGCGGTTATTCCTAAAGACTATTAAGGTAGCTTTTAAAGGATTGACTTTTGGAAAATTCAATTGGGAGAGATCCAAATTAGAGAGAGTTATTTTCAAGAGTTAAATTGGAAAAAGTAGGAAATGTCTATTGATACTGGGATACCAGTAAACATTTCAACTATTCTATGATTGGGCTTCAAATTTAGATTTTAATTTTAGATTTTGAGTTGTCATTTTCTTAGGAATCTAGATCTTAGATTCCAGCAGCACAAGACCACAGAAATGTCTTGAGTTAAAGACTTATTCCTAGAAAGGATGCTTCAGAACCTAGTCTACAGGTGCTTCTAACACATGTCAAATGCTCGACCTAGTTCTATCCTTCTGATTCATTAGTCATTCTCTTCACTTGAGGGAACTAACATATCCCTGACTCTTCCGAAAATACAACTTCCATGGAGAAGGTTGCCATCTAACACCACCTAAGCGCATTTTAAAACCATGAGGCAAAGTCATATGAATGCAAGATGGCTAGGCTGTTCGTAGAAGTAAGGCTTTGCTAGGCTCCGTTTAAGTTCAAGTTTAAATATAAAGTTTGAATTTGTTTAATTTTTACCTTTAGGTGGTTTCAATTCCAATGATTTAATGATTTAATTCTTATTTTTTATTCCATTTTATTTGGTTAAACTAATATTTAAGTTTTCAAGAATGAGTAATAGAATGAATTTCATTTTTAGGTGAAACTCACTTTATTCCACATCCTAAATCCTAATGAGATTTCCCAAAAGTCTAACTAAGATCACTAGGTATCTTAATTAATTTTTTTTAAATGTTATTTTGTTTCATTAAGTTATATAGGTTTTATTTGATTTGGTTCAAGTTAATTTAAATAGTTTGATTTAAAGTTTGATTTCATTCAATTTAACTTAAGTTATTAAATCATAGATTTGTAAGTCTAAGGTTTAAATTCATTAATATGAACTAATACTTTAGGTTTGTTCATGGATTACACTTAACCTAAAACACTTAGGTTAGCTATTTAATCTTATTTGATCTAACTTAATTGACCTAATATTTAGATTCATTCTTAAATTCTTTAGGGATGAGTGTTTTCATTAAATTTTATTGATTCAAAGTTTAATGTTTAAGTTAATTAATAGTTTTATTAACCTAAGGTTTATTTTATTATCCTAACATTGAATTTTATTACTTCGACTAATTTAGGAAATTTAGAGAAGTTTCTGAATAGTTTTCTAATGTTTGATTGAAATTGATTTGAATTACAATTCAATTAAATTGATTAATTAATTACCTTAACCTATAATTTGATTAACATTGACCTAAGGATTTAGAAATTTATGAACTCTTGATCCAAGGATCAATTGGGCTTGAAATATATTTGATAAGTAGGGTTATATGCCAATTTTGTGTCCCTAAAGTTTCAGCTTGATTAGAGATGTAATTAGGGTGTAATTAATATTTTGATTATTTCATTAAATCTTAAATTTAGCCTAACTTATTGAGATCAGCAAAGGGTTTTATTTTTCACTTATTCTTCACTGAAATACCTATCCAAAGAGGGTTTATTCATAATTGTTGGTTAATTGGCTGATTTATTATGATTTAATTATGTTCAGTTTATTTAATTATATATTTTAATTTTTTTTAATTTTCTAATTAAGTTAATTAATGATTTATTAGGTTTAGATAGGTTTAGTTAGGTTTAATTAGTGTTCTCATGTTCATTAATGTTCAATATGTTGATTTAAGGTTATTTGATTAAAGTTTTCTAATTATTTCATTAAGAGTTAATTAATTTAATTAATTAAAGGTTAAGCATATGAAATTTCAATTTTTCTTGAATTCAGAGAATCAAATCTCCAAAAATTCACCTAAGGTGTATTTTATGCTTAATTTCATTTCTCCAAAGTTTCAAATTAATTGGATTATTAATTTGAGAGTAATTAAGGTTTAATATCTTTTCAATTAAACTTAAATTAAAGGAAACTTACACAATAAAAATTGGGGATTTAAATTTATATTGATTCCTCTCATCAAGATGAATCCATAGAGCTTTTATTTGTAATTTTCTAAATTATATTTGATTTTATATGATTTTTAGAATTTTTGCATTTTTAAATTAATTAAATCCATTAAATAACAAATTTTAATTGTTTTAAGTGGTGGTCCCATGCGGGATCCGCATGCCGTGTGGCACGCACTTCCATGGCACATCTTGCCATGTGGCACGCATAGTTTGGTTTGCATGGAGCCATGTGGCATCCACGTCACCATAGTTCAAAACACAGGATCGCCTACTGACCGTTCGATCAATGATCGGATAGTTTAGGTTACTCCCACAGTTCCTTAAGGGATTTTAATTAACGGTGCGCCTAAATCTGGACTGTCCATTTTTTTTGAAAGAAATGGATGGTCCTGATTTCATCTCCCCCAATTTCTGTGGGAGCCAAGGACCGTCCATGGTATTTTACTAATTATGATCAATCGAGAGCATGAAATTAAGTGATTTCAATTGTTATGCGATCGTGGTTGAATATCCAATGTTTCTATATTGTTCGATCTTATTGAAGATTGTGTTACCTATTAAATCGACCACAACTGAGTTCTTTAAGAAAAAAGCTCAAGATCAACAATGGCATACCTCAATTCGTTGGATGATTGGCCTTGAAATTGATCTTAGAGTTTCAAATGCTTGAACCAAACTTGCTTGCCAAAGGAATCAGGTTAATTCTTTATAGATTGCTCCCTAAACCAACCCTTGAGTGCTCTTTTTTGGCTATGATGGGTTGTAGTGGTTAAGGACTCTTGGGAGGACGGGCAACTTTTGTTTAGCTTTGATTTTGATGTGTGAAGGTGTGTGTGTGTTCCAATCTCTTTGAGGAAGTCTCTCCTTTTGTTTTCCCATATGGCCGAGAGCCTTTAAGCTCCTCCCTAGCTATTCCTTGGTCGGTTTATGGTGATGGAGTACCTTGGAAGCTAGCTAGTGCTCTCCTTTTCCATCCCACAGCTGTCTTATGTGAAGAGGTGGGAAGAAGGGAGAAGGAATTTGACTTCTCCAATTCCTTTGCTTGCATTGGTTTTCCTCATTTTGGATTTTATACAATAATGTAATAATGTAAGGAAAACTTGATTAGGGATGTAAACCTTCATTAGAAGGATTAAGGAAGTGTCAACCCCATCCCATGTGTTTGATATTTCCTTTTTTTTCTTGCTTAACTCACTTAACCCAAATTTGGTTAAGTGAATTAAACCTAATTTTTTTATGGGTCAAATGACCCATTTGACCCAACTACACCCAATAGGGAGTTGGGTTATGTCCCATCACCATCCCCATATAATTTAGGACAATCAATTTAGATTTATTTTCATTTTTATTGGATTTGAGTTCAATATAACCTATTTAGGTTATTTTGATTTAAGGAATTTAATTCACCTAACCTAGGCATCCATGGACTCAAATTTCTTTATCATTATGTTCACACATATTCATTTGATCATTTAAAATATTTTTGATAATTTAATTTGGTCAAATTTAGAGGGTTGACTTTTTGACCAAGTGAGCCCACTTAAGTCAATCCTAGGTTGACTAGAGTTGACTTTAGGTTTGACTTTGAATTTTGATTTTATTTTCATTAATTTACTTGATTTAATTTATGTTGGATATTTGGCTTGATTTTACATTAAACCAAGTAGATTGGATTTAGCTCAAAATGCATTTCCTAAGTCACTAAGCATAATGACTTTGATTGTGAATTAGGAAATTCTTATTTAAGCTTGAGATCTTCTTATTGCTAAAATGACCTCTTCCAAAAATGAGGTCAATGCTGACACTTGTCGTCCCACTTGAACTTAGCATCTTTTTGACAAGTGCTAAAAATGGTTGGCATCTTCCTGATAAGTAGGAAATGAAGCATCTTAGATATGCCAACCATCCTTGGAATAACCTGAGTTGTGTTAGACTTTTAGTTGGTGGCATTTTTAAGATAGCTTTGATCTTCTCTAGATCGATTTCTATTCCACGATGTTGAACAACAAACCCAAGAAATTTTTTTGAAGCTACTCTGAATGCACACTTCAGGGGGTTCATTTTGAGATTGTAATGTCTTAACCATTTAAAAACTACCCTCAAGTCAAAGAGATGGTCTTCCTTTTCTTTACTCTTGACTACAAGATCATCTATGTAACATTCAACTTAATGATGAATGAGTTCATCAAAGATTCGAGTCTTGGCCCACTGGTATGTGGCACCATCATTTTTAAGGCCGAAAAGCATGACCTAATAACAATAAATTCTGATCGAGGTTTGAAAGGCAGTGTTTCTTTCATCCTCTAGGGTCATCTTTATTTGGTTATATCCAGATGAGCCATCCATGAAGGATAAGATTGCATGAGATGAGGCAATGTCCACCATTTGTTCTGGGATTGGTAGTGGAAACTCATCTTTTGGACATACCTTATTTAAGTCCCTAAAATTGATGCATATATAAATTTGGCCACTTTTTTTCTTAACTATGATGACACCAGCCAACCAGGTAAGATATTTTTCTTCTTTAATAAAACCAACATCAATCAATTTCTTGATTTTAGAAGTGACCTATTGTTCAATGTTTAATCCCATGCATCTAGGAGCCTGCTTGATAGGGTTAGCATTAGGTTCTATTGCTACTTTATGGACTGTAATGTAAGGAGGTAGACTGTGCATCTCTTCATAACTCCATGCAAAGCAGTCCTTAAACTCAGTCAATAGCATACTAAGTCATTTATTTCTTTTTCATTCAACAGAGAACTGATGTATGTTAAGCGTGGATCTTCTTCAGTTCCTAGGTTGATTTCTTTAAGCTCATCGATGATTGATCAGATTTCCTCTTCAAACTCTGGCAGTGCATCCTTGACTTCAAAGTCATTTGGATCATCTAAAGTTTCTAAACCTACCTACTCTTATGAGTTAGTATGATTTGAAAAGAACTTATCAGATTCAAAATGATTGGTGATGACTAAGCAATAATCATCATCACCAACTAGACCCATTGTACCGAATCCTAGTCTCGGTCTTGATTGTAAATGTCAGCATTTGTTGTCCAATAGCCTTTCAAAGTAATCTGACCTCTATTTAGACCAAGCATGTAGAATTAATCATTTCTTTGCTAAATTAAGAACATAATGCGAGTACCAATCAAAAGGTAATTATATTAAATCTTTATATGAATTATCCTCAAGTTCCATATCAGCTTCTTGACTTGAGGATGATGCTCCTAGAAAGAACTTTTGCACCTTTACATTTGTGGAAGACTTAAGGGCTTCCTTAACTACCAAACCCTCAACCTTTTGTGAGGAAAGTGGGCTTACATCTAAAGTTCCCAACTAATGCCTGACTATTTCACATATAGACTTGGATATACTTATGCTTTGCTTAGAAGGCTGGTCTTCATCGTTGTCTGGCTTAACTATCACTTGCATGGGTATTTACTGTCTGAAAGTGCTAGTTGGCATACTAATCATATATAACTCATCCTCTGAACTAGACTATAAGTTTATATAAATAGTAGGTGTACTCTTGGTAGCAGGGACATAACTCCTATTGGGTGGAAAATAAGGAGGTCTTCCATCCTTAGGCATGTCTCTGGATCTGCCTCTTCCTCTACCTGGTGGAGGTTGACTCATCCTACCCATAGGTTTGAATAGAGTAACGAATGTCAGGCTCTACATTCTCCTCCAAGTTTATATCTCGCTCCCTTTTATTTTCTTTCTCATTTTCTTTTTCTTTTCTTTTTCTTTTTCTTTTCCTATTTCTTTTTCTTTCTATTTTTTTATTTCTTTTTCTTTTATCTTTGAACTTTGGCCAAGTTTGCAAGAATAGACTTGTTGATTTTGAGGGAGATATTAGATCGCATCATCATATTTTCTAACCTCATGTACTATGAATGGCTTAAAATCTACTTTGATGCAATATTCAATCCCATCCCTCATGAACTTCATGCATTGATGTAGAGAGGATGGAACCACGTTATTCTCAAGTTTCCACGGTCACCCAAGCAAAGCATTAAAAGATGTATCTGAGTCTATAATATGAAACTTGGTGGTAGTCTTCCAGTCATATACTTCCAATGGCAACACTATAGAGCTTAAGGCCCTCTCACCTTGTTCATTTAATCCTCTCAACGTCATCCTCTCTTTTGAAAGTTTGGAGATGTTAATATTCAAGTAGGAGAGGGTTTTTAGACTCAAAATATTCACTAATGCACCCCAGTCAATAAGAACTCTGGATAACCTATATCTTCCAATATCCACTGTAATGTAAAGAGGGAGATTATGCTTGGTTGTTCTTAGAAGCAAGTCATCATCACTGAATTTAACTCCTAAAGTGTCCTCTGAACTCTAAGCCTCCTCCTTAGTAATGGTCAGCTAGGCTAAGCATATCTCTAGATCAAGAAGAGCCTTGATTAGAGATTTTGTCATCTTTGGATAAGATAAGGGCATCATATATGCTTAACTTAGCTGGCAACTTTCTAAGATGTGCTAGGATGTTGTAGTCAACCTTGGCTTGATCCTCCACAAGCATATCCATGGGTAGAGCATCCTGTGGAGGGGCTATTTGCTCTTTAGAACCAATGATTTGCTTACCCTTATCCTGAGGCAGAACTTTGCCATTATGAAGGTTAACTTTAGCGACCTCTTAGAATGATGAATTTCTTGGAAGTTCTACCTTCTCATCGGGTGTACCTAGCACTTCTTCTATAAGATCATCAGAGTCGGATGACTCCAAATCAATCTCAAATGGTTAACCTGTCTAATTTGGAAATGGGAAATCCATTTCTAAATCAGAAGAGGAATGATCAGAACTAGAGTTATTATTATTTAAACTTGGAGATTTATTTATGGGAATAAAATCAAGAGTATCAGAAGTGACACAAATATAAGTGGAAGTATAGGGTTGCTAAACCCCTCACTTCGCTTACTCTATGTGATTTATATTTTGTACCTCCATCCAAATCTATGAAGAGCCTAAGGCCCTCTCGCCTTGTTCATTTAATCCTCTCAACGTCATCCTCTCTTTTAAAAGTTTGGAGAAGTTAATATTCAAGTAGGCGAGGGTTTTTAGACTCAAAATATTCACTGATGCACCCCAGTCAACAAGAACTCTGGATAACCTGTATCTTCCAATATCCACTGTAATGTAAAGAGGGCGGTTGTGCTTGGTTGTTCTTAGAAGCAAGTCATCATCACTGAATTTAACTCCTAAAGTGTCCTCTAAACTCTAAGCCTCCTCCTCTGTAATGGTCAGCTAGGCTAAGCATATCTCTAGATCAAGAAGAGCCTTGATTAGAGATTTTGTCATCTTTGGATAAGATAAGGCATATATGCTTAACTTAGGAAACTTTCTAAGATGTGCTAGGATGTTGTAGTCAACCTTGGCTTGATCCTCCACAAGCATATCCATGGGTAGAGCATCCTGTGGAGGGGCTATCTGCTCTTTAGAACCAATGATTTGCTTACCCTTATCCTGAGGTAGAACTTTGCCATTATGAAGGTTAACTTCAGCAACCTCTTAGAATGATGAATTTCTTAGATGTTCTACCTTCTCATCGGGTGTACCTAGCACTTCTCCTATGAGATCATCAGAGTCGGATGACTCCAAATCAATCTCAAAAGGTGAACCCGTCTAATTTGGAAATGGAAAATCCATTTCTAAATCAGAAGAGGAATGATCAGAACTAGAGTTATTATTATTTAAACTTGGAGATTTATTTATGGGAATAAAATCAAGAGTATTAGAAGTGACACAAATATAAGTGGAATCAGCTTTTTTCATTGATTTCATAGATTTGGATGGAGGTACAAAATATAAATCACATAGAGTAAGCGAAGTGAGGGGTTTAGCAACCCCTGGTGGTTGTGCTACTATGCTATCCTGGACAAGTAAGGTAAGTTATTGCTGCTGATGCTGAGCTGACACCTTTTTAAGTTATCTTTGGTAACCTACAAACCTTTCTTGGTGTTGGAGGCTTGAGTTGCTTCAAGCGCCTATAAAGAAAACTTCTTGATCTTAGAGATCACTTTTTTAGAGGTTCAGGATAAAGCAATATTCCAACCTTCTTTTGTCTTAAAAGGATTGTAAGTATCCCCAAGAATTATTCTAATGGAACTGGAGGGTTGTTCTAATAAGTATTTCTTGGGAATAATAATAGCTCCTGACTTGTAGCTATGCTCAAGGCAGTCTTTAAAGGTGATACAATCTTCCATGACATGACTAACCATGTGGTGGTAGGGGCAATAGTTAGGATCATTACTCTTTCTCACATTTTTCGGCCTCTTGGGCTCAGGTAACTGAAAGTTAAATTTCTTTGAGAGATTCTTAAAGATCTTTCTAACTACCTTCCTCTTGAATGAATATGGCTTATTCAATCTATCGGCAAGGATCGGTGGGTAATAGCTACCTAGTGGTGGATATGAGTACCACTACTAAGTATGATGTGGAGGAGGCGGTGGTGGCTGCTGTGGCAACTGCAGTGGCAAGTATGCTGGTCGAGGTGGTGGTAGAGGAGGTGGCAATAGAGGCTATTGTGCATGAGGTCCCTCATACTGAACTCTGGCTAGCTGATTCCCTTTATCTACTGACACTACTACCCCTGGCTTCTTCTCAAATGCTTTCTGTGGCTTAGGCTTGAGCGATTAGTCTTGAAAAGGTAATTATTTGGCTTCCCCTTACAAGCTAGTGACCTTGTTGGTTAGTTTCTCAATGGTTTTGATTGTAAATCCCATGACCATGAAAGCAACCAGGCCATGAATATTCTTGAGAAGAATTTTTATAGCATGATGTTTGGACAGTTGTGATTCGCATTTCATACTCAAGTTTTGCCACTTGAGAATATAATCAATAAGGAACTCATTGGGATTTTGTTGTGCCACAACGAGATCACACATAGTTACCCTTTGCTGGGCTCAAGCAAACCTCTTGATGAAGAGGTGCTCCAACTCAGCAAAAGTCTTCACTGAACCGTTGGGTAGTTCAACATACCAATCAAATGTAATCCCTAACAGACTGCTAATGAAGAGTAGGAAGAGAAGTGCATCATTGCCTCTGACATTGCAACAGTTAGCTCTAAAATGTGCTATATGCTACCGAGGGTTTCCACTACTATCAAAGATCTTGAAGTATGGTGGCACAAAACCCTTGGGATATTGGACTACATCAAATTCCTTCAGGTAGGGTCTACCCATTGGAACTGATGAGCCACCTTCCAATGCTTCCCTTACTTGCTGTTCCACCATCTGCTTTATATCTCTTACAGGCACGGAGGTACTTTATGAGACCTTCTTATACATACTACCACTATCCTGGTCCAAGGGACATGTACTCTTGGACTGATCTAGAACATGCAACAACCCAGGGTAGTCAGCCTCTAAGGGAGTAGGCTATACTAATGGAACCTGACTTTAAAGTGCAAGGATTGTCGCTAACAAGTCTTCAACTTTTTTCTCCATCTTACTAATATGTTCATCTCTCTGCCTCATTCGTTGACGAAGGCTTTTGGTTGAATAAGTTGTGTCATCTTCTTCAACTACAGCACCCTCCTAGCTATCCTGATCCCTAAGGAGGGAACCCTTAGTATCCACTATATAGACTTTCGCTGAGTCCTCCAAGAGATCATCCTCATCTAGATTAAAATTGAACCTAGCATCGTACTCATCGGTGCAATCACCTCTGAGGAGTTTCCTCTTCTCAGTGAAGTACTGAGTGAGGATCTCATTAAAAGAGTGGTCAAATCGTGTAGAGACAAGCACTCACTTCTGACCAATAGTGGGGCTATGCTCATTGATAGAAATATGCTGGGCATTTCTGACTACTACAGTACTATCTCTAGAAGGATTATGCTCAATGATAGGTATATGCTGATCACTGACCACTGGTTAAACACTGATTGTAGGAGAATCCACTGCCATGGGTGCTACATCCATCCTCCCCCTTCTACCATGATCTTTGTAGGAGACCAGGGATCCGTAACTATAATTATTGTGACTACGGTGATCATGACCACGATGGCCTTGGATCGCCATTCTTTCCTCACCACAGTTAAGGAGAGAGGTTGAATGGAGAGCTCAACCTCACCTCAATGAGTGGAGTAGATGGTGTGGGATCCTTGGGTCGTAGTCGGATCACCAATGGTACTGGTCTCTCCTCAGATGGGGGCTTTTGGACCTTGGCTAAAATGGGGGATGCTATGAGCTAGATAGGAAATGGTGGGTGTTGAGTTGAGCGGTATAAAAAAGTAGCATCGACTACCCCTCAATTGTAGACCTACTCTTCCTGTGATGAGTAGCATCAGTAAGAATGATATTATCTGAATGATCAGCCCTAGTAGGGTGTAATCAGGAAAATCCATCAGAGTGGAGGCTATCAACTACTTGACAAACCTTCATCGCTACCTCCCACTTGTCTGAGCTTATGCCTGAGCCTCCAAGGCTCTCTCCCTTTGGATCTGACTTCTGACTCTCCTAGGGATGACTGACCTTAGATCAAAAATTTAACTAGACTTTGAGCATCTGTAAGCTCAACCAACCTGGTGTAAGACTGTCCTGAGCTCGGTGTAGGGCTTCTTGTGCTCCCTAGCTGGTGTACTAAAATATGCTAGTGATGAAGGTAGTGCAACATTCCTTCTATAGTCCTCCTCTCCATCTGAGGCTAAGATGGGGTGGAACCTACTACTACTCAAAAGTGGAGAGGTCTCACAGGGAGATCCCTCCTCAGCCACATGGGAACCAGCATCCATCCCTCTCGCCGCCCATTCATGCTTGACCTTGCAGTTCTTATTATGATGCTGTGTGTGTGTAGGTATGGCAAAGTGAGAGCTAGCACCCACCTTAAATATGGAGGAGACTATCTCAAAATCCAAGACAGCCTTCCCCTTTGGGGTGCCCAAGGAGGGGGTAGTAGCCCTCGCTAGAGCTGTAGTAGGAGTAACTGACTAACCTTGAGCTGGAACAACTGTCATAGAAACTGATAATGACCAAGTAACAGGTATAATAGTAGCCTTCCTTTTTAGTGGAGGAAACTCAGAATCAAATGGCATATCAAATCAGATAAGCGGCATCTGCCCCCGCCACCTCCTCCCTGCTAACTGTAGCGAGGGCCCTCCCCTCGCAAGAAATCCTCACCCCCTCAAAACCATGGCCAAAGTAGATAACCTTGGTAGAGCCGGTAGTAGAGAGACTAGCTTGATCTAGGGCTAAGTTTAAACTAGTGGAGAAGGAAAACACGAACTTGTTGGGAGCCATGGATGTTGTACAAACTGAGGGCTGGAAGAACTAGCTGCATTGAAATCTGTATTGTTGAAATATAGTTGAGTTAGACACTTGCCTTGATATTCACCTTCAATCATTGATCTTAAGATTTGATTTGGGATTTAAACTCACACTTAACAATCTTAAGGATGTTAAGTGGGGTTCATTGAAATTTTGGAGAGATTTTGGAAGAGAGACTTTGCCATATAATTTTGACTCAAAATCCACATCCAACAAATTTGAGTATGTTGAATGGGGTTCAAATATTTGGAGGGACCCTTTGGAGATATATACATTTTGTTTGAATATTTGATTAGGAAAATATTTATTTGACAAATTTAGCTATGCTAAATTAAGGGTTTTCAATTTGTATGTTTGAAAGTTTTGTGTGCGAATATCTTTGTTTATGAAATTTGGTGTGTAATGTATGATTTAATTTTGAAAATGGGGCTTCTTACTTAACAAATTTGGTGTGTTAAGTAGATGCCAATTATGTTTGATATGATTTAATGATTTAAAAGTGAGGCTCTTACTCAACAAATTTGATTTGTTAAGTAGGAGTCACTTATGTTTATAACTTGAAAGTGAGACTTCTACTTAACAAATGTTGAATGTTAGGTGAAAGTCAGTATTTTTAATTTTTGAAAATGAAACCTTTACTTAACAAATTTGGTATGTTATATAAATGTCAAATGTGTTTATGATTTTGAAAATGAAACTCTCACTTAACAAATTTGATATGTTAAGTGAAAGTCAAATGTATTTATAATTTTGAAAATAAAACTCTCATTTAACAAATTTGGTATGTTAAGTGAAAGTTAAATGTGTTTATGATTTTGAAAATGAAACTCTCACTTAAAAAATTTAGTATGTTAAGTGAAAGTCCAATGTGTTTATGATTTTGAAAATGAAACTCTCACTTAACAAATTTGGTATGTTAAGTGAAAGTCAAATGTGTTTATGATTTTTGAAATAAAAGAACTTATTTAACAAACTTATGTATGTTAAATGGAGTTCAATTTATTTTTTTTATTTTCAAAAAGGGGGTTCTCATTCGACGTCCTTAAACATGTAAAATGAGATCCAAATGTGTCTTGAAGTCCAAGACTTTAGCAAGAATGAGTTCTATCAGACAAATGCAAATGGTGTCAAATAGAATTCAATTTCCTTTACCTTCTCCAAGGGAAGGGGAACTCTCATTTAACAAATTTGGGTATGTCAAGTGGGGGGTTCAAATATGTCTTATCTTTTGTGTGTGTATGATTTATTGCTTTTCAAAAAGGAGAAAATTTTTAACTCTACCACATGTGAAGTATGCTAAGTGGAGAATCAATTTTATATCATGATTTTATTCAAAAATAGAACCTCCATCCAACAAATTTGAGTGTGTGGGAAGGGGATAGCTATTTCCAAAGAAAATGTGCTTTTGAAAAAAATGGTTGATTTTGATTTTGAAAAGAACCTCCATATAAAAATCATAGAATTTGTTAAACGAGGTTTGGTTATATGTGTTATGAACCTTTTTGAAAATTTCTTACAAATTTTTGTGTAAAGATCTCTTATTACATGGATTTTGAAAAAGTGCTTTTGGAAAGACATGTTATTTTGCATAAGGATTTTATTTTCTTATTGTTCATTGGATGAACCTTGCCTCACCATCAGGATTGTGAAGATGTTCTTAATTTTGGTCATCTTTTTTGTTTGATTAGTTTTAATTTTCACTTATTGGGGAAACCCAATAGGGATTTTAAGACCTACATGGAGTGAGGTCCTAAAACCTAAAGGATGTTGGTGAGCTCTGCTTAAGGATGAAATCAGCTAAGTGCCAATGGAAAGAATGATAGTCTCGGGGCTATATAAAATATAAGTCCACTATCGATGCTTGGAGACAATAATTGTCTACTAAAGATGGAGAGAAGAACCACCCTCAGCGGAGTCGCTAGAAAAATCTGTGGTGTTTATTTTTGGTGTTTGGGTTCTTTGTGTGTATATATGAGGGGACATCACATAAATCTGCATATGTACTTATTAGGGTGATCAGATACGACACTAAAGAATAGTGTACTATCTTGAGAGATAGAAGTCACTACCCTATAATAGATCTAATCACCTAATACTCTTAATACAAAATGGATCTTCGAATATACCAAAGATTTTTTCTCTACTTTACATGAAAAATTAAAGCAGGGTTTATTTAAACTGGGTTCGTTAAGTTCCCTATGGAGGCAAGCCTTCATAATTAATTACATCTTAAAGGAAAGTGAATCCCTTATGAATACTCTCGATTAATGTAGATGACTATTGTCTCCAAAGAATTCAAAGATAGTAATATCAAGGGATTGGTTGTATTTTTGAAAATCAAATGGGATAGATCAAGGAGAAGACTTATTTTTGGAATCGAAAGAGAGAAAGTAGAAAATGTTCATGATACTAGGAAGCCTAGTAAGCATTCTAATATACCCTATAATTGGGATTTATATATTTAAAATTGAAGAGATTTATTTATTTGATTTAAAATTTTATTAGAAATCTAGGACTTATAATCCAACAACACAAGATTGTGAAAATACCTAAGAGGTGAGAATTTAAGTTCGTAGCCCCAAAGGGAAATGGCAAATTTGGATCCTAAGCTAGGGAGCTTTGGTACAAACCACAAGCATGTCCAAAATCTAAGTGAAATGTGGACATAATGGTCTACCTCCACCAGAGAGGATAAAGCAGTATTTTAGAGTGGTAGTACACCTCTGTCAAATCCATGTAGGAAAGTCTTATGCTTTACAAGATGGCTAGGTTGTTGTTTATTTAGAAATGAGACTAAGTCCTTAAACTCACTCCTTAAGAGACTAGAGCATGAGTGTGATGAATTCATACCTAATCTAATATAATTTTATCAAATTTATTTGATTCTTTTAGACTTTTTATTTTGACATAGACTATGAGATTTTGTATGCCTAAATGCATAAGAACTTGATTATGGGCTAAATCAAGAGAGAAAGGGGTATTCTTCATCAAAGGCTCTCATAGGTTAAGCTTTTATTCTCTAGCACAGATGGAAGCCCCCGCTTAACAAGAGTGGAAGAATATGACATGCATGATGTTATACATACAATCATGTAGCTAAGGGGTTGCTAAATATTTTGTTATCTTAATTTAATTCCTAGGCTTTTATGAGAGGTTATGAATTAGTTTAAAATTTTAATTATGAGTTGTTAATTAGGGCAGAAAAATTAATTTCATCCTAAGAACCTACCGCATTCAGGCCACACATTCAAATATCAAACATGATGAAACTAGGAAATGCATGCAATTCTGGTGTGCAATATAAACACAACATCAAATAATTTTTTAGACTACCTTAAAAGCATAAAAGGCTAGTGCGGTCAGGTTCCACCAGACACCCCGAAAAGAGAAAAAAAAGATGTGTAGTCGAGCTCTACCCTTATACTACCCAGATTACAAAAATAACTCATGCTATGGAGGTCTTCTTTTCTTCATTTCTTCCTTCTCTTTCTTTTGATTTGATTTGCTCCAAAGGCATCATAAGGCACCCCTGGGACTAAGTCTTCTGGCCACTGCTCATCCTAATCCCCCATAACACTAATCTTAATTTCTAATGTAAAATTATATTAATAATAAGAAAAGTAAATCTAACTATACCTGTAAAATAAATGTTAGCTAAACACACCATACAACTCAAGCAGTTATATGAATAATTTGGACTTAGCACCCTACACATGGGCAACCAAGCCCACCTATCCTAACGTGGGTTATACTTAGGGGCTAAGCAACCTACATTGCAAAAGCATTTATATTTTTTATTACAATGGCCATGGTCCCTTAAGCACAACCCCCTACAGAAAATATGATTAGGCTAATAATGGCCTAACATCCAGTCTACAAAATATACACCCTAACATCCAGTCTAAAATAATACATCACAGAATAAAATATACACCAAACAATGCACTGCCCTAACATAAAGCTAGAAGTGGTGACTTAATTCTAATGTGTGTGTTAAAGCTTGTGTAGTATTCCCTAACTAGACTTTAGAGTTAAAATTTTCTAAGTGTAGAAAGATTCAATTTAAAGGGTGGTTTCACTTTAATTTGTTTAGTTAATTTGCAAGTTTTAATTAGTATTTTCTTTTATTTCATTTGGTTTACACTTAACAACTAAGTGTTAAAAAGAGAAGAAAGAGAGGGGACCCCTCTTTCATCCCTACCTTAAGTCATTTCTAAGATGAGTTAATTAGCTTAGTTCTCTTTAATGAATGGTTATTATGTGTTTTAATAAACCCTATGTTTAAGTTCATTCTAAATAACCATATTCAATAACAAAGGCATCTTAAGATTAATTAGGATGGATTACTATCACATAACACACACCATTCATTTCTTTTCATCACACGAAAAATCTTATGCATATCTATACATGCAATACAAATCTTAGCACACTTTGATGATGAATGCAAAGAAGTGTATTTTGAGATTTAAATATTTCATTTTTTTATTGAGTTATGAATACATGTCTTTATTATATAGAAAAGAAAGATTTTTCATACACTAGCTAAATACACATTTACATGTATAAAAGTTTTAAGTGAGTATGGCACCATTGTTTTCTACATAGGGGGCATAAGGAACAAGACCTACTTAGGGCTACTTAAAGCCTCGCAGCCCCGGGATGTCCAGATTAATATACCACTTTTCTTACAAATCTTTTTAATGTTATTTTAAAGACTAAAAAGATGCCAGATGAGTGGAGAAAGAGTTTGTTGGTTCCTATATTTAAGAATAAAGGTGATGCACAAGAGTGTGCAAATTATAGAGGAATTAAGTTAATGTGCCATGCATTAAAATTATGGGAGAGAGTAATTGAGCATAGGTTACGATGTGAAATAGAAATTTCTGTCAGTTTGGTTTCATGCGGGTAGATCTACTATGGATGCTATACATTTGTTAAGAGGTTTGATGGAGAAGCATAGAGAAAATAAGAAGGATCTACATATGATATTTATTGATTTAGAGAAAGCTTATGATAAAGTCCCAAGAGATGTTCTTTGGAGAGTTCTAGAACGAGAAAAGTTAATATTGGTTATATTCAAGTCATTAAGGATATGTATACTAGAGCATTTACTTGTGTCCAAACACAAGGAGGATTGACAAATATTTTCCTATTTGGTTGGATTACATCAAGGATCAACATTAAGCCCTTATCATTTTACTTTAGTTATGGATGTTCTTACTAGGCATTTACAAGAAGATGTACCTTGGTGTATGCTTTTCTTGATGACATTCTTCTTGTTGATAAGACTAGAGAGGAGTCCACGAAACTTGAATTATGGAGGTCAACTTTAGAGTCTAAAGGTTTTTAGTTTAAGTAGATCTAAAAGCTGAATATATGGAGTGTAATTTTAGTTGTAGAAGTTTTAGTAGTGTTGTGACTTTAGGTGATCAAGTCATTAATAAGAGTGGCGATTGAGATATTTAGGCTCTATTGTTCAAAATGATGGTGAAATAGATGGAGATGTTATTAGTAGAATTCAAGTTGGATGGTTGAAGTGGAGGAATGCATCGGCCTATTATGTGATAGAAAAGTTCCACTTAAACTTAAGGGAAAATTTTATAAGATGGTGGTAAGACGCAATGACTTACATGCGAATGTTGGCCAATAAAAGAGAAACATAAGACTAAGTTAAGTGTTCTGAGAGATGAGGATGCTAGGTGGATGAGTGGATTTACCCTTAGAGATAGAATGCAAAATGAGTATGTTCGGGAAAAAGTTGGAGTAGCTCCAGTGGTAGATAAGATTAGGGAGAGTCACCTTAGATGGTTTGGCCACATAAAATGTCGGCAGTTTGATGACCCGATTAGGAGAGTAGATGCATTAGATTTGCCGTATGTTAAGAAAGGTAGAGGTAGACCTAAAAATATTTGGTTAAAATGTATAAAAAATGATCTTAGTATACTTGAATTAAATGAGAATTTGACACATAATAGGACACAATGGAGACAAAGGATTCATGTAGCCGACCCCACCTAGTGGGATTAAGGCTTGTTGTTGTTGTTGTTGTTGTTGATTTATGATTCTTTATACCTTAGCCACTTCACACATGCATATGTACAAGAATTTTAAGTGAGTACGATGCCATCATTTTCTACACTAGGGGTGTAAGGTACAAAACCTACTTAGGGCTACTTAAAGTCTTGTAGCCCCGGGATGTTCAAACTAATATACCACTTTTCTCAAATACATATGAATGTACAATTGATCATGCAAGAAATTATGTTTGATTTGGTTGTATGATTTACATGTGTACTGTGAAATTCTTCTTAAGTCTTAACATGGAGATTCATAGGAACAGATTTAGGCAAGTGTTATGTTCTTTTCAAATGAACTATACACTTACAAATCCTATGTGAATCCACATTAAGGTAGGGAAAGAGAATTTCATATTACACATCTTATGCTATTATCACCTGCAAACTTACAAATATTTATAAATAGCATTACTTCATTTATAATAATTGATTTATAGGTTTTGAAAATAGTTTTGGTTTAATAATGATAATAGCCATTCATATTCTTAATTTAAGTCAACACATGCAATTTGACATAAAAGAAAATATTTTATTTAATTATTGTTTAAAAGAAATGAATGCATGATTTCATATGGCAAACAATATTTAGCATGATTGGAAAGAAATAAAAGAAAATAGGTAAATGATCTCACTCATTCCAACTAATTCCTAAAGACAATCATATTAAACAAGATCATTTAAAACAAACTAAAGCTTCTTAATGTCAATCTGATTTCATGTTTGATTTGATTCAAGAAATATAAGAAGAGATTTGTTAATCCTATTCCATGCCCCATGTTCGTAATTTAATTTGGTTTAATGAAAAGGTAATTAGGTGAATTTTATGAATTAATTAAGTTGGATCTTTAATTAAATCAATAAATTACCCTTACCTATGCTTCTTTAATTTGATTAACCACTTAATCATAAGCTATAAATGACATGAACATGTGAGAAAATAAAATTGTTGTGCTCCTAAAGAACCTAATGTAATTGGCACATAATTAAGGATTAATTACATTAAAGAATCTAATTAAATACTTTTATGACTCACCCATACTTATGGGTTAATCATAATTTACATAAATGGTCTTTATGTTGTTAAATACATAAAGAGGAACCTTAAATTTGATTATTTGTAATTAAGGTTTGATTTGATTTGATTTATTTAAATGATTTAGTTGAATTGATTTGATTTGATTAGTGTTTGTTACATTTGTTTCGTATTTTTTTACCTTCATGTAATTTGATTGATTAATTTGTAATTAGATATTTTGATTCAATTAAATATTGAAAATTCAATATCCTTTTAAATTAATATCAAATTCTTTTTTTATTATAGTTATGTGATTTAATTTTATGTTTATTTGATTTAATCATGGTCCATTTATTTATAGTTTGATTGGATTAGATTAATTGAGATTTTATTTTGATTTTAATTGAGTTTGATTCTTTGTAATTAGAATTTTATTTTTAATCTCATCCGTTTGTCATCTTTATCAAATTTTAGTTTGTATTTTGATTTCATACATTGGATAGTTAATTAGTTTTTCTTATTTAATTAGGTTGAATGAGATTTGATTTGATTATATATTAAATTGTGAGAGTCTTTCTAAATTTAATTTAATTTGAATTGATTTGGATTATTTGTTTGTTCAAACTTTTAATTTTATTTCATGTTTGTTTAAATTAATGATTTGACAAGTTAAGTTTGATTTGAGGTTTAATTGTCATTTAATTGCAATTTAATGTTGATTATTTGTTAGGTTTAATAAGATTAACTTGATTAAATAAACAGTTTCATTAAGAGGTGTGACTGATTAAGGATTTAATTAAGGGTTTGATTTAAACTTAATTTAAGAGCTAGTTTTAATGTGATTTAATTAAATTAAATTGATTCATTAAGATGATGGATTAATTCATTAAGTCTGCATTAATTAGAAGTTTAATTAATTTGCATTGATAAAAAATAATTACAATTTTGAATTATTAGATTAATTTAAGATTTATTTAATTATAAATTAATGACTTAATTGCCCGCCTGTGAATGTTTGATTTAATAAGTTTAATTAAGTGTTTTAATTAAATTTTATTTAATTAGGTGTTTTGTTATATTAAGTGAGTTAATTGTTTCTTTTATTTCAGTTAAACTTAATTATTCATAATTATAGTTAAGTTTGATTTCATTCATTATGTTCATTAAATTTCATTTAATACTTTAATTATGAATTTATATTTGATTTAATTATTAGGTTTATGTATTAATGGCTAATTAATTAACTTATTCCAAATGGATGTGATTTAAACATATGTTAATTAAGTTTACTTTAACTTTGTTTGGTTTAATTTGATTAATATTAAATGATTATGTTAAATTAGTTTATTAATCAATTTGATTTTTTTTAATTTATTTAATGATTAATTAATTTTTAATTTGTTTTGATTTATTAAATAGTTTTGTATAATTAAGATTTAATACTTGGTGTTGGTTTACAAGATTAGTTTGATTTTATATTAAAGTTTCATTGATTTATTTAATTATGAGTTTAATTTAGAAAAAACTAATCATTTAATTGAATTTCAATAACTCAATTAAGTTCAATTATGTTTAAATTTCATTTCATTTGAGGGATACATGATATTTTTTTTATTTAAGGTTTGATTATTAATAATTTGAGTATTACAATATTTTTAATTTTGATTTGATATTTAAATTATTTTTAGATTATGTTTTAATTAATTTTTTATTTAATTAAACTTTAATCTTAAGTGTTTGTTTGGAGTTCGTTAGGATTCAGAAAATCACATTATTTTCTTAAGAGTTCTAGGTGTCAACTAAAATGATTTAAGTTATTTTGAAAATTTTTTGTAAATTTCTTGATTTTCATTTGATTTGTTTTATTAAAATAGACAAACTAAACTTCAAAATTTAATTTCTCTCAATCCAGAAGTCCTTTTCACTTGAGATTTTTATCATATGTGTGTTTATCTTTAATTTCAATTCTAAAAATTTCAACTCAATCCGACTTATATTTTTAAACTAATTAATGAAATTTGATTTTCACTAAAACCTAAATTAAGCTCAAACCATTTAATGGAATTTGAGGATTTTTGGTCCCTTGGATTCCCTTTGGAAAAATGAATCCAACGAGTCCTTATTTGTAATTTTTTATTCTGTATTTTATTTTTTATGAATTTTCAAAGTTTCTGGAAACTTAAATTATTTTTAAAATCAGAAAATACCATAATTTTCCACTTAACATAGTCATCATCGTGCACGGTGCTAATGTGGCAACACGACACCGCACGATTGGCTGGCATGGTGCCACGTCAGTCGATCGGGCGAAAAAGATCGCATGTAGGATAGTGACTTATGGATCAGATCTAACCATCCAATCATGGATCGGACGGTCCAGATCTGATCCACAGATATGATGAGAGAAACATGCAGATCTAGTTCGCAATACGGACATCTAATCACATTTCAGATGGTCCTAATCTGATCCGCGGACCCAACATGATTTGGAGGTCAAAACACATGGTCTGAGCGATCGTCCTCATCCAGATCGATACTTGCTCTCTAATGAAATAGATGGAAATCTCATTCCAGTAACTTTTACATTTTTGGGAAAAATTTCATTTGATTAGGCTCATTTTTTAGTGATTTTCATCGAAAAACATTCTGATTCACATAGGAATGATATAAAATTAAAATTGCAAGGTTTATCTAAGAGAAATTCTTAAGATAGCATGAAAATCATCACAAATCATAGATCCTATGGCTAGCTAATGTTTGGCAAAATTGCCTCACTACGGATGATTTTGGGTGGTAGTGATGATCTGAGCACGCTCTTGAGTGGAGGAAGGAAGGAATGGTCTTGAGAATGATGTATCTTTCATTGTTTACCATTTTCTCTGCGGGATCCACCCGAT
Source organism: Cymbidium sinense (assembly GCA_021442155.1). Taxonomy (NCBI): domain Eukaryota; kingdom Viridiplantae; phylum Streptophyta; class Magnoliopsida; order Asparagales; family Orchidaceae; genus Cymbidium; species Cymbidium sinense. Next base: position 114,695 of record JAKCPB010000275.1, on the reverse strand, counting down.
TTTGATATCTTTAGCTTTAAGAAAAGTTGGGAAGTGGTTGTTGATGGCTTTGGGGGTTCCAAGAGGGTGAAATGAGGAGAATATGCTCAGCTTTTAACCCCTCTCCCTTCTCTTCAAGTGGATGGACGAAAATCCATCATTAAGTGTGATGGGGAAATGATTGGAAGGTGATGGTTGATTGGGGACTTTGGATTTAGCTCCCAAAGTCTTCATTTACTACCATAAAATCAGCTCCATTGAATGCAAGTGTTGGGGAGGAGTTGAATGCATGTGATGGGGAGAAGTAAATGAGATTTGGTGAAATCCTAAGTGGGGGAGGCTCCATGAGGGATTTGATTGGGTTAGGTTGATCTTGGGCTGAACCCAAGTGGGTTTAAGATAGGTTGGATCAGATTGCAATGAGTTTTGACTTGATTCAAATGGGTTCGGCTCAATTTGGGTCATATGGACCATATTCGATCAAGTTGGTTTAAGTTGATCAATTGGTTAAATTGGGTCAAACCAAATCTTAAGTTAAGAATCAAATGGATCAAATGGGTCAAGTTAACCAATTTGACCAAATTTGACTAAATTAGTTTGGGTTATGGGTTGATTCATGTTCAGTTGGCTAATTGAAGATCAATGTGGTCTTTGGTTTGAATCAATTTGGATTTAATTTAGATTTTGACCAAATTTACTATTTAGGCCAATTTGGGTTAAATGGCTCAATTGGGCTCGATTGATCAAATTGGGTTTAATTATGACTTTAGTCAAGTTCAATAATCAATTTAGAATGAAATTGAGCCATTGGTTGCAATTAATTTAGGTTAGATCATGATTTAACCTAATTTGGTCTTTTAGGCCAATTTATGTCAACTTGGATCAAATGGGCAATTGGGCTTAATTTGGCTCAGTTGGTGGTCAAGTCATATTTAAATATTGATTTTGGGTTCATTCAATTCATTGGTTTCAATCAACTTGATGTAAGATGAGTTTTGGCTAGTTTTAGTTCATTTGGGCTAAGGATTGACTTGGTCAAATGACTAAGTGGACTTGGTTTAACCTAATTGATTATAATGATCATCAACAATCATGGTGGAGGAGGATTTTGGTGAACTTGGTTTTCTGAGGATTTGAAGTTGCTAAAAGGACTCTTAATGCATGATGGGTCTTCGAATGTACTAGAGATTTTTCCTCTACTTTAGATGGATGAATAAAGTAGGGTTTCTTTAAAATGGGTTCTAAAGCCCCTATGGGGGCAAGCCCCCATAGTTAATTTTATTCTAAGGAAGGTGAATTCCTTAAGAATACTCTCCATTAAAGTAGACGATTATTGTCTCCAATGAATTCGAAGATATGAATATCAATAAATTGGCTATGTTTAGAAGATCAAATGGGATAGATCGAAAGAAAAAACTTTTTATCGAAGCCAAGGGGACATGAGTAAGGGATGCCCATGATACTAAGAAACCTAGTGAGCATCCCAAACTATCTTATGGTTGGGCTTTATATATTTGAAGTTGAAGAGAATCATATATTTGAAATGAAATTTTATTAGAAATCTAGGACTTATAATTCCACAATACATGATTATGAAAATACCTAAGAGGTGAGGATTTATGCTTATAGCCCCAAAGGGAAATAGCAACCTCAGATCCTAAATTTTAGGAGCTTTAGTGAAGGCCAAAGCATGACCTAAATCTAAAGCAAAAGTTGGTATATTTTTTGTCTCGATAAGAGAGAGTTAACCACCCAAATGTTGGACTTATAACCACCTGGAGTGGCAGCCAGGTAACTCCTCCTATATTTTAAAATTATGTGATCAAGTCATATATTTTGTACGATGGCTAGGTTGTTATTATTTAGAAATAGAACTAAAGTCCTTAAACCCACTCCTTAAGAGACTAAGGCACGAGTGGAATGAATAATGACTTATTCTAATAAAAATCTTATCAAATTTTATTTAATTTTGACTCCTTATTTTTACACAGGCTATAGGATTTTTATATCCCTAAATGCATGTTGAAATGAGTTATGGGTCAAATCAAGAGAGAAGAGGGTGAAGCTCCGTCAGTAGGAGTTTCTCTCATAGGTCAAGCGATTCCCATATGTGCAAGAATGGAGGCCCTAATTTTACAAGAGTGATTCAAGATGATATGTATGACATTAAGCACAAAACATCCAACTAAGAGGTTGCTAAAAACTTTTAATTATTGATTTAAAGCCTAGGCTTTATGTGAGGTTATGAGTAATTTATAAAATTTAGTTATGAGTTGTAGTTGAGGTAGAAAATTTATTTTTGTTACTTGCAAGAGGCATCCATAAAATTCATTCAACATGGATCAAAGTAGACGGGAGCTAAACCTCATTCATACACCAACATCCCATTGTAGTGACTACACGCGGAACCCTGACCTAAATATTGGAGTTATACCATGTTTCCCTCATTATGAAAATCATATAAAGATGCCACAGAGTATACCATGCCCTTGTAATTGTTAAGTTCTTGCAGTTTCAAATTTTGAATCTTTGAGGCATTTATATGTCATCATTTTGTTAAGCATGACTTAGTTAAAGGTGATATTAATACTCTATTATTTTTAATGTTTTCGTATTGCTATCTTTTAGAGTTAATATTACATAATTAAGATTGTTAATAATATATGATTTCATCATTAACTCAAGGTTTGAATATTTGAGTTTCAATTATTGTATGGAAGGTTTGAGAACATGCCAATGGGAGTAATAAATGTATAATAAAAAACAATATGGTATAAAATAGTCAACAATAATATATCATAATTTTTATATAATTTAATTCCTCTTTTTTAGAAGTAATCATGTAGAAAAGCATTGTCGATGTCTAGTTGTTTGAGCAATTTACTTATGGACAAAGAGCAAAATTCAGAAATGGTTGATGAACATTTACCTACTTGATTGTGGGCATGTTCATGATAGTTAATGTGGGCATGTTGGTGAAAATCTATTTTTATAAAACAATAATTATAGTAATTGATAGAGCCATTCAGATTGTGTTTTATGCAAAACGCATACTTCCATCCAAAAATGTTTTGGTTGGTGTAATGAAAATTCTAGTATTTTTTTGGGGACTAGGTCATAATTAGGAATCATCAAAGAAACTTTTAACAGGATTTCTGATAATAGGTATGTGAGAGAAGCTTATTTTCTTTTCTTAGTTTTTTACTTTAAGGTGTTAAAATTTTTAAATTTTTGTATGTATAGAAAAAATTAATAAATAATTATATAGAGATTTGAAGGCATGTAGTGCGAACTAGCTAGTCAGCTCTTATTCATCTTGAGGGAGGAACAATTGAAGGTTTTGCTATGACGAAGGAGAGAAAAACAAATGTCATTGCCAGTAATAAACTTGTATTTTGGATAATCAAAAGATCCATTTTGTGTTGAGATTTCCTCAAATAAACTTCAGCTAAAATCATTCATGAGGTGGAGAGAATTATTTTCTTTTAAACTCTTTTCTTAATTAAAATAATAATAAAAGTCTTTCTCAATTATTCATTTATGGAGGAAGAAAATTGGGTGAGAATACTATATATGGATCTCAATTATCCATAATGGTATAGTAGTCTTGGACATCCCAACAACAAGACTCTCTCTCTCTCTCTCTCTCTCTCTCTCTCTCTCTCTCTCTCTCTCTCTCTCTCTCTCTCTCTCTCTCACTCACTCTCACTTTGTGTGTGTGTTTGTGTGTGTACACACATGCTTGTAAAATAATATCAATCTTTACGTATGTCAAAATCTGACCCAATACAAACTATCATAACATGGCAGATCACATCGTGTTGTAATTATAACAATCGAATACTCAAGATCTATTTGGAAAAAAAAATTATTCTTCAAATTCATAAATACAAAGGAAACTATCATCAAAATATTATAGAATAAAAGTATTCAATATCAAATCATATCACAATTATATAATAAAAAAATTTACAAAACAATAATGATATAATTCTTCCACCAACAAAACATGTATATCATCATGACTATCAAAAGATTAAATCTATAGTACTATACTTAAGGTCTAGCTCTCAACTATAAATAATAGTTTCTACTCAACTTAAGTCGTATCCTTTTCTGAAATAACCTATGTGAATAAAACAACGGTGAGCAACCACAGCTCAAAATGCTACTCAAAATATACTATAGTTTTCAATACAAAAGAGACCAAAAAAAATAGATAATTACTGAAATACAATCTTATAGATGATAAAATGTATTTCAAGTGAACTAAAATAACATCTCAATAGGTCACGTGCTTGTTGACCTCAATGTATCTACTACAGTAAGTTAAATTAGACTGAACAATTTGATGGACTTGGATGCTCTGCAATTGGGCTAAAATACATTGGATGTCATCAAAATTGGTTCAAATAATCTATGCACAATGAACGAACTTCGAAATCACATTCAAAACATTGAAATTGATCAAAATATATAAATGCCGTAATCAACTAATCAAGGTGGGTATTAGCGCTCGCATATCAAAAATCGAGGCCAAATGATCTTCGTTTGCAAAATTAATTATGCCATTAACTTCAAAATATCAAAATATATCAAATGGGACTATTTGCGATTGATTCAAATGATTATGATTTCAGTGGTGGGCGATAATACATTTTGAGCTAAAATTGATCGATTTGACGAATTGATCCGAATGATATCTTAAAGATCTTAAAGCGTTCGTAAATGTCAAAATTACTTAGAATAAATATTCAATTTGATTAAGATTATCGTGCTTAAAATTCCATCAAAATTAATGTCTATTTTGAGGTAAATTTACCCAATAATCTCCTAATTACACACCATCAATGCTTCAAAAATTATAGCCGCCCATTCCCTTGCCTCCCCACCTCTCATTTGACCAATAAGAAGCTTCCACATCATCTCTCTCATACCATATTCTGTCCCTACTACAAGCAAAATGAGGAGAAAAATTGAACGAGTTCGCCTCTCTGGTTCCTGAGCATAACAGCTACCCGAATTGCTCCTCTTTCCCTCTTTGGCTCTCTCTCTCTTCCAAAACTGAAGGCTCCCACTCTAGCGGGTTCGTCTTTATTTTCTCGTAGAGATCACACTAGCCCATCGATCCTAGGCGCAAATTAAGCAAGACTGATCTCTTCCTCTCCCTCCAGTCACTTCTTTGCTCGATTGAACGACAAAGCGGACTAAACCCACTACTCTCTACCTCGGGTACAAACAGCAAGCACACCCTCCTATAGCCAATCGAATCTCCTTCCAAGAGTTTTTCATTTTCCCTACTTCTCGAGCCAAAATTTTGCTAACAATTCTTTCCAGTAGGGTGTCTAGTGATCTATCGCAACGAAATTGATCGCAATTTTCCTCTTCCGATCAAAAATGACAGCCCAAGTTGGAGATCTCTGGAGGAATGGAATATTTTCACAGGTTAGTGCTTCGCATGCAAGGTTTACGAGTTCGGAGGCATTTCTGGAAGCTGAGCCCAAGAAACTAAAGGGTTTAACGGCCACGATATGCTTACTCCATTCACTGTTGGATGGTAGAGTGCAGACTTGCATCCTTTAGACATTGAAAGATCTGAGGGTTCATTTGTTTATGAGATTAATGGGAAGAAATATTTTGATGTTGCCTCCAAACTAAAAAGCAAGATGAATCTTAGTCTTACAAAGTTCCGTGAAAGAGAAGGATAGGGTTTATCTCATGCGGGTACTTGCTTCCAATTCCTTATCTACTCCACTTACAGCCTCTCTTGTCAAATCCACACCTATTGGTTAAATTACTGATGCTAGCAAATATGGATTATTTGCAAGCCTGGCACTTGATTCTTGTGCAAAGGCACTGTCTAGGTTCATGGAGATGGTAGATGATGTCATTCGCACACGAGCAAAGAAGTTACAGCAAGGAAGTGAGATCATAAGGTTGAAACTCAAGGAAATGGGCTTACCGAATCAAATAATGACTCTCGAAGGGAGCTTGTCCTTGCTTTTTGACCTTAAAGAAGATGTTGAAGCTATGCAGATCAGTGGTGGGCCATTTGATTTGGAAGATGAGTTGTAGCAGTTAAGGGATTTGAGGAGGGTTAATTAGGAACTTCTTGCACAAACTGCATAAATGATATAAAAGGACGCAGCAGATGATGCTCTATTTAGATTTTAGTTTGGATTATACTAGACAAGGCCTCAGTTGACCACCTTAATAAAGAATTTACAAGATAGATTGAACAGGTTTGCTGGAAACCTTAAACAAGCTGCTGATACTGATGCAAGAATTGAGCATGCTTTAAAGGTGCATTCAACACTTATGGTTATTTTAAATTGATAAAAGGTGTTTGAAGACCCTGTTATTCTCAGTAGAGCTGGCGGGTAGAAGACCTCAACTGTAGTATCAGACCACTATTTCATAGAATGGCGGGAAGAATTTGAATAGAAAGGTGGAGAAGATGTCAGGGTAGAAATTGATGATGAAGGATTTAATTAATTTAATGTAAAATGAACTCTAAGCTCAAAATTAAAATCTGAATTGAAATTGTAGGTGTTTGAAGACCCTATTATGCTTACTAGAGCTAATGGGTAGAACACCACAGCCATAATATTGCAATACACTAACCGTTATGCTCAGTAGAGTTGACGAGAAGGTTGAATAGCCCCTGATGATGCCTCCTATACGGGGATGACATCGGGAGGCTGTCAAATTTTAGATTGAGATGAAGCTTAAATATAATTAAATAAGAGTATTAATAAGCTTAAATTAAACTTAAATGAAAAATGATGAATCGAAGTCAAACCTACTTACAAAAAAAATTCTAAAGGTCATTAAAAAAGAATGAACCAGAAAGCTTCTCAGCGATCACGAGCTAAGTTTCATTGAAACTTAAATAGCTCAATGAGCTATGGACTAGATGTAAATAAATAAATATTAATCTAAATAATTGAATTTAGATTAAAAATTGTTTCTTATAGGATTTTAAAAATAATCAAATTGAAATATATATATATATATATATATTAGAGGATTTTAAAAATAATCAGCATAGAGTTAAAATAACTTGTTTGAAATGATTTTCCTAAAATGTTAATATAATCTCTAAAATTTTAATGAGTGAATAATATAGATGCTAGTATGAATTTAAAATTTTATTTTTATTGAATATTTACAAATGTTATTATTAATTTTATATTTAAAATAGGATTTATTCTTATAAGTTTTCAAAATAGAGTTTTTAAGAAAAATGATAATAAATAAAACCTCTAATAACTAAAACTGAAGTCATATTCATTTAAAAAATTATATCTACTAAAATTGATATCTAATACAGGTCAAAAATACATGTAAGAAATAAAAAGAATATCTTATACCATGTTGTTAAAATTCTACTACTATATACTGTTGACCTCCATGCATGTGTCATAAGTCAAGTCGAGCTCATAAGATGAATTTGACGAGCTTCAGATCGCAAATCGAAGCTTAAATGCACTTAGCATCATCGAAAGTCAATCAAAATGATCTCTGATCGGCCAACAGACTTCTCCATCATGTTAAGAATATCGAAATTGATTAAAATATCGAGGTTGCACACTCGACGGTCGACCAATCAAGAAGAAGATTCGTCGACATGCATACGAGTATATCGAGGTCAGGAAGCCACAACGATGCCCAAAGACATTCGTTTATGAAGTTGATTGCGTTGTTAGAGTCAAAATGTTGAAACCTATCAAATGAGACTATCTGAGCTCAATTCGGATGAGTCTGGGCGAATTTCGAGTAGTCGAAAGCGACAGCGCGCAATTTTGAACTAAAATTGACGATATTCAACACCAACTTGAACCAAATGATCTCCGATCCTGAAACGGACTGCGACGTTGCATCCAGAACATCAAAATAACCTAAGATCAACCTATATATTGCATATATAATAGTGTTAGTGCAAAAAATTCTAATTAGAGTTAATTCTCACTAAAATAAAAAATTCTTATAAATACATACTTATCCCTAACCCTAACCCCAACTCACACAGCCCTAAAAGTCCCACATTCGGCCTTAACCCTCAATTCCCCTCATTTGGCCCATCCTCTGCGCCAAACCCCCCTCTCGGCAAATAGCGATTATCAGAACCCAGACCTCGTCTCTCCCATGTGGTGGGACCATAGAAACATCGCCATGCGACGCTGCGACACTCCCCGCACTACCACATGCAACACCATACGCCGGTTTGCAAGCCAGGCGCTGCACACTGCAGTATAATGGCCCGGCAGCGTCACAAATCGTGCCCATGCACCTGGCGCTTTGCATTCCAGGTGAGCCCCATGCACGCGTTGCCACATATTAAGTCTATGTTGAAATATAAGTACTCGTAAGCATCTTTCTTAACATAGCAACGAAAGCTATGCTTGCTTGCAAGTATATAAGTACACGTGCACACCTTTCTTAGCATGGCGGGTAAATATTTGTTTCATACAGGTACCTTAGAGCACCATACATCCATTTCTTGGCATGGTAGGATGGCTCATTCAGGTGGTGATTTATACCACTCATACACACCTTTCTTGACATTGTGGGTAGGCCTAGCATACCCGAGGTAGCCCCTTACAAGGGGACGATGTTGGGATGCTGTTGAAATGCTGCCAAATTTTCACACTATCAGGAGACCTAAATAGCTTGACATAAAGCTATGTCACAATATAAAATTGATGTTTAAACTGACATTACAGGTGTATAAGTACCCATACATGCCATTTTTGGTGTGGCCAGGAAATCTATCTTGCAAGTAGGTACATCAGAGCCCCATACATGCCTTTCTTGGCATGGTTTCGACTGTGGTATTTAGACCACCCATACATGCCTTTCTTGGCATGGTCTCGAGGTAGTCCCCTACACGAGGATGATACCGGGATGCTGCCGAAATACTGCCAAACTTTTACACTGATAGGAGGCCTAACCAGCTTAATATCAAATCAACTATAAACCTAAAATTAATATTTAAATTGACATTACAAGTATATAAGTACATGTACATGTCTTTCTTGTATTAGTGGGATGACACATTCGATAGTGATTTTTACACCACCCATACATGCCTTTCTTAGCATGGTGGGTAGTCTCAGCCCCTATTATAGCCCCACATACAGGGACGATGCTGGGAGGCTATCAAAATTTTATTTAAATCCATAAACTCGTAATGAAACTCAATCAAAATAAGTAGTATTATTCAAATCCCATAAACTAAAATCAATATTGAATTGAAATGCCAACATAGGCCCTGATATTATGCTAAATTCTTAAACTTAGTGTCTGACGATGCTGTAGGGGGAGTCGACCAAGTGTGTGTTAACAAAACCTAAAAATCTAATAATAATATCATAAGAATTCTAACTCAATAAAACATCTGAGAAGTTAATTCTATCATATGATAGTAAATTTAATTTTTAAATTAATAGAGTCTACAGGATCTGAAATAATAAACCACCCCGATGATGGCTGTGTTGAATGAAGATTTCAACTGAAGGGGATATTTTCATTAAATTGTAATCACAATCTCAGAGAAATTGAACTTAAATTAAATATCAATCTAAATGAAAATTATGATATATCATTAAGCTATAAATGACTAAATAAAAATCATCAACCAACAAAACATAAAGTAAAATTCAATTCATCCACTTTTTATAATTATTTATTGTAGGTGTTAAATTAAGAAAACTCTAGGTCACAAAAGAGCTAAAGTCAAATCAAGTACACAATTATGTTTACTCTTAATCAATCTCATGCTAATAAGGATGTGGCCCGTGTCCTTTGACTGCGTGGCTTTTCCAGTAGGTTCCACATATTATGCAGTTACTACCAGAGTCCTTTGATCGGATGGTTGTTGCCAAATGACACCATTATATTACGGTCAAGATTATAGCATGTATGCTCCCTAATGGCTCTATACCTTCAGTTGTGAACCATAGGATACACTTGGTAGGGCAAAAGCCTTATGTTAGCTAAGCTGGACTTAAACTTGTCTTCTTAGACAAACTTTACCCCATGTCTTCAAAGATTTCTTGAACCACACAACCCATGGCTGCTGACAAAGATCCTTAAGTCAGGTTGGGTCGACTATCTCCTCTGACTAAGTAGACTAGGAACCATGATAGCTTAGGATGATATAACCATGAGATCTTGATCGGGCATATAATCATTCCCCCAACCATCCGCTTGAAGTTAATATGATGAATTTCATATGCTTAAATTTTAAACTCCACATACTACTATAAGCTACGCATTTAATGATCTAACAACTAGCCTTAATCTAAAGTTCTCTCTCAATATTGGGAGGGGTAATTAGCTATAGGTGCATGCCCCTATAGAAAACCTGGAACTAGATCTAAAGTCCTCACAAAATAAGGGAAAAATCTCTAGGTAGTGTCTTATCTACTATTCCATCTACCTTCTAAAAGTTTCATCGACACATAAATCAAACTCTCTTAATCAAGAGGTTCGTGGTGAATTTTTGGAGCCCACAGATTTTTGGCGACTTTGCTGGGGATATGTTTCTCTTTCCATCTTTGGTTAGTCAAATCAAAGCTATAATAACAGCGGAGTATAATAAAATTAAATTTTAAAGTTATTTATAAAATAAAATTGATTGAAACTCTAAAATTATTTTTTAAATGAACATATTTTTGAAGTTTTTAAAATATTTTTATACCAAAACTTGTTTTAATATTCTATCATGTATGTTCTATTGTATGTCTGCATTATAAAAGTGTGGGGTGAAACATTAATTATTGAATGCTAATTCTTATCTTTTATTTGCAATGATGGATCTTCATAGCACATCGTTCATTATGCAGTTAGGTCACATACCCAACATCCATCTCGCTAATCAATATTGATGATGTTAGAGCTACCATCTAATTTGGAAGTGTAAACTTTTGAGCTATCACTGCAGCAAATAATCCTCTACATGAAGCACCTGCATATTATACATGTCAACCTATGCAGAGGAGGAGAATAACTAGAATGGTCACATTGCTATTGAGGTTCCTCGAAAGAGAGCCTTTGTATTTGAAAGATTGGGTCATTTTGATGTACAAGTCATTAAGAGAACCATCACTGGGCAGAAAGTTTCAATCATGCCTATGAATGCTACCACTCTACCAGTTAAACCTTTTGCATTAAGAAGATCTGATGTTGAGGCCTCATCTTCTAGAGGAAAATTGAGTGGAAGGCAAAGAAGTAGAATATATGATAAATTGCGAGCTCAGGAGTTGCTACATGGATCACCAGTTAGGAAACCAGACTTGATGCCACAAGAGAGTTCTCCCACTCACAATAAGTTTGAAAATCTCAAGCAGGTAAAAAGGAACAGTTTTATTGGTGATATCAAAAAATAATTCTAGGAGTAGCGGCACCAAACTCCAACCCCACAAAGAAGGCATCCCGAGACTCTATCCTCTAGAGTGCATAGGGTGCTGAAGATTATCAAGAAAAGGGTCTTATGAAGAAAAAAATATCAAGGCTCGATTATCAAGGAAAATGAGAAAGATTCATTAAAAAGGCTACCCTTAGTGGGTAATGCTCAAGTCCCTTCTAAGCAATTCTTGCATGGTGAACACCAGGGCGTGACACCTAAACTGCATATTCAAGAATTCACTATGAAAAGGTCCTGGTAGAAGGAAAAAAATAAATATAGAGGCCAAAGCCTCAAGAAGAGGTAGCGACAGAGAAGCAGAAAGGCATGACATTTAGGTTGCATTCCTGATGGTCTACCAATGATAGAATTTGACGGGAATGGATTCCGAAAAAGAAAGTTTTAATTGATGAACCTCATGGTGGTCGACACCCTGGAGAGTCCATCAGGGAATCCCATCATCAATGGGAATTCCCTTATTTTGTATATAGCTACACTAGGTGAATCCCTCAGAGCATTGCTTGCACAGCACAATGAAGAAGAAGAAAAAGAAGTGTTGAGTTGAAGGCTCAATAAAACTTTCTTAAATAGCTCACTGAGCAACCAACTCTACCTCCATAAGTGAGTATTCCTACCACCAATGAATTTAAAATTTTGAAATGTGTATAAAGGAATAGCTCTGCTAACGAAATGAAATAAATGCCAAGCTCTAGCACTGCAAAGGAGAGAACTCAAAACTCTATCCACAAAGATATAAAGAGTTCCTAAAGTGGTAAAGAAGAGAGGTTTTATAAAAAGAAGAAATTTTGGAGGCCTGTGATGATTAAGAATGCCAAACTCCACTCAGAGAACTTTCATTATGACTTGCAACCAAGCCAAACACATCCCACATGGTGAGCATCGAAGCATGACACTTGGATCACGAGTCCAAGAATCCATTGTTGAAAGGCCCCAGTTGAAAGATGAGCAAAGTTGAAGGCCAAAGATTCATAAAAATATTATTCTATATAAAGTAAATGATGTGATTTCTGATGTGTCCACCAAAAATCCTTCTATTATAAATGTATGGTAAGCATCGAAGTGTGACACTTGGACCACAGGTCCAAGAATCCAATGTCGAAAGGCTCTGGCTAACAGGCAAGCAATCTTGGAGGCCAAAATCTCAAAGTAAAATTATCTTAAAGAAAGATAGTTGCATTACATTTGAATTGTACTCCTAGAGATCCTCCATGAATAAAACTCATCAAGAATGGGTACCTAAGAGAAAGGTCATATGTTATTCAATTTCTCATGATTCACACCTTAGAGAATCGTCAAGGGGGTCTCATCACCAACCAGCTCCATATCTTCGAGAGGAGGTCATCTTCAATCGCAATCCTCTAATTGAAGAAATATATATTCTACACTCCAAGCTAGAAATTCATTGGAGGTGGTGATCAGAGATTCGCGTTCAAGAGGAAGAAGCTGATGAAGAAAGATACTCCTTTCAAATGGGACAAAGAATGTCAAAAGGCTTTTGACATTATGAAGAGTATCTATTGAACCTGTTAATTATTGCAGCGCTAATCCCAGGGAAGCCCCTCATCTTTTATATGGCTCCATTAGAAGAATCCCTCAAAGCATTGCTTGCATAGCACAATGAAGAAGGCAAAGAAAATGTGTTGTATTATATCAGTCGAAGATTGATAGGAGCTAAGGCAAAGTACTCTCTGATCGAGAAGCACTATCTTGTGCTAATACTCGCTACTCAAAAGCTTCAACATTATATGTTGTCACATAAGATAACACTCATCTCAAAATTTGATCCGCTGAAGTTCTTGATGACAAGACCAGCATTAATATGTCATTTGGCATGATGAGCAATGCTCTTATTACAATTTGATATTACATATGTACCTCAAAAAGCTATAAAGGGGAAAATATTAGCATATTTTCTCACTGTGTATCCTATCCCATCAGATTTAGCAATCAATGATAATTAACCTGATGAATAGATTTTGCTTATCCATGAAAGAGAAAAGCTACATATCTGAGAAATGTATTTTAATAGTGCATCATCTATTAAGCTTGCTCAGCACCCAAATCTACCAAAAGCAAAAGCTGGCACTAGCCTCATCTTCATAACACTGAAAGGTGGTATAATGAGATGCTCATATAGGCTGACTGAATCAAGAACCAACAATGAAGTGAAATATGAGGCATTGGTGGCAGGCCTCAAAAAATCTGTTGTTATCAACATCTAAAATTTAAGAATCTTTGGAGACTCTCAATTGGTGATCAACCAAGTGTTGGGTCTCTATAACACTAATAAGCTTGAATTGGTGTACTATCATAGGCGAGTGCTTGAGCTCATGAAGAAAATTTTAAATGTTAAATTGGTCCGAATTTCTCAATCGAAGAATAGCAAAGCAGAATGCCTGGTCAAGCAAGCAAAAAAAAAATGGCAAACACGGATGACCATCATGTGCTGATTGAACTGTCAACTCATCAAGTTCTACAACCAGTAAATCTATATTCCCTGCACATAGATGGGACATCAAACACAAGCTAGCAGGAAACCATTCAAATTGCTCCTTACTCTTTCAAAGAACAATAAGTACAAGAGATAGAAAAACTCAAAAATACTATAAAGAAATCATGAGATGCTTTCATAATGGAAGGGCCTGATGATTGGAGATAACCCTTCATCGATTATTTCAAGGAAAGTAAATTGTCAAACAATAAATCATTAATCACGTAGAGTATAAAGAGGATCCTACCATATGTCTATATTAATAACACATTATAACGTAGATTCTTTGAACAAATGTGGTTGTGATGCTTAGGGATGAATGAAGTCAACAAAGTTACGTCCGAAATTCATGAAGGACTTTGTGGGGAACATCAATCAAGTCTTAAAATGGCAGTAAAAATTAAGAGAATGGATACTATTGGTCATCAATGGTGAAAGACTGCATAGATCATGCTAGAAAATATTATGAATACAAAGTTTACGGGGATCACATTCATCAACCTCTAAAATTCTTTGCACCCAACAATAGCGTCCTGATCATTTGAAAGTTGGGGCATATATATAATTGGGTCGATTGATCCTTCATCATCAGTTGGATATTGATTCATTTTAGTAGCTACTAATTACTTCGCCAAGTTGGATAAAGCTGTCATTCAACGAAGTCACTGTTGATTGAGTTGTTGAGTTCTTCACCAATAATGTTATCTATAGATTCGAGGTGTCACAACAAATAATTTCAAACAACGGTCTGACCTTCAAGAGTGCGAAGATATACAGATTCTCTGATCAATACAAAATTGATTGGCAAAATTCATCAATCTATAATTCGAGTGCTAATGATTTAGCAGAGGCTTTCAATAAAACTTTAGTGAAATTTCTCAAGAACATTCTCACAAAGAATAAAAGAGAGTGTCACACTATAATGATGGAAGCACCCAATGGTGGTTATTCCTAAGAAAGATGATGTTGGACACCATGCAGATCTACAGATGTACTCATTAAGGTGATTAGATGTGATATTGAGGAATGATGTACTATCTCAAGAGATAGAAGTCACCATCATATAATGGACCTAATCACCTAATAAGGATTTCTAAGTACAATGGGTCTTCGAATGTACCAAGAATCTTTCTCCTACTTTACATGGAAAAGTAAGTAGGGTTTATTTTAAATTAGATTTGTTAAGTTCCCTATGGAGGCAAGCCCTCATAGTTAATTATATCATAGGGAATGACATTCCTTTGGAATACTCTCGATTAAGGTAAATGATCATTGTCTCCAAAGATTTCAAAGATAGGACTATCAACAAATTGGTTATTTTCAAAAAATCAAGTGGGATTGATCAAAAGAAGAGAGTTATTATCAAATCCAAAGGGAGATGAGTAGGGGATACTCATGATACTAGGAAACTTAGTAAGTATCATAAACTATCATATGGTTGGGAAATATTTTTGAAATTTAGGAAGAATTATATGTTTGAGTTAAATTTTTATTAAAAATCTAGGGCTTATAATTCCACAACATGAGATCGTAGAAATGCCTAAGAGGTGAGGATTTATGCTTATAGCCCATTAAGGGAAACATCAACCTCAAATCTTAAATCTAGAGAGCTTTGGTGAGAGCCAAGGCACAACCTAAATTTAAGTCAAAAATGGGTATATGGCTTACCTCCACAAAAGAGGATAAACTACCCGACTATTGGACTTACAACTGCCTGGGGGTAGCTGCCAATTAACTCCTCCTACGATTTTAAATGCATGTAGGCAAGTCTTATGCTTTGCAAGATAGCTAAGCTATTTTTTATTAGAAAGGAGACTAAGTCCTTAAAACACACTCCCTAAGAAACTAGATCATGGAGAGCATGAATAATGACTTATTAATGCAAATTTTGTTAAGTTTTATTTTGATTTTTGAATATTTTTATTTGACACAGGCTATGGGATTTCATATGCCTAAAACATGAGAAGATTGGTTATGGGCCAAAATCAAAAAAAGGAGGTGTGTTTCCACCATGGTTCTCAAAGGTCAAGCCATTTTCTTTGTAAAGGTGGTAACCCTCTGTTAACAAGAGTGAAGCAATATGATTTATGCATGATGTGAGAGATACAACATCCAGCTGAGGGGTTATTAAATTTTTATTATCTTGATTTATGTCCTAGGCTTTAGGTGAGGTTGAGTTATTTAATTTAATTTTGAGTTGATTAATTAGATAGAATTTGTATTTTTCCCTAAGAGTCTATTCACATCTATACCACATCAAACAATGAAGAAACTAGGAAGATCAAGCCATCCTAATTGTGTAATCATAAAAAAAACATCAATCAATTTGTAAAATTAGTGCAAAAGATTAAGAGGTTGATATGATCGGGCTCCATCGCAAAAACTTTAAAAGAGAAATTGGTAGTCGAGCTCTACCCTTATACAACTTGGATTACAAATGAATAATTATAATTTAAAAGGAATTCATGTTATGGGGGTCTTCATTCTTCCCTTCTTCATTTCTTCCTTTCTTCATTTCTTTCTTTCTTCACTTCTTCACTTCTTTCTTCTTTTTGATTTGATTCGAGATGTAGATTGCTCCAAGGCTTCACATGGTACATAAGATATGGTATTATAACCAATGTTCACCTTAATTCCCCTGTAACATTCATTCCAAATTTCAAAGACAAAAGTTACATCAAAAGGGAAAGATAAATCTAACTAAACCTGCAAAATAGAGATTAGTTAAACATACCACACAACCAAAGCATGTATATGAATAATTTTGACTTAGCACCCCACACATGGGTAACCAAGTCCACCTATCCTAATTTGGGTTATGCTTTGGGGTATAAGCAACCTGCATAACAAAAGCATTTATATTTTTATTACAGTACCCCTTAAGCACAACCCCCTGCAGAAAGCATGATCAAGCTAATATCGGCCTAACATCCAGACTACACACATGCACCCTAACATCCAGTCTAAAAATATTACATCATAAAATAAAATCAGACATCAAACCATGCACCGCCCTAACATAGCCCTAGAAATGGTGACTTAGTCTAATGTGTGTGTCATTTAAGGCTTGTGTGGCATGTTTTAACTAGGCTTTAAGCTTAGAATTTTCTAAGTGTGAAGGATTCAATTTAGAGGGTGGTTTCATTTTAAATGATTTAGTTGATTTATCAATTTTAGTTGATGATTTAAATTGGTTTGAATGAACCTACACTTAGTTACTAAATGTTGTAAAGAAAAGAAAAGAGAAGAGAACTTCTCTTTCAACCCCACCTTAAAACATTTCTAAGGTGAATTGATTGATGAATTTTCTTTAATGAATGTTTTATTATGTGTTTTAATTAATCCTAAGTTTAGATTTTGCTCTAAATATCCCTATTCAATAAGAAAGATATCTTAAGATTAATTAAGGTGAATTATTACCACATGATACACAACATTTAATTCTTTTCACAATGTATACCATGCATATGAATGATCCTAAGCATGCCTATACACATAATGCGAACTTTAGAACACTTTGATGATGAGTGCTAAGAGATATGATTTGAAAATTTGGATGTTCCATTGATGCGTGTTTTTATTATGTAGAAAAGGGGGGATTTCCCATCCATTAACAAAATGCACATCCATATGTATAAAAGACATAAGTGAGTATGACGTCATTATTTTCTACACCAGGGGTATAAGGTACAAGACCTACTTAAGGCTACTTAAAGCTTCGCAGCCCTGGGATGTCCATACTAATATACCACTTTTCTTATATACATGTAAATGTACAAAAAAAAATAAATGGATAAAAAATTATGCAAAAGATTTTTGTTTGAATATGTTGGATAATTTACATGCGTAAATGTAAGGATCCTTCTTAAGTCATAACATAGGAATGCATAGGAATAGATTTAAGCAAGTGTTGTGTTCTTTTCAAATGAACTATACACTTTGCAAATCCTATTCAAATCCATGTTAAAGGAAGACAAGAAAAAAACATAAAACACATCTTATGCTATAATCACATGCAAGCTTATATGTACTTATAGGTAGCATCACTTTATTCATAATCTTTAATTTATAGGTTTTAGAAATAATTTTTGGTTTAATAGCGATAATAGCCACTCATATTATTACTTTTAACCAATACATCCAATCTGATATAAAAGGAAAATATATATATTTAATTGATTTTTTTAAAAAAATGAATACATGATTTCATATGGCAAACAATATTTAGCATGCTTGGAAAGGAATAAAGTGATGTAAGTATATGACTTCATTTACCCTAATTAATTTCTAAAGACAATCCAATAAAATAAGATCATTTAAAGTGAATCAATATCCTTTAAGGAGGTTTTTTTTTAATTTTTGAATTTGATTTGACGTAGGAAATATGAAAAGGGTTTGCTGGTCCTAACCAATTTCTCACATGTGTGAATTTATTTAGTTTGATTTTAAAATAATTAGGTTGATTTTATATTTTATTTAGGTTAAGGTGTGAATAAAATCCATTAATTACCTCTTACCTATACCACTTTAACATAATTAAATAAATAATTATGAGCCAACATATGATATGCAATCACATAGAATTTAAATCGATAATACACCTAAGAAATAAAGGGGACTAATGCACTTGGCTAATAATTATTGATTAATTAAGCTAAATGGTTTAATTAAGTACTTTCATAACCATCCTACACATATAGTTTGATTATAATTTTTTTTAAGTCTCTTAGGTTATTGAACACCTAAGAATCTACCCAAGATTTAAGTGATTAAGTTCTGAAGTGATTTAGTTTTGAATTTGATTAATTGAACTAATTAATGAAGTGATTAAGTCATTAATTAATTTGCAAATTAATTAAGTGTTTATCCAAATGAAATGAACTTGGGAAAAAAGATTGGAAAAGAAATCATAATCTCAAGCCCTAAGTCAATCCACTGTCTCATGGTGATTAGCAAGATTAATTAATTAATTTATCACTATTTAATAGGTTAATTAATCATTTATTTAGTTAAGAGAGGAACTAAAAATGAAATAAGCAATTCCTCTAATTAATCCAACAATATATTCCAAGAAAATCATAGGAGGTAGAGATCATCCCGCTAATTAACTCAAGGAAGTTTGAAATTAATTACTAAAGTAATTAAGGAGTAATTAGCCACATTACGTCCCCAATAAAACCCAAATTGAGTAAAAATTACTATTTAAAATTAATTAAATTTAATTTTATATTATTCTACTTTGAATTATCTTTAAAATGAACTTGCATTTGTATTTTTTTGAATTTTTTTGTAATTAGTTTTGAGTTTTTGAAGTTTCAGCATTATAAATGAATTAATTAAGCGTAATTACCCCCTAATCCTAGCGGGCCATGTGGAGGCTGATGCGGTGCACTTTCCACATTGTGTGATGGGATAGGTTATTTAAGTTGACACATCCATCACTGAGTTAGCCGGCGGCAGGCGTGCTTTCTCCACAGGCCGTCCAATCTAATATCGGTCGGTCATGATTAATCCCAAGGTTTAGGCTTAAATCAGAGAGAGATCTATCATAATTTAATCACAACCATCCGTTCCAATCAGATAGAATGAATGATGTGTGATCTATCTCCTCCCGATATGCCATCCGTCAATTATCGCTCAATCCGAGCTCATTCGAGCTCGAATGGAGTTCAAACTCAGCCCACACCTTCAGAAAAGTACAGGCAATGTATCCAATTGTCAAGATTTGATGGTATTATAATTTCCTTCAAAAAGGGCCAAGCAATTTTTATCCTAAGATCAGTTTTGAGCAATACCTTGTAGGAGGCTATCACCAGCGCTTCCAAAGGAGGATGTAGCTTCATCTAGTAGAGACGTAGCCCTATTAAAGGTATCAAGTCTTGATTTAGGGTGGATGGTTTGGTTGACCAAGCTCGCCTTCAATGGTGATTGGCCTTGATTAAAGTCCTCCTTCCCATGGCTTGGTGACTTGGGAAATAACTTGATTGAGCTCAATGAAGTCCCTTGATGGTGCTTGTGAGGTTAATTTGGTTAATGGAGAATTGGATGTGTTTGGCATTGGATTGACCTCCAATGTTTTGGCTTTAGGTAAAATCGAGATAGAGAAATCAAGGGAGCTTGGAAATGGCTTTTGGAAGCTTAGGGATGCTTGGTTTTAATTCTTAGAGCTCAGTCGAATTGAGTTATTGTGATTTGAGTGGGAATGAGAGGGAGTATATCACGCCCTCCTTGGATCGGATGGTTAAGAGCTGAGTTGCCATTTTAGCTCAATTGCTGAGATTGGTTGATTGGTTTTGGCAATTAAACAATCCCATGTGAGTCATTTTAGGTAGTGGAGGGAAGAAGAGTGGGTGCCCATGTGTTAGGTGAGTGCATTAGGTGATCCAAGTGTCTAATTCCAAGCTCATTGGGTCAATTTGGCCTTGGGTTGGATGATGGCCGACCCAAGTTCATTGGGTCATGTTGACCACCCTCCTTGGTGCCCATGTGGACTATTAGGAGGATGTCAACTGGCCATGAGGAAGAAACGACTAAATTCTAAGTGAATTTGGTCATAGAATATCCTTTGACCTAAGGGTAAAATGGTCATTTGGCCTTTATTTTGATTTGGGTAGATTTGAAATGATTCAATAATGGGTTGGGCCAAATTTCAACTGATTTGGAGTTCATTTGGTTTGATTTGATTTAATTTTATCCATTTAGGTCAAGTTTGATCAATTTGTGTTAGGTTGACCAATTGGTCAAATTGGGTCAAAACATGGGTTATGTCAAGTTCAAATGATCATTTTATTACTATGGGTATCATTGGTTTGATTCAATTTAATTTATATTTAGTTTTGGTTCTTTTAGTTTCATTTAGGTCAAATGGGTCAAGTTGATCAATTTGACCCATTTGACTCAATTAGGTTAGGTCATGGGTTGGTTTAGGCTTGGTCAATCATTTAAAATATAATTCAAGCTTTGGTTTCAATCAATTTTGATTTGGTTTGCTTTCAAGTTGATTTGACCTTTTAGGTCAAGTTGGGTACATGGTCAATTGGGCTAGGTTGGGTCTTGTTGGCCAATTGAAGCTTTGGTCAAGTTCAACAATCAATTTAGAATGAATTTGACCCATTAGTTGCAATCAATTTAGCTTAGACCAAGATTTGACCCATTTTGACTTTTTAGGTCAATTTGGGTCAACTTAGGTCAAGTGGCCAATTATGTTGGGTTTGGCTTAATTGATGACTTGGTCATGTTTAATCATTGGTTATGAATTGATTTAGATCAATGGTTTCAATCAATTTGGCTTATAGTGAATTTTGGCTTGTTTAAGTTTCATTTGGGCTAAGTGTTGGTTTGGTCAAAGGCTAGGTTTGACTTGGTTTGACCCAATTTGAGTGATTGATTATCCTAGGATTATTGTTGATCACAATGTAAGGCTTAGATGACCTTAGTTCAATTCAATTTGGGTTGGATTAATGGCTCAAAATGATCACTTTGGGTCAAGTGAGCCTAAATAGGTCAATTGGCTTGATCAAGGCTTGATTCAAGTTTGGTTAAACTCACATATGGACTAATGATGGAAATCTAAATCCAATTGCAAGTGATTTGGAGTCAATGATTCATTTGACAATTTCAAGTCAAAAAGGTGAATATGGGTTTGACTTGGATTAGTTTGATTTTGGTTTGGTGATTGTAGTTTATGTTTATATTTGGATATGTGACTGAAGAAGTGATTGTTTGAAGAGAAAATCCAAAGGTTTGGATTGATTTGAGAATGATTTGGCTAAGTCCATGGATTTGACTTGAAAGGGTATAAGTTGGATTTAAGTTGGATTTGAATTTAACTTTTGAATTTAGTTTTGGTTATTTCAATTTATATTTCATTTATATTTATGAATTTAAATGAGAATATAAATGGGTTATGAGAAAATTTTTTGAGTTTGGAGTGATTTGGATTTTGAGCTAGTAGTTCAATTTGACTTGAAAGAGTATAAGTTGGATTTTGGTTAGACTTGGATTTGAGTTATGAACTTAGTTCTAGTTATTTGAATTTATATTTGTAAATATAAATGAGAATATAAATGGGTTATGAAAAAAAACGTTTGAATTTGTAGTGATTTGGATTTGATTTGAGCTAACTTCATAAGATGAAATCAAAGGGGCTTATAAAAGATTTTGGATTTGGGGTTGATCATGGGTTTTAATCATTTGAGTTTTGATTCTTGAATTGAATTTTAGAATTGATTTATGATTTGAGAAAATCAGTTGAGGTGGAATTGATTTAAGATTTGAGTTTGAAGTTTGATTTGAAAGAAAGAAGCAAGGATTGGGTTCAAGCTATAGGTAGGAAAATCCTTCTAATACCCTAAGGCATGACCTATTCCTATGGCTAACTCTTATATGTCTCTAGGGTTAGGTTAAGTGCCTACTCACTAGAAGTATCCTAAGACTAAGAAACTCTTAGTGTTTAAAGGAGTTCTTATGTCTAAGATGAAGAAGTTGAAAGCTAACTCCAAAAGTAAAGTCAACACACTCTAGGCATAGAGAACAACTTACAAAATGCCAACCAAGGCCACTCTTTATGCTCTAACATTTGGAGCTAAAAATGTTCTAGCACTAGAAGTTGAGCTACCATCACTTCAAGTAGCTTTGCAATTCAATGTTACTCGAGATGATAATGCTCTTCTACGAATGGAAGAGTTGGATGTGCTTGACAGAGTTAGATTCCAAGCTCAATAAAGTATAGAAATCTACCGAGCGAGGATGTCAAAAGTATTCAATAGTTCAGTACGTCCTCAGACATTTCAGAAAGGTGAATTGGTTATGGTACTGAGAAGGCCAATCATCCTTCATCACAACATCGGTGGAAAATTCAAAGCTAACTGGGAAGGTCCCTATGTCATAGAGAAGGTGTACGAAGGAGGAGCCTACTAGCTTATTGACATGAATGGTCAATGACCGATGCCACCAATCAACAATTGATATCTCAAGAAATATCATGACTAACTGAGGATAAGTATATAAATACTTATATGAATCTTGCATTAATGAGGCTTTCATACCAAATACACATATAATGTCACTTGAAGATTCTCTCATAAAATGAGAATGTATTTTCAAGTTACTGTGAAAATACGAAGCTAACCGATAAGGTCCCTACATCATAGAGAAGGTGTACGAAGGAGGAGCCTACCAGCTTATTGACATGAATGGTCAATGACCGATGCCACCAATCAACGGTCGATATCTCAAGAAATATCACAACTAACTGAGGATAAGTATATAAATACTTAAATGAATCTTGCACTAATGAGGCTTTCATACCAAATACATATATAATGTCACTTGAAGATTCTCTCGTAAAACGAGAATGTATTTTTCAAGTTACTGTGAACACCCCCTCCCCTCTCCTCCGTATTAGACAGGGGGCATTTTTATATATTTAGCTAAGTTGACATCGTGCTTCAAGCTGAGATACTTAGATAAATATATATAATAATAATCAGAATGAGCTACATTTATTTATATTAAAGAAGTTCAAACTCTATAATATATTTCTAAACTAGACTGTAATCTCCTAGTTAGATAGGGGCATTTTTTATTTTTATTTTTATTTATGATCAAAATTGTTCAATCCTCTCCTGTGAAACAGGAGGTCTTCATGTATATGTATTCGGGTTGACATTGAGCTTTATGCCGAAACCCCTGAACATACCTATAATTGTTATTATTAAAGTTGCAAGCTCTTGCAATAATAAAAAGAATTAATTGCACATATGAAAACATAGCCTTAAATGTCAAAAGTTTATCTCCCAAATTTGTCAAATTCTGAAGATCAAGTCAAAATAACTCCAAATTTCAGAAGCTTCAATCAGCTAAGTAAGAAAAATATCAACCTTTACATCTTCAAGTCTATGACACATATGGTTTCTAAAGGTTGAACTCAACAAGCCCATAAATAGCCGAGTTGCTGATGCACTCCTCACTCAACAAGCCGCAAGAAAAGACTGCAATGAAATAGCCCCTATTTATTAGTCTGATGACCAAATCACCAAGCCATTGTAGCTTAAGTCGAAGACTCGAGTAAGTTCTAAAGGTCAGACTCAACAAGCCCACAAATGACCGAGTTGCTGACGCTCTCTTTACTTAACAAGCTATAAGAAAAGACCGCAGTGAAAGAGCCCCTACTCAACAGTCCAATGCTGATAACTGTTCAATCTCAAACTAAATTCAGCTTAGTGATTAAAAGAAACCAAAATTTAAGTGATCATTCTACTTGATCGATAGACCAAGATAATTTGAAGTAATAACTTTCAATTCAAAATAGCCTCAAATCAATCTCTATATTGCCTACAAGGTGATACTACAATCTCATTTCAAAAGTCTGATCAAGTATAGAGCATAAATCAAAGTCAATTTCCTCACCAAGTCCATCAAAGCTAAAAAGCACAAGATCGAGGAAGCAACTCCATAGTTCATGCAAAGATGATGACCAAACTAAAGAAATTTTGAGATTATTTAGTCTGTTAAAACACACATTGCTAGACTGATAGCTCAACATTATACACCTAACATAAGCCAGAAGGTTGGGTCATCTGTATGCACCCTTCAATAAGTCCATAAAAGTAGCAAGTACAGGATTTATGGCATATATACACTTCCTGACAAGTCAATATGGACAAATCAGGTCAATCCTTCATCAAGTTTGTCAAGCTTAAAGCTAGGATAGAAGGAATTTTAAATTCAAAGCAAATAAACAAATTCCTCCATCCAACCCGGTCAAGTATGAAGCTAGGGTTAGAGGAAATCCAAATCTATAAAGAAACCAAAGAAAGAGATCTTTAGTAAACCCATTGAAGCAGAGAATAGATGATGGAAGATGCTCTTATCCATCTAATAAGTCAATCAGGATAAATCAGTCAATCATGTCATTTAGCTAGTCCAAACACAAGGCAATCTACTAATGACATTTTCCATCAAATTTCCATAAACCATTGGATTCAAATTAAAGTGATTCAATATCTATGGCCAGCCCAAAGGGTCAATCAATTTTCAATAAATATGACTCGCTCCATGCATGAATCACATTTGTTGGGGGCATTTGTTAACCTCCATGCATGCGCCATAAGTTAGGTCGTGCTCACAAGATAAATTTAATGAGCTTCAGATAATAAATCAAAGCATAAATGCACTCAACATCATTGAAAATTAATCGAAATAATCTCCGATCAACCAACGCACTTTGCCATCACCTGTAGAATGATGAAATTGATCATAATGTATATATTGCACAATTTGATAGTCGACCGATCAAGAAGAAGATCCGTCAATGCACATACATGCATATCGAGGTTTGGAAGCCACAATGATGCTCAAAGACCTCCATTCATGAAATTGATTGTGTCATTAGCATCAGAATATCAAAATCTATCAAATGAGATTGTCTGAGCTCAATTTGGCTGAGTCTGCATGAATGTCGAGAAGTCGGAAGAGATAACACAATTTTAAACTAAAATTGACCTAATTCAATGCTGACTTGAACCAAATGGCCTTTGAACATAAAATGGACTACATCATTGTGTTTGGAACATCAGAATAACCTAAGATTGATAAATATATTGCATATGTAATAATTTTGACACAAAAATCCTAATTAGGGTTAATTATCACTTAAATAAAAAATTCTTATAACTTACTTATCCCTAACCCTAACCCCAACTCATAGAGCCCCAAAAATCCAATAGCTGGCCCTAACTCTCGATTCCTCTATTCACATCCTCCTCCCACACAGACTCTCTCCAAGCAGCCCATCAGCTCCGTCCCATCTCCCACGTGACCCGAGCATCACGAGCCACGTCCATCGTGCAACATCCGTGCAGCACTCACATGCGACATCCATGTGCAGCACCCATATGTGGCACCCACGCTTATTAATGCCCATGTGCCCGACACCCACGCGGTTTGCGCCCCACGTGCGTCCCCCATGTTCCCCATGTCCAAGACGATCAAGTTTGTGTTGAAATATAAGTACTCGTACATATCTTTCTTAACACAATGAGGAAATATGTGCTTGCTTATGAGTATATAAGTACCAGTACATGCCTTTCTTAGTGTATCAGGTAAATATGTATTTCATGCAGGTACCTTAGAGCCTCACACATGCCTTTCTTGGCATGGTGGGATGGTGTATCCAGGCGGTGGTTTATACCACACTTACATGTCTTTCTAGTGTGGTAGGAAAGCCTAGCATACCCAAAGCAGCCCCATACAATGGGACAACACCGGAATGCTGCCTAAATACTGCTAAATTTCACATTATCATGAGACCTAAATAGCTTGACATAAAGCCAGGCCACAATATAAAATTGATGTTTAAATTGACATTGCAGGTGTATAAGTACTGTACACGCCTTTCTTAGTGTGGCAGGAAAATATGTATTACATGCAGGTACCTCAAAGCCCAATACATGCCTTTCTTGGCATGGTGGGATGGTGCATTTGACTGTGGTATTTACACCACCCATACATGCCATTCTTGGCATGGTGTGTAGGCTCAACATATCTGAAGTAGCCCCCTACATGAGGATGACACCGAGATGCTGCCGAAATACTATCAAACTTCTACACTAACATGAGGCATAAGCAGTTTAATATAAAATCAGCTATAAACCTAAAATTTATGTTTAAATTGACATTTCAAGTATATAAGTACATGTACACTCCTTTTTTGGCATGGTGGAGAAATCTGCATTACATGCAAGTGCTTCAGAGACTCATACATGCCTTTCTTGGTATGGGGAGATGACGCATTCGGCCGTGATATTTATACCACTCATACATACCTTTCTTAGCATGGTGGGCAGGCTCAGCGCCCATTGTAGCCCCATATAAGAGGATGATGTAGGGAGGCTGCCAAAATGCTATTAAAATTTTATCTAAAATTCTAAACTTTCAATGAAACTTAATCAAAATAAGCAATAATATTCAAATCCTATAAACTTAAATTAATATTGATTTAAAATACTCATATGGGCCCCAGCACTATGTTGAATGCTTAAACTTAGTGTCTAATAATGCTGCACAGATTGACTCTTGGTTGTGTCTTAGGATCAGATTCGGGTTAACAAAACCTAAAAATCTACTAATAATATCATAAGAATTCTAACTCAATAAGACATCTGAGAAGCTAATTCTGTCATATGACAGTAGATCTGATCCTCTATTATTAAATTAATAGAGTCGATAGGATTTGAAATAATAAATCACCATGATGATGATTATATTGAATGGATATTTCAGTCGAATGGGATACTTCCATTAAAATGTAATCACAATCTAAAATCAAATTAACTTAAATTAAATACTAATCTAAATAAAAAAAATCTGATATGTCATTAAGCTAGAAATGACTAAATAAAAATCATCAACCAAAAACTTAAAGTAAAATTTAATTCATCCACCTTCCACAATTATTTGTCATAGGTGTTAAATTAAGAAAACTCTAGCTCACAAAGGAGCCAAAGTCAAATCAAGTATATAACTATGTTCACTCTCAATTAATCTCATGCTAGTATGGATGTGACATGTGTCCTCGACCATCGGGTTGGCAGTAGGTTTACATATGATGCGCTAATACTAGAGTCCTCACCGTGTAGTCGTGAAAATGATACCATTATATTATAGTTACGATTATAGCTCGTATGCTCCTTAATGGCTTTGTACTTTGAGTTGTGAACCATAGGGTACACTTGATAGGGCAAAAAGCCTTTTGTCAACTAAGGTGGACTTAAACTTGTCCCCTTAGACAAACTTCACCCCAGGTCTATAAAGATTTCTTGGATGACGCAACCCATTGCTACTGATAAGGATCCTTCAGTCAAGTTGGGTCAACTACCTTCTTTGACTAAGTAGACTAGGGATCATGATAGCCTGGGATGACAAAACCATGGGATCTTGATCGGGCACATCATCATTCCCCCAACCATGTGCTTCAAGTTAATATGATGAATTTTATAAGCTTAAATTTTAAACTTCACATGCTACTATACATTACGCATTTAGCGATCTAACGACTAGCCCTAATCGAAAGATCTCTCTCATTATTAAAAGGGGTAATTAACTATAGGTGTTTGCACCTATAGGAAATAGAACCATATCTAAAGTCCTCACAAAATGAGAGTTAAATCTCTGGGTAATGTCTTAACTACTATTCCATCTGCCTTCAGAAAATTTCATTGACTTATAAATCAAACTCTCTTAATCGAGAGGTCGGTGGTGAATTTTTGGAGCCCACACATACATCATTATCTAGGTGGTATGGCTGAAAATTTCCTATGCCTCCATAATTCACCACTCATGCTGCAAAAATAAATTATACTGAAATTAACAACTACACAATAATAAGCTAAGCTGGTATATATACATAAAAAAAAAGTTTAGCAATATATTCGCCAAGTGACCTCGAGTAATAAGTGTCTGGAAAATCTATGGGGGCTTGAAGTAAGTATAATATTGCCTTTGATCGATACTAGCGCATGTACTGTGTACTGCTATCTCAACACTTATGCTTGAGTCATTTCAAGCAATAACATATACTTCTATATCATCCCAAATTTGAATGTACTATTGATGATAGTCAACCCAATCAACACAACACTTCCAACAACCATTGAATCACTAAAAATCTACCTCCATCAGCTCCAAGTCTATTATGGGCACTCAGTTAAACTATCTAGCAACTCACTCTGATAAGTGTCACACTACATGATGCTAGCATATCAATGGCACCCTAGCCTCCCAAACATCTGGTCCTGAAGTGCACAAATATGCAACATGTAGCCATTTTGATGCCCATAAGGCTATCAAATAATATTGAAAAATCAAATAATTTCATGCTAAAAGAAAAAAATATATAAAAGTATATTTGATAAATTCCAAGTAAATAAAAAAAAAAACTTGATTTTGTTGGAGATCAGTGAACTCATTTCTCTACACCCGCATGTAACTGTCTAGCTACTCAGGTACATAACGCTCGTTCCACTTGTAATTAAAAGAATAATTAGTATATTATGAATATAATTTAAATAAAAAATTATTTAAAATGTTAAATAAAAAAGATATCTTAAATCAACACTATTCCCATTAATGTCAGTTGTATATAAGGCTTGAAGTATAGGCATGCTAATATGGAATCTCTCAAATGCCCACACATATAGTAGATATAAACATCTAAGTCATATTCACCCATATAAGCTTAATATCCTCCTTTAGCTTACTATATAAAATTTTAAGTACTATTGATCCAATAGAGTACTAGGAAAAAACTATCAACTCCTCCATAACAATAAAATTATTATTATTTTATTATTATTATTATTATTATTATTATTATTATTATTATTATATTAGAAATAAGATAATTTAAATAATTATAGGAATAATAAAAAATTAAACATATTAAAACTAGCAAGAATAACAATAACAAAACAAAAAACTTAATCAAATTAACTAATATACTATAAATAGTAATAATAATAACAATGATATTAAATATATTTAAAAAATAACATTATTATTCTCCTACTCATTCAAAATTAAATATTAAGCAAACTCAAGAAAATTTTTATATAGCACAACCTAAATATTTGAAAAATAAAATAATCCATTGAGCAAAATCATTTTTTTTAATATATATATATATATATATATATATATATATATATATATATATATATATACGACACAAACTTGATGAAAAAATACAAATTGAAAATTTCTCTAACCTGTCAAATACTTTAGAAGATCTTAACAAATTGACACCAAGGAGTAATACAATAGTAATATATTTACAACTTTTTTTGCAAAAAAAAATTTAAGAGAAATAAGGTTAGAAATTAGAGGAATATGAAAAAATTAATAGAAGTGAGCTTAGAGATATATAGAAACTCATTTATACTCATTTGGAAGGTTTAAATAGTAAAATCACACCAGCAAATCAGTCCAACGGCTAGTTGAGCATTAGTTAGGTTGGACTTGATTGTTGCCCGTGGCTGCAGTTTGAAAGAAAATACCCATTGTGGATGTCTAAAGAGTCAACAATATATCAATGTTGTATATTATCGATGGCTTGACCATTGATAATATGTTATTTAGGCATATTGTCAACATTTAAGTTATCGATAATGTCATTTCTCAAAAAAAAATTCTACATCATTATCATTAAATAAATTTTAAATTGATTTGTTTTTAAAAATTTCCCGTAGTTATATCCTTGAACTAGTTTTAAATTTTAAATTGATTTGTATATATTGAGAAAATAATAATAAATAATTAAATAGAGAGTTGAAGGCATGCGGTGCGAACAAGTCAGCTCTTGTGCTTATTGAGGGAGAAACCATTGCAGCTTTTGTTATGTGAAAGTAGATAAAAACTACTATCATTGCCAGCAACAAGCTTGCATTTTGGATAATCGAAAGATCCATTTTTGTGTTGAGATTTCATCAAATAAACTTCAGCTTTAATTCAAAGAAGATCAATATTGACCGCAAAAAAATCATGCACTCCAATTTTGTTATTATGTTATTGAGATGTTGAATCTCATTGCCAACTTTTTCATCTACTTGTCGTGAAACCATTTTATGATCAAGAATGCTCATAGGTTGTTTAGGTACTATCATTCGAACAAATTGGTGAAGACTATAATTGCATATGAAAACCTGAACGGTAGGCCACCTTCCAGTAAATATTTCAAGCAAAAGTGTTCATAACATTATATATATCTGCTCTAGTAGAAACTTGGTTGGCCATTTCATATTCTTGAAAAAAAATTTACAAGTTAAAAAATTGTTTCAAATTGAGATTCATAAATGATTTAGAGTACTCTTGTTGTGTAAAGTATAAAGATTAAAGATAAGAGATGTGCTAGTTTAATTGTCTAAATTTTGTACCTTAATATATTTTCATTGATAGAAGACACCGTCATAATATTTAAACAAACTATAAATTATTACATTATCGTCTGAGTGTTTATAAATAAGAAAAAAAATGTAGGTGAATAAAACTATAAAACAGAGTTTACAGGGTGCATTGCTATCGGTAAGTCGACAAGCCTGCTCTTGCTGCCAAATATGCCCATTCTCTCTCTCTCTCTCTCTCTCTCTCTCCCTCTTGTTCGAACTGTAAAAGAATTTTCCAAAACAAGCCTTCCTTCTCTGCCTTTATTCCCTTAGAGATCGTTGATCAAAGATAGAAATTAACAGTTCCTCTAAGCGGAGCATAATCTCTATGATATGCTCTCTTTCCGCTCTGATCTACTTTCAGTACACAGTTGTGGGAATAGATCTCTAAATCTGATTCTGTTTTGCGGTGAAATTGCAATTCATTTTTATATTTTTTATTTTTATTTGGATAACCGAGAGGTTCATAGTGCTTCGATGAATTTTTCTCATGTTTTCTTTTGTTTTCTTTTATTGTAAACTTCGTGTTCATTGAATATATGCTGCTATGCCGGTAACCATATTTTCATTTTTCAGCATAATTTGTTATTTCTGCCCCTGTAATTTATGTATTTTTGCTGTGCTTTAACTATGTTTCTGACTTCTTTGATTTTTTTTAACTTTTTGCCGTTTTTTTAATTTTTAATTTTTTTTTAATTTGCTTAATTCTTCGTACAGAAGAAATTATATGCTGCATAAAGTTTAAAACAATTGTAACTAAGCCAGAAATATAACTAAAAGTTACATTTTAAAAAATATGTCATAAATGATTGACAAATTCTTTAAAATGAAAAAATTGTTACTGACATACTTGCAATGAACATTTAATTTCTAAGAAAAAAAAAAGAAATCTAGAACAAATAAAGGAAACATGAGTAAATTCACATAAGCCACTATAAACCTCTTTGTATGTCAAATAAACATAGAAAATTAAAACTTTGCCATAAAAGTCCAAATCTAGAGAACTACTATCCAACTATGAACTGAGAGCAGACGCGAGCAGCAAGAGATTAGTTTCTTATGCTCTTCTAAGAGGAACTATAAAGGTCAAAGAGGGTATCTTTCTTTGAAGTAATGATCACTAAAGGAAGAATAAAAGCTTGTTTTAAAATTTTGTTTTATTGAATAGATCAAGAGGGGGCAGAGAGAGAGAGAGAGAGAGAGAGAAAAGAACGGTCATATTGGGTAGCACAGGCAAGCTAGTCAACTTACCAACAGTGATGGTGACCGTTGCATCACTGACTGTTGCCGTAGAAATAGGGGAGGAAGAGTATGTTTCTGAGCGTTTAAAACTGGATTAACTAAATGATGATTTGACGATCACTTATTCATCGGCCCAATTGAGCCGGGTTTGCGCAGAGATCTTTGAAAGAAGATGTGGTGAGGAAGAAGAGAGGCTTTTTAAAGATGCATTTCTCGATTAGCTCCTTAGCTTAAGCAAGTGTGCTTATTTTTCAAAACAATGATGTGAATGAGTTGTTGGTTAGGAGTAATGCTAACTTGTAGAACTGATGAACATTGATCAATAATGATCATTTTGCTAGGGAAAAAAATATAATATTATTAAATTTGATACAATAATGTATATATATATATATATATATATATATATATATATATATATATATATATATATATATATATATATATATATATATATATATATATATATATATATATATATATATATTTAAAAGAGAGCAATGAAGGAAAATATAATAAATGAAAATATCCTCATTAATATGGGTATATTATGATAATAAATAGTCTAGATTCATTCCACTATAAATATTAAAATATTTTTGTGAGCTCCGAAAATTCGCCACCGACCTCCCACAAATGAAGAGAGTGTGGTTAAGTGTCGGTGTAATTTTTAGAAGGCAAATGGAATAGTAGATAAGACACTACTCAGAGATTTCGCCCTCATTTTGTGAGGACTTTAGATTTAGTTCTAGGTTTTCCTAGCATGAATAGTTAATTACTCTCATTCGAGAGAACTTTCAATTAAGCTTAGTCGTTAGATCGTTAAATACGTAACATATAGTAGCAGCATATAGAGTTTTAAAATTTAGAATTTATTAAATTCATCATTTTTAGCTTAAAGCGGATGGTTGGGGGAATGATAATGTGCCCAATCTAGATCATATGGTTCCATCATCTCGAGCTATCGCGGTCTCTAGTCTACTTAGTCAAAGAAGGTAGGTGATCCAACCTGACCAAAGGATCCTTATCAGCAGCACATGTGTTACGTCACTCAAGAAATCCTTGTAGACATAGGTGGTGTTTGTCTAAGGAGATAGGCTTAAGTCTACCTTAACTCACAGAGGGCTTTTTGCCCTATCAAGTGTACCCTATGATTTACAACTCAAAGAGCAGAGCCATTAGGGAGCATACGGGCTACGATCGTGATCATAATATAATGGTTCCGTTTGGCGACAACCACCCGATCAAAGGACTCAAGTCAAAAATGCATCATATGTGGAGCTTACTAGCCATGCCATGCAGTCAGAGGACACAGGCCACATCCTTACTGGCGTGAGATTGATTGAGAGTGAAAATAATAAAACACTTGATTTGACATTGTCTCCTTTATGAGCCAGAGTTTTCTTAATTTATTACCTCCAACAAACAGTTGCGGAAGGTGGATTAAATAGAGTTTACTTTGAGTATTTAAGAATTGAATTTCATTTAACCATTAATAGCTTAGTAATTCATCCAATTTTTGGGTTTATATTGACATTTGATTTTGATTAATTCAATTTGAGCTTGCAAGCATATTTTGATGGTAAGTATCCCCTCTGGTTGAAACCTTCATTCAACACAACCATCATTGGGGTTTATTGGTTGCTTGATCATTTAATTTATTGTTTTAGATCTCGTCAACTCTGTTAGGTTAATAATTGAGGATTAGACCTATTGTCATATTACAGAATTAGCTTCTTAGATATTTTAATAAGTTAAAATTTTTATAATAATTAGATTTTTAGGTTTTGATGTAGTAAATTGTTTTAAATTTGTATTCATATTATTTAATGATTAATAATTTATATATTATAAATAAATTATTATAATCTCTATAAAAATAGTATTAAGAATGCAATGAAATTAATGCAAGTACTGGTTGCAAATGATGAGAGAGAATGGTGTGATTCTTCATTATATAAAGTGTCTCATTTTTGCAATATTTTTTATGGTGATGTTCTAGATATAAATGCTAACTTAAAGACTTGTCGACGGTCTATATGAAGAAGTAAAAAAATAATAATAATTTAATATTATTTTTATGTTGGGTTATTATATACTATGGTTAAAATACAACTTCAGAATTGAACAATTATTTATTTGAAGTAAGTTTTTAAGTTACTTCTTTGTATGACATACTTAAGCTCAAGTGATTTCATTCTTTTTCTTTGATAAGAGAAAATTAATTTATTTTGGAGAATTATATCCTAGTGATTTTTTTTAAAGCTAAGCTTGTGACTCTTGAGCATCAACTATCCACTTAAATTATTGATATGTGCAATTAGGGGTGGGGGGCAATTTCTTAGATGTGGCAACAAATGAGCAATTAGTTGTTGCAATGAGATACATTGATTAAAAAAGATAAATTATTAAATATTTAATGATATTAAATACATTTTCTCAATAAATATAGTTGTACTCAAGACAACTCTTGAATCTATACTTTTCAAAAAATTTATTAAGCCTAGATAAGATACAAGATCATGACTATGATGCAGCATCTAATATGCAAAATGAGTTTAATGATTTTAAAATATTCATTATTAATGATAATTCTCAAATATTTTATGTTCATTATTTTTTCATTAATTTTAACTATGTCCTAGTGGATGTAGCAAAAATTATTAGAAAGTGGATGTAGCAAAAATATTGTTTTGAGTTCACTTCAAGAATTTTGAACACTATTAAAATTTCTTGTAAAAAAAGTGATGCTCTCAAAATCACTCAACATTAAAATATTCTTTCACACAGGAAGACAGGAGACTAAATAGTTGGTGTGGTTTGAATCAAGAAACTATTTTGCAACTAGCTGATAACACCTATTAGAGTTCACATTTTTGCACTTTTATTAGACTTATGAAAAATATAGTGTTGACCTCCATATTCATAAGTTGTTTCGTAAATCAAATTGACGGACTTGGGTGATGATGCGCAAATTGCTCAAAATGCACTACGTCACTAAAATGATGAAATGACCTTGATCGATGGCGACTTGTCATCACGTTTAGAATGTCGAAATTGATCAGAATATAAATATTCAACAATCTAACGATCAATTGATCGAGTGATCGAGCTATCAATGTGTCTACGCGCATACCGGGGAAATGAAGCTGTAATGATATTCAAATGACCTTCGTTCATGGAATTGATCAAGTGTTAGCTTTCAAAGACCAAAACTATCAAATGAGACTGTCTATGATCAATTCAGATGAGTCTATACAAATGTCGAATGATTGAAAGTGACAGTGCACAAATTGAGGCTCAAATACACAGGGCATTGCCAAAATCAACCCAAATGACCTATGATTGATAAACGGGCTTTACCATCACGTTCAAAACGTCGAATTTGGTCAAAATATAAATATTGTATAACTTGATGATCAATATCAGCGTTATTAGTCCAGCTACATATATCGAGATGGTGTACTCAGCCAACGACCTCCATTTGTGAAATTGATTGGGTCATTAGCTTTGAAACATTGAAATCTATCAAGTAAGACTATTCGCACTCAATTCGGATAAGTCTGCACAAAAATTAAGTGATCGAAAGCGGCGATGCATATTTTGAGCTAAAATTGACTTTGATCTTGACTCAACCAAACGGCCTCCATTATGAATCATCTTGCATTAATATGATAACTTCAATTATATATATATATATATATATATATATATATATATATATATATATATATAGTCCATCAAAGTCACATTAAATGATTACTCTTTAATAACTTCAATCCACAAATCCCTCCCTAATAAAGTTCTAATCTGAACTCACATTCTTCCCATGTATGGCTCTGCATTCTGTCTCCCTCTTCACGCTCATGAACCATCTTCTTGCTTCTCTCCTCTGGTTGAAACTCATCCATTGACGATCGTTCCTCGCTCCGTTCCTCTCAACAAACCTTCCTTTTCCATGAGATATACTTCCTCTCAAAACCAAAATTCTCTTCCACTTCCTCCCTCAAAAGCGAAAAAAGAGCCCACTTCTCTCTCTCTCAATTTCCCCCTTGCTTCAAAATAAAAAAGGTAATTCCCTCTCCTCCTCCTTCTTTCTTCTTTTTCTTCTTCCTCTTCCTTCTCCTTTATTTTCCTTCTTCTTCCACTTCTTCCCTCCAAACCGAAAAAGCAATCTTCCCCTTTCAATTCTCTCTCAATGTATTTCTCTCTATCTTTTTCCCTTTAAATGATCTATGGATTGAAGCAAACTGAGCCCTCCATTCTCTATCTCTCTATCTCTTTATCTCTCTCTCTATGATTTAACAAAAAAATCATAAAGGAAAGTGTGTGAGATAACAAAACTAAAGAGAAAAGAGAGATATTATCGTGTCGATTGCACTATTGCCTCACACCGATGTGAATGTATAAAATGTGTGTGAATGTGAAAATACATATATGTTTTGCTCTTTTGCGGTTCAAGACCCATAATGCCCCTACTTGTGCAAGAAAATGTGAATGTAGAAATATATCTGAGATATGCTTGTGTCTTTCTTTGAAGACCATATGCCCCATAGAGGCAGGAGTGAAATTGTTGTGTGAAGAGCCACTCATATTCATTGTCGAAAACTAGAAACCAACAAATTGTTAGATGTCACTCCCCTAATCAAATTTCATCAAATCTTTTAACTTAAGGAAAAAATGGAAAATAAAAAAACAGAACAAGAATGTTAAACAAGGAAACCTAAAATAAACTCAAATTAAAAAATGACAAAACTTAGAAATACAAGAAACTTTGAAAGAATAAAACATATCATAATCAAATCTTTCTCCACTTTCAAACTCCAAAGCATCTAAGCAAACTATAAAATGGAAATTAGCCCTATTTATAGAAATGAAAAGAAGCAATGCGAGACCCATCTTTGTTTAAATTAAATATGACTGTAAGATTAGATGGATAATTATCACAAGTAAAAATTGTATGATATAATACTTTTCCCTACAAATATAACCTTCCATGGCATAAACTAAAGCAGAATAAAAAAATGACATTCCTTGATAAAGTGAGTTCACATTTTTATAAATTCTTAAAAATTAAATAAGCTTTATTTGAAATTTGGGGAGACTAAAACTAAACTCATAATAGATTTGCAATAAACTTAAAGTCTAATTTTCAAATAAACATGAGGCTTGATGTAGAGTTAAGGATGAATCTAAATTGGGTTTAATAACTCTTATATGAATATGGAGATGATTATAATGCTGGGAAATTAGCATGAGTAGGGTTAAAGCAATAAACACTGAAATTGGTATAACTTATTAAAAGTGATTTAAATTGAACATAATCAAGTTGGGAGAATTGAAAATTTTAATAAGCAAACTAAGTCCAAGTAATATTTTAAATTACAATCTAAATCAAATACATGCCACGAACCATTATCTTGAAAGGCAAGGGTAGATATCATTTAAAACTCTAAGTAAAAATGTCATCAATTCACAACACATCAAATCAATGAAAACAAAAGCAATTAAGGTATTCTTAAATACACCCACATGGGGCCCGACACTACGCTGAGTGCTTAAATTTAAGTGTCTATTCTTAAATTATTTGTCGAAGGTGATAAATTAAGAAAACTCTAGCTCACAAAGAAGCCAATGTCAAATCAAGTGTTCTACTATGTTCACTCAATCATTCATGTAAGATATGGCGTGTCTCGACTATGTGGCTGATAATCCTGATGATGCGATTGATGATAGTTCTCTAATCCGGTGGTTTGGCCAGTAAGGATCTATTTTATTATGATCATGACCGTAGCCCATATGTTCCCCTCAATGGCTCTATCCTTAGTTGTGAATCAGGTATAGATGGGACAACCCCGAGTTAAGGTAGGCATAAGATTGTCTTCTTAAACAAACACCACCCTAAGTCTACAAGGGTTTCTTGGACAAGATAACCCATGTGTTACTGAGAAGAATCTTTCGGTCAGGTTGGGTTGACTACCTCATCTGACTAAGTAGACAAGGGACCATGATGGCCTGAGATGATGGAACCATGGGATCTAGATCGGGCACATCATCATTCCCCCAACCATCCGGTTTAAGCTAAAATGATAAATTTCATAATCTAAATTTTTAAACTCTATATCTTTTTACTATACACTACAATTAACAACTAGCTTTAATCAAAAGCACTTATTGGGGTGGTAACTATAGACAGCTATAGGAACCATATCTAAAGTCCTCACAAATGATGAAATCTTTGAATAGTGTCTTATCTACTATCTCATATTCCTTCTAAAAATCATGCCGACACTTTAAGTCTTACTCTCTTCAATTCATATTTGTTGAGAGGTCGGTGGTAGAGTTTCGGAGCCCATAGATTTCTGGCGACTCCGCTAGGGACAAGATTCTCTTTCCATTTTTGGCTAGTCATATACATGCTATAATAGTAATAAAATATTTAAAAATTTAAAATAAAAAAATGATAATTTAAATGTATAATAAATTTTAATTACTATTGTATGAGACTCTATGTCAAATGAGTTATTCTGTAGTGCATGTCTTTATTACACATATATTTTTTTCTGTAGTGCCTCTGCATTTTTAAAGTATGGGGTAAAATAATAACTATTAATTACAAATCCCCATATTTCACTTTCACAGAATGGATCTCAAGAAATGGTTAGGGTGGTTCAAACATCACTTAAATGCCATCATCAACAGATGTTGAGCATTCAATTTGATGACTTGAATTTAGCTATACTGCTCACAAATACCCACCATGGTACACATCCATTATCTTGGAAGGACTCAAGTTACTAAAGCTCCTACCTGTTATGAGTTCAACAACCAATCACGTTAAAGTTCTCCGATAGAAAGTTTTAAATAGTTAGGTCAATCAAACCTCATGATGAAAAAAGCTCAATGGGCAAGCTGTTATTTTCTCGTGGTACAATTGCTTCATCGATTCAACCTTTTGTACCTAGAAAGCATGATCATAAAGCTTCCTCATCAGGAAGAAAATTAACTAGAAGGTAGAGAAGAAGAATAAATGTTGAGTTGAGGGCTCAGCAGACCCCTTTTGAATGACCTAGTGATTAAGCAATATTTCCACCATAAGTGAGTATTCAAACCTACAACAACTTTGATAATTTAAAGTGCTAAAGAGGAATAGCTCTATTAGTGATGTAAAATAATCTTTCTGGAACTAACAACGTCAAGCTCCACCAGAGGAGATCACGGCTACTTCTTTACATTAAGTTCTTAAAGTAGCCAGGATAGAGGCTTAATGAAAGAAGATTTTAGAGGCACGTGGTGATAAAATCGCTCCACTAAAGTTGCCATCTCTTATGAATCATCAGCCAAGTATAGTTCACATGGTGATCATCGGAGCATGACACTCGAACCGTGTGTCTAAGAATCCGCTGCCGAAAGGTCCCGGTCAAAGGATAAATAGATATGAAGGCCAAGGTCTCGTGATGAACCCCCAAAGATTGGAATAGGTGTGACATCTGATACACATATTCAGAAATCTGGCTCAAAAATAACCTATCAAAAGTGGATACCTAAAAGAAGGGATATCACTGATGAAAGACATGATGTTCAACACCATAGATTTCTAGGGGATCCCATCATGGATCAGATTCACCCCAACAAGAGAAGGTTGACTTTGATCACAGTCCTTTAATAGAAAAAATATTTTTTTCGCACATTAAACAGAGATCCACTGAAAATGTTGATCAAAAATTCATGTACAAGAAGAAAATAATGAAGAGGACACTATAGAAGTCGAAGTTATCTATATGGTTAGAGATATAGGTGAACTTTCCACTCGACCATCGTAATAACATGGATCAGGGAATCTGAATTTGGCTTATGAAGAAGAGTCTTCATATGTAGAAGAGGGATCTTCAATCTCTACTGAAGAAGAAGAAGAAGAAGAAGAAAAAGAAGAAGAAGATTAAAATGATAAAGAGATCATGGGTGTTGAAGTTGTTTATATGGTTAAACTAGGAAATGATTAGCTGGTACACACTTTTATAATTAGCATCATCGTTTAGCCCTCTCGACAGCTGCCCCTGCAAATGCACAAGGAAAAGGGCAGTCAAGTTCTTCCCCTGAAGATGAGCAGAGAGAAAAATAATAACAAGAAGTTGAGGAAGAAGAAGAGCCTGTATTGATTGACATTGTGGCGCTAGCTAGAGAGCAAAGAGAAATGAAGCGTCAAATGGAAGTCAAAGACAAAGAGATTGCACAGCTTGGTACCAAGATGAACGACATGATGGTACAAATGAATATCATGATGGAGTTATTGTAGGAGAATATCACATCAACTATAGCACATATTTTGTCTATTGATCAACAGGTAGCTAATAATATAACCTCTATACCACCAGTCGCTCTAGTACCACAAGCTCCTACAGTACATGATGCACTTGAAGCTAGGAATGAAGTTAAACAACTACCTCTTCAACCGATAATTCAAAATATGGCTAGGACCGAATGGTAGCTCTCAAGAAATGATAATCAATGAAAAGATAAAGCGGCATAGCCTTAGAAGCGGCTAAAAGTTGGTGAGTAAGGGTCGCCCTTACCTGAATATGATCAAGTGTCCTACCCGAAGGTTACTGAAAATTTAATACTTTCAGTGAGCTTGGTAATCCAAAGCAACATCTAGCCCAATTTAAGGCTAATTGTGATAACTCGGAAGGAATGATACATTGCTTTTTCATCAATTCGTCAGCAGCTTGACCTCAGCCTCTTTTGAATGGTATGCAAAATTGCCAAATGATTCGATTAAAATACTTGACGGATTAGAAGCAGTATTCATAAAGAGGTTCGCCAGTGCAACTGAGAAAATAATAATCGCTGATCTCGCCTTGCTAAATAAGAGAAAATATGAGTTAATGATAAAATTCATAAGTCGTTGGCATAACTTAAGCATGAAATATGAGCAACAATTAGAAGAAGAGCATGCAATCCAATTTCTAATGGGCTATGTATGGCATCGATTACAACATTCCAAGACTTGCTCGATAGGGTGGCTAAATTTGAAAAGCTGAATCACCCTAAGTCTGAAGTCTATGTAAATAAAACAAAGAGAAATAAACTTTTAGACTCAAGAAGAAATGAAACTCATGCCACTTCCTATAGCTCAAATGGTGAAAAGCGGGTGATATATAATGTGGATAAAAGAAAGTAGCTAATGTATAATGATGATAAGAGAAAGAGGTCTGTCTATTCTAATCCATAGCCAAAATTAGTATTGGGAGGTAATGATAAACCTCAGACTTTTCCAAGTGGTGGGGAGCATCCAAAATAAGTAACAAGAGATGATGAATAAATGGCCATCTCTTAAGAAAAGATGAACAAAGAATATTCCTTTAGAAGGGAGTGTATAAATTATTTTGGCGGTCAAAGGCGGTTTATAATTACGAATTAAAAGGCAAAAAAAGGCGATCAAGTTAGTAATCCAAATTACTGTCCCTATCATTAGATGATCGGTCATCCTATCAATAATTGTTATGTCTTTAAGGATTGGATAGAAAGGAAGTATCAGTGAGGTGAATTTATATTATCCGATAGTGTTCTAGTCAACCCAAAAAGAGAGTCTACAAGGATGATTACGTCTCTTATCATCCATCAAAGATAAAAAAGAAGAAAAATTAGTTCAAAGATGAATGGGAATCTAGTCTCCAAAAGACCATGAAAATGCTGAAACAGCTGAAGGGTGTCCGTAGTGTTAAGTGGAAATCACCACTTGAACCTATGTTGGACTTAAAATAGATACCTAAATCAAGTATTTGAGTTTCTCAGTGGCATTTTGATAAGGCTACTTCATCACCGCATGAGGAGCAGTATACTAAACACAGGCCTCATAATTCAAAGAAGCCAGCTAAAAAAAAGAATATTAAGAAGAGAACCACAATTCAAAAGATTATTAACAATCTAGAAGAGTATCACCAACTAGCAAGAAAACCATTTAGCTTGCAGACATTATGACTAAACTTTGCATTATTAAATCAGATGAAGCAGATAATGGTGAATCTTGTCTAGTAGAGACATACTGAATCATTTACATTATGTCAGATGTTCTTCAGCATCAGTTACTCTAAGATGACAAAAGTAGTCAGACAGACGACCAACCCATCAAAATTCTTATCAGGAAAGCAAGAAGAGCCAGAAAAGTTAACGTCTAAATTTTTTTTAATGACTAAACAAGATAATAATAGTTCAGATGAAGATCTATATTTTCTCGATAGATAAGAGTCAGACTCATCGATATCATCACGCATGAAACGTATGAAGTTGAAAAAAATGAGTTTAGCCCGTTTGGTCAATCCTCTAGAATAAGAAGAGAATTTGAAGAAACTACCATTTCAGAAGAATCTGAGCATGATAAGGTGATTCAAGTTCAGTTGAGAAGTGATAAAGTCTTACCACCTTCATCAAAGAAGTGAAATGCAAATAAAGATAAAAGCAAATAAATTGAAGTCAATAAAGATATCATTTCCAAAAATCATAAAATTAATCTTACATCAAGCAAAAAAGATATATTATAATATTCTATCATATATGAGAAAGATCCCTGTACAAATGAGTGTGCACGAGGCTCTCTTAATGTCAAAAGACCTCTGAGAAACTTTGATACATGCTCTCAAAAATCTGGGAAGTTATGAAGCGTATTTTGCTAAAAAATTTATGACTAAATCATTACAAGCTCAAGATCTCCTAATAATCATATTTTCTGAAGAAGATCTTATGTTGGGCATCACTCGTCCTATATGTTACTATAAAGTGATGGCATCTCATCGAGATATTGATTGATCCGTTCTTATCAATCTTATGAGTCTAAAGGTATTAAGAGGATTATTGCTTGATATCCAACATCTCAAGAAAGATAAGTTGATGGTTCATGATTTCAATGAAAAAGGGCAGAAAAACTTGAGTTCTTTTATCCCGCTCAAGTTTCTAAGATTTATATACAAAAGCCAGGTTTCATGTAATTGATGTTGATACATCATTTAGAGCTCTTTTAGGTTAACCATGGCTGCATAAGTATGGCATGGTCCCAATAACTATACATCAGTGAATGAAGTACCTAAAAAATGGAGAAGAGTTCATAATTCTTAGCAACATATAACCATTCTTTGTCAATGAAGCAAAGATTTATGAAGATACAAAGTACTCCATCCCCAAAGAGCCTAAGCTAACAGAGCTTCTTGAAGCAGTAGCATCCACTTCAGGAACTATAAAGCAACTTTACAAAGTAAAAGAGCAGAAGCAAAGAGAAAGAAAGGAGGCAATGTTGACTCTCCTTAAACACTTGATTCTATATCTAAATCAAGAAGATCAGTTCCTCATTTGGGAAGTTTTATAATCTAAGGGAACTTATAAAGCTTTTAAAAGAAAGTATGAAATAAGTGATTAGATTTAGTATGATTTTGAATCTACTTATGAAAATAGAGTTCAGATGGTGCATCGAGAGGATATCACTTGGCAATGTTAGATGACTCACTTCAAAATTACCCATCCCCTGTACTTTAAAGAAATCACTCCCGAGGTTCATAATATTGAAGAATTGATAACATTCTGTGTCATGGTTGGGAGAGTGGCGAGGAACTCTATTTATAAATTTGAAGAGTCTCAGCCTCATAATTTTGATCGACCTGCTCAACATGAAAATTTTAATGAGATAGTGCCAACAAGAATACTAATATAATATCCACAAAAATTATGAAGAATGATGCATAAGCTTGGAATTCATATGGGAACTACTAAAAATAAAACTCAAATCTTTAACAAGATGTAGAGCCAAAGAAGTCCTCAAGCATCACAAAGAAGTGATAAGTTTATCACTAAAGGTCTTGGGTTCACCCACAAATCTCATTATAATAAAGCTTATTATAATACAATAATTGAGGTCTAAACTAA
The DNA here is from genome assembly GCA_021442155.1 of Cymbidium sinense. Taxonomy (NCBI): domain Eukaryota; kingdom Viridiplantae; phylum Streptophyta; class Magnoliopsida; order Asparagales; family Orchidaceae; genus Cymbidium; species Cymbidium sinense. The sequence goes on along the minus strand of JAKCPB010000275.1, from coordinate 70,699 downwards.
TAGTGACGAAGAAGATGATCTCCATGAAATTCCTCTCATAAATGATGAAGAAATAGAAGCCAAGTCTGCACCTAAAGAACTTGAAGATGGTGAAAAAATAACTACTATGAAATAGCTCAAAGAAATCGACCTAGGAGCTGAAGATAATCCCCATCTAACTTTGTTAGTGCTCTTCTACCTGATGAGAAAGTTGAAGAGCTAAAAATGCTACTTTATAAATTCAGGAATTACTTTGCTTGGACATATTCTAAAATATTAGGCTTATCCCCTGATGTAGCAGTTTATAAACTTGCTCTTAAACTAGATGCAAAGCCTGTTAAGCAAGCTCCTATGAGAATGAGATTGAAAATTGAAGAATAGGTAATTGCATAAACTAAGAAGTTGATCGAAGCAAGCTTCATTCGGGAGGAGAAGTATGTAGATTGGATAGCCAATATTATCCCAGTTAGGAAGAAGAACAGACAAATATGTCTCTACATTTTCTTCCGCTACCTAAATAAGGCATGCCCGAAAGATGATTTTTTTGCTTTCAATATCAGAACTACTAGTGGACAATACTTCCAACTATGACATGTTCCCATTTATGGATGGATCATTGGGATATAATCAAATCAAATGATACAAATGAAAACATACATCATTGAACACTATTGGCATCTATTACTACGGTCATGCCCTTTTGGCAAAAAATCTTTGGAGCTACATACCAAAGAGCCATGACATATTTTTGATGAGTTGATTCATCAAAAGGTGGAATGTTATGTTGACAATTTGGTGGTGAAGAGCTTAAATCATGAAAATCACTTTGAAGACTTGAGAATTGTATTGGAGAGAATCAGAAAATATGATCTCAAGATGAATCCTCTAATATGTGCATTCGGGGTATCTTTTGAAAAATTCCTTGGGTATATTGTACGTCATAAAGGAGTTGAAATTGATCCTGCCAAAATTAAGGCTATTATGGAGATGCCTCCCAAAGTTTTTCGGCTCATACAAGGACATCTTGCATTCATCCATGATTTATATCAAACTATCGATGTTGTCAACCATTTGCAAGTTGATGAAGAAGGATGCTCCATTCAAATGGGACAAGGAGTGCCAAGAAGCCTTCAATAGCATTAAAAGCTATAATTAAACCCAATCCTTACATTCCTCTTGGGAAGCCCTCATTCTATACAGCATTAGAAGAGTCCCTTGGAGCATTATTGGTACAACATAATGAAGAAAGCAAATAGAATGCTTTTTATTATATCAGTCGAAGATTAATAGGAGTAGAAATGAGATACCCTGATAGAGAAGCACTATTTAGCATTGATCTTTCCAGTCCAAAAGCTTCATCATTATATATTATCTCACAAGATTACTCTCATCTCAAGGATCGATCCACTAAAGTACTTGATGATAAGATGAGCATTGATAGGTCACATGGCAAGATGTGTAGTATTGCTTCTACAATTTGATATTACATATATTCTGTAGAAAGCAGTGAAGGGACAAGTCTTAATAGATTTTCTTGCTGCACATCCCATCCCCACGAACTCTTCTCTTAATGATGATTTTCCTGATGAGCAAATTTACTCATTCATGAAAGAAAAAAAAATCATAAATTTGATAAATGTACTTTGATGGAGCCTCACTGATCAAATAAGTCCAACCTCTAAAATTTCCAAGCGAGGAGGAATCGACATCATCTTCATAACAGAAGGAGGGATAATGAGATGATCATATGGATTGATGAGCCAATAATAATGAAGGCGAATATGAAGCATTGGTGGCGTCTTGAAGAAGCTATTTTCATAGGCATTCAAAACTTGCATATTTTTGGCGATTCTCGACTTATTATAAATCAAGTACTTGGCATCTATAAAATCAATAAGCTTGAGTTACCTTTTTTATCAAAGAGAGTTCTCGAGTTTATGAAGCAAATACCAAATATCACATTAACTCGAGTCTCTCGATCCGAGAATAGCAAAGTCGATTGCTTAGCAAAATTAGCTAAGGAAATAGTAAGTATCAATGGTGATTATGTCATGATTGACATATTTACTTGACGAGTTTTAAGCCAGCAAAGCATCAATCCTCATAGGTAGAGGGTTATCAAATTTGACCTAGTAGGATGTGACTTAGGTTGCTCCTCGTACTCCCCAAAATCAACAAGAAGTTGAACCGAGAAGAGCTAAGCTTGACATTGCTTCAGAAAAGTAATGTAAATCCTTTATCATAGAAGAACCACATGATTGGAGGCAATCTTTCATTGACTACTTTAAAGAAGGAAAATTACCAAATAATAAATCACTGGTTGCTCAAATCGAGAAGAGGATTTTGCGCTATGCTTTCGTCAATAACACTCTATATCATAGATCCTTTGAACAAATATGGCTACGATGACTAAATGCAGATGACCCTAGCAAAGTGATGATTGAAGTTCATGAAGGACTTTATGGTGCACATCAGTTAGGTCCCAAGATGGCAGTAAAGATTAAAATGATGGGCTATTATTGTCCATCTATGGTGAGAGATTGTATCAATCATGCTAAGAGTGTCAAGTACATGGAAATCCATCAACCTCCAAATCCATTACACACAATAATAATATAATCATGGTATTGAATGTTGGGGTATGTAATTGGACCAATTGATCCACCATCGTCAGTTGGACATTGTTTCATCCTAGCGGTGACTGACTATTTCTCTAAGTGGGCTGATGCTACCCCATTTAAAGAAGTTACTGCTGACCGAGTGATCAACTTCTTCACAAATAATGTGGTCTATAGATTTGGAGTGTCGAGCTGAACAATTTCTGATAATGGCACAGCTTCAAAAGTGCACAGATTTATAGATTCATCAATCGACACAAAATTGATTGGTGATACTCTTCAATATATTACCCGAGAGCAAATGGTTTGGCAGAGGTTTTCAATAAGAAATTAGTTAAACTGCTCAAGAAGATCCTCACCAAAAATAAGAGAGAATGACAAACTAAACTAATAGAGGCACTATGGGTGTATCGAACCACCTATAAGACTTCGACTAAAGCCACCCCTTATTCATTGGTATTTAGAACTGAAGCAGTTCTTCTGCTTGAAGTTGAGTTGCCTTCACTTTGGGTAGCCATCCAATACATTCTAACTAAAGATCAAAATGTTCATTTGAGAATGGAGGAACTCAACACATTCGATGAGGTTAGTCTGCAAGCTCATCAAAATCTAAAAGTTTATCATGCAAATCAGGGCATTTGACCATACGGTGTGGCCTCAAACATTCCAAAAAGGAGAATTAGTTTTGATGCTAAGAAGACCAATTATTCCCAATCAAAAATTTGGTGGCAAATTATAGCCTAATTGGGAAGGCCCATTTGTCATTGAGAAAGTGTACCATGGGCAAGGGTGAATAACCAATGTCGCTAATTAATGGTCAATACAAGAAAAAGTATTATAGATGATACATTCTCAAGTACAATAAAAATCCTACAAGATAGGGTATTTTTTTAGTATATCTATTTAGGTCCATCATGCGTTTCATGAAGATCCCTAAATAAATATACTCACCTATATAAAAAAAAACTTTTTTCGTGAAAATTCCCTTGTTACATAGGGGCATTTATATATTTTTATTTTATATATATATATGAAATCAATGTTGTATGTTAAAACCCTCTTAAGAGCATATCAATTCAAATATTAATGTATTTGCATATTTTCACCTTGAAAGTTCTTCTAAATGTGCTTTAGAATTTTCCTTGCAAGATAGGTGGCATTTATTTAGTTTATGTTAAGTTTATTTGAGTTGATGTCATATTATAAAACGAGATCCTCAAATATATTCTGATTCAGGTTGACATCGAGCTTTACACCAAAATCTTTGAATATACATAATTGTCATTGTTAAGTTGCAAGTTCTAGAACAAAAGAATCTATTATGCATGAAAAGATAGCCCCTAAATATCAAAAAAATTTATCTCGATTTGCCAAATTCTGGAGATCAAGTCAGAAGAACTCTCAATTTTGGAAGCTTCAAAAAACTGAGTTGAAAGAAACATCAACCTCTACATCCTGAAGTCTAAGACACGAATAGATTTTAAAGGTTGAACTAAACAAGCCCACAAATGGTCGAATTATTAATGCTCTCCTCACTCAACAAGCCGCAAGAGAAGGCCGTAGTGAAAGAGCCCACGTTCATCGACAAACCAACCACTACGTTGAGTCAAAGACTGAGTAGGTTCTAAAGGCCAAACTCAAGCTCGGGTCAGGTTTGATGCTCTTCTCAACCCAGAAAAGGCCATGACCCCCGTCAGTCAATGATGATAGATGATCAATCTCAAATCGGATCAAGCTTAGTGATTATAAGAAATCAGAATCTAAGATATCTTTCTACTTGACAGATAGACTAAGATAATTTGAGGAAACTATCAATTCATAGCTACCTCAAGTCCATATTTATATTGCCTACAAGGTAATATTTCAATTTATTCTCAAATGATCTAATCAAGCTCAAAGCACAGATCAAAGCTAATCTCCTTATCAAGTCCATCAAAGCAGAAAGCACGGGACAGAGGGAATAATTTCATAGTTGATACAAAGTCGATGGCTAAACTAAAGAAATTTATGGTTATTCAGTCTATTAAAGCACACATTGCTAGACTGATAACTCAACATTGATCCTATATAAGCTAGAAGGTTGGGTCATCTATATACACCCTTCAATGTCAAAGCAAAACAGACTTAGGGCGTACATACACTTCCTGACAAGTCAATATGGACAAATCAGGTCAGTCCTTCATCAAGTCTATCAAGCTGAAAGCTAGGATAGAAGGAATTTCAAATTTGACCTGGCACGGATAAACCAATTCCCTAGTAAAGTTCTTCATCAAAATAAATAAACTAATTCTTCCATCAAACCCAAACAAGCATGAAGTTAGAGTTGGAGGAAACTCAAATATGTAATGACATAAAAGAAAGAGATCTTCAACAAAGTCATTGAAGTAGAGAGTAGATGGTGTAGGAACTTTTATCTATTCGGCAAGTCAATTTTGATAAATCAGTCAATCCCATCATTTAACATGTCCTAAATAAGGCATCATACTAATGACAAATCCTATCAAAGCTCCATAAGCTATTACATTTCGAAGCTGAAATGACCCAAGTTCTATGGCCAGCCCAAAGGGTCAACTAGTTTTTAACAAATATGACTCATTACATGAGCAAATCACATTTGTTGGGGGCATTTATTGACCTCCATATATGTGTTATAAGTTAAGTCAAGCCCATAAGTTGAATTCGATGGACTTCGGAGGTGACAATGCGTAAATTGGGGCTCAAAATGCACTGGACATCATCAAAAATGGTCAAAAAAATCTCCAATCGACAAACGGACTCACCATCATGTTTAGAATGTTAAAATTGGTCGAAATATAAATATTGCACAATCTAATGATCAATCGATCAAGCGATTAATATATCAATGTGCCGACATGCATATTAGGAAAATAAAGCTACGATGATGTCCAAACGACCTCTGTTCATGAAATTGATCATGTCGTTAGCTTTGAAATGCCAAAAATTATCAAATGAGACTATCCATGCTCAATTCGGATGAGTTTGTACAAATGTTGAATGATTGGAAGTGACAGCTCATAAATCGAGGCTAAAATACACGGGGCATTACCAAAATTAACTCAAATGACCTCCGATCCATGAACAGACTTTACCATTATGTTCAGAACGTCAAAATTGCTCAGAATATAGATATCAGATAATTTGATGATCAACCAATCAAGCGATTGAGTTATCAACATGTCTGCACATATATTGAGGTGAAGAGGCATCTATGTAAGTCAAATGACCTCTGTTCATAAAATTGATTGCATCATTAGCTTTAAAATATCAAAATCTATCAAATAAGACTATTCACACTCAATTCAAATAAGTATACATGAAATTCAAGTGGTCGAAAGCGGTGATGCGTATTTTGAGCTAAAATTGACTCAATTTGACATCGACTCGAACCAAACGGACTCCAATCATAAAACAGACTACACCGTTGCATTTAGAACATCGAATATATATTTAGATATATATATATATATATATATATATATATATATATATATATATATATATATATATATATATATATATATATATATATATATATATATATTATTATATTATATTATTATAATCATGTGATTCACATTAAAGTTGATTATTGAATTTAAAAATCAATTTAAAAACATTAATCCTAACCTAAATCTCTAAAATCTACTCTAATAAACCCAGTTCAACCTAATCCATGCACACAACTCTCAGATTCCTCCTTCCTGCATCCCTCCATCTCCTCTTTGCGATAGATCTCAACCCTCGTCTCTCCTCATGTAAGGAACTTCTTCTTCTCACTTGATTCCTCCATGCTCCATTCCCTCTCTCTTCCCACATCCCACTTCCCCAACCTCCATGATCTCTCCTCTCTCCAAAGATCTCTTCCACTTCCTCCCTCAAAACTGAGAAAAAAGCCCACTTCTCTCTCTATCGATTTCCTTTATCAGAAGGGTAATTTCTTCCTCCTTCTTCTTCTTCATCTTTCTTCTTCTTTTCTTTTTCTTCTCCTTTCTTTTCATTTCCCTCCAACCGAATGCAATCTTTTCTCCTCTGTATCTCTCTCTCTCCTTTAAATGATCTATGGATTGAAGCAAACTGAGCCCTCCATTCTCTATTTCTCTATCTCTTTATCTCTCTCTATCTCCCTTTATCTCTCTACGATTTAAAAAAAAATTAGAAAGGAAAGTGTGTGAGATAAAAATATATAGAGAAAAGAGAGATACTATCTTGTCGATTTCTTGCCAGATGTAAATGTATAAAAATTGGGTATGAAAATACATATATGTTTGGTCACTTTTATAGGTTCCAAGATCGATTAATTCACAGGAGCATCTTAGTATATATATATATATATATATATATATATATATATATATATATATATATATATATATATATATATGTGTGTGTGTGTGTGTGTGCTTGTGTCTTTCTTTACAGGTTCCAAGACCCCGCTAATACCCCATAGGGCTTAGCGGGTGCGAGCATGGCTGTGGTGTCGCAAGACATCACTCACTACACTTAATAAGGTGTATCGAGCAAGCCAAACAAATTGTTATAAATCTCTCCCCTAGCCAGAATACTGCCGAAATTTCATCAAATCTTTTGACTTAGAAAAAAATGGAAAATAAAAAGAACTGGCTTATGAATGTTAAGCAAGGAAACCTAAAGCTAAACTCAAATTAAAAAATGACAAAGACTAAATTAGAAGAAATACTTAAAGGAACTTCGAAAGGATAAAACACTTTCTGTGAATGTAATTAGATCTTTCTCCCCTTTCAAACTCCAAAGCACCCTAAGCAAACAACAAGAAATGGAAGTCCCTCCATTAGCCCTATTTATAGAACTGGAAAGAAGTAATGCAGGACGCATCTTTGTTTAAATTACATATGACGGTAGGATTATATGGGTAATTATCACAAGTAAAAATTGTATGAGACAATACTTTTCCCTACAAGTATAACCTCCATGGCTTAATCTGAAGCAAAACAATAAATGTAAATTCCTTGATAAATTGAGGTCACATTCTTGTAAAATTCTCAAAATTAAGTAAGCTTTATTTGAAATTTGGGGAGACTAATATTAAACTCATAATAGATTTCAATAAACTTAAAGTCTAATTTTCAAATAAACATGGTGCTTGATGTAGATTTAAAGATGAATCTAAATTGGGTTTACTAACTCTTATATGAACATGGAGATGATTATAATACTTGCAAATAAGCTTGAGTAGGGCTAAAATAATAAACACTGAAGTTGGTATAACTTATTAAAAGTGATTTAAATTGAACATAATCAAGTTAGGAGAATTGAAAAATTCAACAAGTAAACTAAGTGCGAGTAATGTTTTAAATTACAATCTAAATCAAAATGTCTTGCATGACATCGAACCCGCAATACTCAAAGGCAAGCGGGCAGAAGGCACTATTTAAAAATTCAAAGTAAAAATGTCATCAGATTCGCAACACATCGTACAAGCGAACAGAAGGCATTAATTAATGCATTCTTAAATACACCAGCATGGGCCTCGACACTACGCTGAGTGCTTAAATTTGAGTGTTTAAGGGTACTATGCGGGTTGCTTTCCAGTTTAGTCTTAGGACTAAATCCAAATTAACAAAACCTAAAAATCTATTATAAAAATTTTAACTTATTAAAATATCTGAGATGTTAATTCTGTCATGTGATGGTAGATCTAATCCTCTGTCAAGAGGTAAACAAAGTTGACAGGATTTAATGTTCTCAAATATATTTGAGTCAATCAATTAATTACCCCGTTGATGGCTATGTTGAATCGTGATTTCAATTGGAGGGGATGCTTCCATCAAAATACAATTCTAATTTCAAATCAAATTAACTCAAATTGTGTGTCAATCTAAAAACTTGTTTAAATAAAATTCTACCATTTAAAGCTTAAAGCAAAACTCAATCTATCCACCTTCCGCAACTGTTTGTCTGAGGTGACAAATTAAAAAAACTCTAACTCACAAAGGGGCCAATATCAAATCAATAATTCTACTATTTTTTACTTTGAATCAACTTAATGCTAATAAGGACGCGGCCCGTATCCTCTGATTACGTGACTTGACTGGTAGGCTCCACAAATGATGCAGTTACGGGTAGGTCCTTTGATCAAGAGGTGTAGCCAATAAGGCTACATTATATTACGATCACGATCATAGCCAGCCCGTATGCTCTCCAATGGCTCTACCCTTTGAGTTGTGAATCATAGAGTATATTTGATAGGGCAAATAGCCCTCTATGAGCTAAGGTGGACTTATGGTTATCTCCTTAGATAAACACCACCCTAGGTCTACATAGATTTTTTGAATGATGTAACTCATGTGTTGCTGATAAGAATCCTTCGGTCAGGTTGGGTCGACTACCTCCTCTGACTAAGTAGACTAGGTATGACTGCTCGGGATAACAGAACCATGGGATCTAGATCGGGCACGTCATCATTGGCCCAACCATCCGATTTAAGCTGAAATGATGAATTTCATAATCTAAATTATGAAACTTCATATATTGCTACTATATGTTAAGCATTAAGCTATCTAATGACTAGCCTTAATCAAAAGTTCACTCTCACTTATTGAGAGGGGTAATTAACTATAGGGGTTTGTGCCTATAAGAAACCTAGAACCAAATCTAAAGTCCTCACAAAATGAGGATGAAATATCTAGGCAGTGCCTTATCTGCTATCTCATCTGTCTTTTGAAAATCACACCGATATTTTAAGTCATCCTCTCTTCAATCCATATTTGTCAAGAGGTCGGTGGCAAATTTTTGGAGCCCACATGTAGGTACATATATTTGAAGAGCTTGAGATAATAAAAAAAATGAGGTATATGATCAACAATCAGTTGAAGTTAGTATTTTTAATCGATGTAATAGATTATTTTTAAATTTGTATTCATATGATTTAATGATTAATAATTTAGATATTATAAATGAATTCTTATAATCTATACAAAATAATATTAAAACTGTAATGAAATTAATGCAAGTACTGGTTGCAAATGCTGAGAGAGAATGGTGTGATTCTTCATTATAGAAAGTGTCTCATTTTTGCAATATTTTTTGTTGATGTTCTAGATATAAATGCTAACTTCAAGACATGTCAATAGTCTATATGAAGAAGTAAAAAAATAAGAATAATTTAATATTATTATCATGTTGAGTTATTCTATACTATGGTTAAAATACAACTTCAAAATTGAAAAATTATTTCTCTGAAGTAAGTGTTTATGTTACTTCTTTGTGTAACATACTTAAGCTCAAGTGATTTCATTCTTTATTTTTGATAAGAGAAAATTAATTTATTTTGGATAGTTATATCCTAGTTATTTTTTAAAGTTAAGCTTATGACTCTTGAGCATCAACTATCCACTTATATTATCCTAAAATATAAATTTGCCCCTCCTAAAAATTAAGCCTGATTTTGCCCCTGTCTTCAATTGAGATAAATTCTCATCTTTTAGTGGCATTATTGATCTTCAAAGACAACATATCAAGACCTTGTCACACAAGAAAATTGATGTGTATCCTTTAATTTAAAGACTTATGACATTGGCTTTAGCATTATTGATTGCTACAATTATAGTAGAGAGAGATAGTTCTTTTTATACAATTAAGATTATCAAATATTGATTGCATAATGTTGGAGGATATATTGTATGATGTTGTTACTCATGGAATAATGAACTCTAGTTCTTAGTTTGGTTATTTATATAAACTCCCTAAAGTTTTATCTTCTTATGAAAAATAAGATAATAGGTTTAAAACCTTGCAAAATAGTATCATAGTTTAGTTATTAGTTTTAGTTTAGCTATTATTTAGTTATTAGTTTATTAGTTTTTAGTTTATTAGTTTTATTAGTTTTCTAGTTTATTAGTTTAGGTTATTATTAGTTATTAGTTTTTTTAGTTTCTTGTTATGTTTAACGAGAAAGAAGTATTTGACTTAATTCTTAATGAAGTTATTATACAATATTATCAATCGATACAAAATATATTGAAAAGCTTGTAATCATTATTCAATTTATTGATAATAATAAATACACAGCTCTCTTTGGAATTATCTATTACTCATTTTATTTTTATAATATAATTATGTAAATAATAAATTTGTCTATCCTAAGAAAAGTGATTGGTTATATCCCTGATTTTGCCATAAGATAACTTTTTGTTTAAAACCCCTAAATCTTCTCTAACTTAATAGTTTAGATCTCTAGTCGCAGCCTAACTTAAGTTACTCTAACATGGATCATGAGTCCTAGGTAGTTAACCCATCCCTTAATACCCACTTAGGTCAACCTAAGTAGTTGACCCTTCAACTTAGTCAATCCTAATTTTTAATTTATTAATCTAGTCAATAAAGGTTGATTCGTTTAATTTATTAAGCCTAATGCGGCCTAGGCTAGTCTACTTGATTCTCAAAAAACCAAAGAGCTAACATGACAACTAGATCCTCTACAAACCCACTTAGGTGAATTTAAATACGCTTAGTCAACCATAAGTTTTTAATTCATTAATTGTTAGTGCATTGAAGACTATCCTTCCTAAGAATCTTAAATCCTAATCTATCACCCAAACCCTTTGGGACTAACCTAAATCAACCTAAACCCACTTGGTCAACCATAGTTTTAACTAATTTATTTTAATTAAATTGATTAATTAAATATCAGTGCAACCTAAGCTAGTCCATTATGATCACTAGGAATGTTAGATCCTTATAAAAATCTAGAATCTTCGGGATCCACCTAGTCAATCTATAAATTCATGGTGAAATTTAGTTTGGTGGGAAAATTAGGCTTAAACTATATCTAGGATTACAAATATAAAATAAACATATTTTTTTAATTACATATGTTAAATGAATCTAAGCAACTTTATTTAATCATTTAATATTAAAATGATGTTAAAATATTTGAGAAAATTATTGTAATAATTCTATAAATATTTACTTTTAAAATTTATGCATATACACTACAATTAATTATATTCAGGATTATTATTGCTTAATATTAAAGCTTATTTTAATATTGAAACTTATTGCAATAAATTTGATTTAAATATAATTTATAACGACGACATTATGGTTACATTAAGTATCTTTGTTTTTATGTTCGATGATAAAATTTGTTTTTCAATAAATTATAAAAATGACTCGATTTAAATAGAATTTGGATTCATCTTCCACCATTCATGCATTAATACATAAATTACATATTTATATGTTTCATTTAATGATTAAAATTTATTTTTGATATTAAATAATCATGGAATTATTTAATTAAATTAAATTCATTAAGCACTATTGTTATTTACATTTGCATCATGATGTATATTTATGTATGTATATGTATATATATATATATATATATATATATATATATATATATATATATATATATATAATAGGAAGTTGCCATAATACAATAAAACTATACATTTAAGTATCTTAATAAATATTACTATAGTAATACTTTGAACTGATATAATTAACATCTAATGTGATACGTAATTAAATCTCACTAATATAAAATAACTATATTTTAATTACCAAATGATATCATTGAGAAAGCATTTACATGCATCTTAAAAAGTGTTTTTAACTTTTACTTTATTATGTGTCATACTAAATTCCTATAGTGATACATAAATATTATTTTATATCATCTTTTAAGACACTTATACGTGACTAATATAATAAATATTGTAACACAAAATAATAAGTACTAAATAAAATGTTTGTAAGCTCTCTTTTCACAAAATACAGATTAAATATAAATATTTTCATTGCCATAAGCCATTTATAAAAATTATTATTTGTAGCATAATTTAGAGAGGAAATTAGAAACATAATATTATTCATGATTTTAAAATGACACATGATATTCGTATGCACGAGTCGGGCCTCATCCATTTTAAAATTCTTATTCTTTTATGAGCACTATTTACCAATTTAAAAAAGGGAATATACTCAAACTGGCATTAGCAATTTAATTTTTTTTTAATTAGAAAATATTTATATAAAAAGATAAATTAGATATTGTTGCGTGATAGAAAACCAGTTGTGGTAGAGTTAAAATTTACATCTTAGCCTTGTTGTGAAATCCAGCACACACACAGGTATTTAAAGGGTGACCAAGAAAACTCCAAAAATTTTACGTGAAAAACCTCGAGAAGAGAAAAAAAACCACGGGGCATAGCCCAGTAAAAAGCTTCCACTATTTTATTTTGGAGTACAAGTTTTCCCGATAACGGGATTACATAATTGTACATGAGAAGGGCTGACAATGGGAATCCCAAAATCAGACAACAATAGCCATATAGTCACGTTTAGGTTGTAACAATTGCTAGTGGTAGCAAATGATGGTGAACGGTGAACACGCGCGATGAGCGTCATGATGGAGGCGAAGAGATTGGCGACGAGGATCAATTTGTGGTGACGGTAATGACGGTGGTTGGTAACCAACCTGGGGTGGTCGTCGAGTGGTGGCGCGATTATGCCAGAGGATTTTAAGCTTTAGAGCTCTCTCTCTCTCTTGCTTGGCCTCTCTCATATGAAGAATGAGGCTATTTATAAATTGGAGGTGGCGTCTCAGAATACATGCAAAATCTGAACCACTCCTCTCCATCGGACTCATGATGATTCCCTTGATCATATGATATATTTTGCATATTTGAATGCTCAAATGAAGTTAGAATTATGAGATCTTGGGCTCGTTAAATCCAGCTCGTCGAGACGCTCGATTTGACTATAAACACTCCATGTTTGAGAGTTATTTATAGATTTAACTGACATCCCAGAGTTTCCAAGGATATTTAAGTGCTTGATCTCGACCAATTTCAACTTCGGATCAGCTTGCTTTTAACATCAAGATTCGTGCTTCGACTAGTAGTATTTTAAGTGCTATATCAGTTGCCCCCTATTTTTGGATGACATTATCTCAATCATACAAATATAAATATATGTCAAATACTTGAAAATAGCAAATTCTTCAATGAAATTTGAGAGTCTATTAACCACACATTTTGAGAGAACAGATCTTCATGGGAGAAATGACTACAAGTAAATGCATCATGGATGTAGGTATCTGAGTCACATTTTGAGGTTGACCTATCCGAATTGAGCAGGCTCGTGAGTGCTCGCACCCATGCGGCGCCGCTAACAGAATGGTTAATGGCGCAGCAAGGCGACCAAGCGCGTATCTGGCGGCCTGGGTGAAACAGCAAGCGGATCATGGAACGAATCTGGAGAACCACAGATTCAATGGTAGCGGGTGGGCGAACAGAGCCGTGGCGCGTGTGAGTCGTGGCATGGTCCGAGAATGAGCCAGACCTTGCTGGGAGCGCGGAGATGAAGCAATTCGAGCGAGCGAACCAAGGCGTCGCGTGGTGAGGCTCTCTGTGGCCCCAGCGGCTTCTGGGCCGTTTGAGCGGTTTTGGCGGTTTTGGGCTTTTAGTGATTTTGACCCTTTTGCCCCATAGAGGGTCTATAAAATCCCCAGAAGAGAAGACCTTCTCTTTTCTTGAGGAAGGTCGTTTGGAAGCTGAGCCAAATATCGTGTCTGTAGTTTTCCCTCAAAAGTGTCAATGTCTCTCGGACCGCCGGGTTTGGAAGCGATCAAGGCCCCGTACATACGTGTCTGATTTTCCCTCAAAGAGGCGTCAGCCTTGTGGATCAACCGGGTTGGAGGCATCAAGGACGGGGTGGGCATGTCCAAATGGTGGACCAGCGAGATTCTGCGGCGATGGTCGGCGATGGTGACCGGTGATGGTAGTCGCAACGGTGACCGGCGGATGGTTAGCGTCGATGGTGGCGGCGGCAATGCGGCAATAGTCAGCAATTGCGACCGCGTCAATAATCAGTGGATACCATTAGCATGGTGGTGACCAATGAAATTACCATGATGGTGAGTGGTAGCCGGCAGCAGTGGATTAGCGGTAGCGGTGGTAGCAGCTAGCGATAATCAACACGTGTGCGCAGCGTCAGCAGTCAGTGGGATAGCAGCAATGGTGTAACCGCAGCGAAAATTACCGATGAGGAGCAACCAGCACAGTAGTGGCAGCGGTAACCCACATCAGTTGGATCAGCGAGTGGTCAGCGATAAAGCAGCGATAGTAATAATGCGGCGTAGTAGCCGAGGATGACCATGGATGAGAGTGAAAGCGGAATTGTATGTGATAATTGCATGAAACAATATGGATGTAACAATCAACAACAGTAATCCATGTGCGAAATGGTTAAGCGGTCAGAGGGCCAACAATAAGCGGCAATATGCAACAGTGCATGCGCGTCAGTGGATCAGCGGGATAATATGTCGGAATAAGTAAATTATCAGCAATAGTGGCCAGTGGCAGTGACGGTGGCAGTAGTTGCGGTCAGCAGAATTGGTAACCAGCAACATCGCAATGCAACCAGCGTCAGTAATCAGCGAGGATAACCGGCGATGATAATTAGCCAGATTCCGAGTCTATAATGGCAGCGGTAGTTAAGCAGCGTAGCCGATAATATCAGCAGCGATACCGGCGGTTAGCGAGCATGGTCAGCCAGAGCAGTGGCGATAAACGCAATTAATGGCGTTAGTAATCTGAGATAATAGCAACGATGGAGGTAGCCGGGAGATTACCAAACGATAATTGGCCAGCGGTAGCAGTGGCGATGGTTGCGTCGACGTGGTAAACAACGGTGAGTAGCGTCGACTAATTCCGAGATACCGGCGGCTAGTGGTGACCGGCAAAGATTACGGCGAGGTGCAGCGATGATGAAGTAGTGGCGATTATAACCGGCTCTGATGGTTAGCGGCTGAGAGTGTCAGCGGCCAACGTAGCGGCAGTAGTTGAAATGGCACCGGTAGTCGGTGGGGATCACCAATGACGATGGTGGTAACCGTCAAAATTATCGATGGTTAGATGACCGCAGTGGTCAGCAGCGGTGACCGTGTATGGTTAACACCGGAGTGGTCGACCTAGCAATGATGCAACAGTGGCAATACGTGGTAGTCCGGGATGACCCGGCGGCGGTTGGCGCGACGGTGGTGTGGCGGCAGCGCGATGGTCGGCGGTGGCGACCAAGCGTCATAGTCGGCCGGGGAGGGGCGATGATGGTGGTGACCGGAGATTAGCGATAATTGGTGATCTTTGACTATCGAGGTTATTTGTGTGACTCAAAGACGTTAACCTGTATGGAAGAGGTCGAATTGAATCCACTAAGTATTTTTAACCTATCCGAGGTTGTTTGTCAGAATGTTACCTGATAATGTTAACCTGTATGGAAGAGGTTGAATGGAATCTGTTGAGGATTTTTGACATATCCGAGTTGTTTGTCAGAGTGTGACTCGATGACGTTAACCTGTGTGTAAGAGGTTGCATTGAATCCGCTAAGAATTTTTGACCTATCCGAGGCTATTTGTCAAAGTGTTTGCTCAATGATGTTAACCCGATGACGTTAACTTGTGTGGAAGAGGTTGTGGGAAGTCCAACAAGGACCTTTTGACCTATCGTAGGTTATTTGTCAGAGTGTTACCTGATGATATTAACCTGTATGGAAGAGATCATGGGAAGTCCACCAAGGACCTTTTGACCTATCCTAGGTTGTTTATCAGAGTGTTACCCGATGACATTAACCTATATGGAAGAGTTGAATTGAATCCCCTGAGGATTTTAACCCATCCGAGATTGTTTGTCAGAGTGTTACCCGATGACGTTAACCTGTGTGGAAGAGGTTGAATTGAATCCGCTGAGGATTTTAACCCATCCGAGGTTGTTTGTCAGAGTGTTACTCGATGACGTTAACCTGTGTGGAAGAGGTTGAATTGAATCAGTTGAGGATTTAGACCCATCCGAGGTTGTTTGTCAAAGTGTTACCCGATGACGTTAACCTGCATGGAAGAGGTTGAATTGAATCCACTGAAGATTTTTGACTCATCCAAGGTTGTTTGTCAGAGTGTTACCCGATGACATTAACCTGTGTGGAGGAGGCCGTGGGAAGTCTACCAAGGACCTTTTGACTTATCCTAGGTTGTTTGTCAGAGTGTGACTCGATGACGCTAACCTGTATGGAAGAGGTTGAATTGAAACCGCTGAGGATTTTTAACCTATCCGAGGTTGTTTGTCAGGCTGTTACCCAATGACGTTAACCTGTATGGATGAGGTCATATTGAATCCGCTGAGGATTTTTGACCTATCCGAGGTTATTTCTTAGGGTGTTACCCGATGATGTTAACCTGTATGGATGAGGTCAAATTGAATCTGTTGAGGATTTTTGACCTATTCAAGGTTATTTGTCAGGGTGTTACCCGATGACGTTAACTTGTATGGAAGAGGTCGTGGGAAGTCCACTAAGGACCTTTTGACCTATCCTAGGTTGTTTATCAAAGTATTTGCTCGATGACGTTAACCTGTATGGAAGAGGTCGAATCAAAACATCTGTTTGTGGTTGTAACCAAAGTTGCTCCTTAACCTTGGTCTTGTTTTTCCATGAGTATGATTGGAAAATCATAATTTGCAAAGCTATATCTCTTCTCAATACTGAAGTATCCTCCAACTTTGACTTGTTTCTTGGGATGGTAATCGATTAGATATTTAACATGGGCGATCTTCTGAGATTAAGAGTTACCCCCCAGTTTTCGGCAAAATCTGAAGGAACGAAGTTTGATGAATCTTCGTTCTTCTCATCTGCTCCTTAAAAGCTTGAAATGCTCCGCCTCGATGGTGGTTGGGAAACTTGGTGGTCATGCAAGAGAAAATAATGAGAATTAGTTTCCCACAGACGGCACAAAATTGTTGCGTGCTAGAAAACTAGTTGCGGTAGAGTAAAAGTTTATGCCTTAGCCTTGTTGTGAAATCCAGCACACACACAAACAGGTATTTAAAGAGTGACCAAGAAAACTCCAGAATTTTTACGTGGAAAACTTCGAAAAGAGAGAAAAATCACGGCATAGCCCGAAAGAAAACTTCCACTATATATATTTTTTGGAACAAGTTTTCACGATAACGATTACATAATTGTTTATGAGAAGAATGGGAATCCCAAAATCGATCCGACCATATAGTAACGTTTAGGTTGTAATAGCTAGTGGTAGCAAATGATGGTGAAAACGGCGAGGCGGTGAAGCGTTGTCATGATGGAGACCGACGGAGATTGAAGATGGCGAGGATCAGTGGTGGCGGCGACATGGCGGGGTGGTTGGTAACCCGGGGTGG
The DNA here is from genome assembly GCA_021442155.1 of Cymbidium sinense. Lineage (NCBI taxonomy): Eukaryota > Viridiplantae > Streptophyta > Magnoliopsida > Asparagales > Orchidaceae > Cymbidium > Cymbidium sinense. The sequence goes on along the minus strand of JAKCPB010000275.1, from coordinate 52,887 downwards.
TGGTGACCGTCAGTGGTGGATTATGCAGGAGGAAGAGCTCTCTCTCTCTCTTGGCCTCTCTCCATGAGGAATGAGGAATTTATAGATTGGAGAAGTGTCATCTCTGTAAATACATGCAAAATCCGAACCACTCCTCTCCATCGGACGGCTCATGATGATTCCCTTGATCATATGATGTATTTTGCGTATTTGAATACTCAAATGAAGTCAGAATTATGAGATCTTGAGCTCGTTAAATCCGGCTCGTCGAGACACTCGATTTGACTATAAACACTCAATGTTTGAGAGTTATTTAGAGATTTAACTGACATCCCAGGGTTTCCAAGAATTTTTTAAGTGCTTGATCTCGACCAATTTTAACTTCGGATCAGCTTGCTTTAAGCATCAAGATTCGTGCTTCGATTAGTAGTATTTTAAGTGTTATACCATATATGAATAACAAATTTATAATTAATAGTTTCTATTTTTCATATTTTAAAATTGTTCAATAGTCATATTATTATCGATATTATCTAATATATATTTCTCGATATAAGTAATCAAAAGATCATTACGATATTCAATGATTTTTCACAATTTTCGTAATAGAAAAATCTCTTTCAATATTTGTTGTATTAACTATAAAGCTATGATCATAGACACAAACAAGGACACAACACGACAGGGACACCGGACACTTCTATTTTAAAAAATATAGGACACAAACATACGTTGGAGATAGTATTATAACAATAATTAAGAATAATATGTATAAATTAAATAAAAAATATTTAAAATAATATAAAATAAGTCATTTAATTAAAATTTTTAAATTAATTACATAAGTAATATATATATATATATATATATATATATATATATAATCTAAGTAATTTATTTTATTATACTTTAATAATATTAATGAATAAAATTTATTATCAATTCTAAATTTATATATTTAATTATAATTTTTTATAATTTTAATTATGTATAATAAATATTTCTAATTGATATGACACTGAAAATTCTACTAGTCGAAGCACGAATCTTGATGTCAAAAACAAGTTGATACTCAGTTGAAACTCGTCGAGATCAGGCACTTAAAATATCCTTAGAAACTCTGGGATGTCCGTTAAATATCAAAATAACTCTCAAACATTGAGTGTTTATAGTCAAATCGAGCGTCTCGACGAGCCGGATCTAATGAGCCCAAGATCTCATAATTATGACTTCATTTGAGCATTCAAATACACAAAATACATCATATGATCAAGGGAATCATCATGAGCCGTCCGATGGAGAGGAGTGGTTCTGATTTTGCATGTATTTATAGAGACGTCACTCCTCCAATCTATAAATAGTCTCTCATTCCTCATATGAGGGGAGGTCAAGCAAGAGGGAGGAGAGCTCTAAAGCTTGAAGATCCTCCAAGCACTGTCATGCCACCACTCACCGTGCGTCAACCACCACGCCGGCCGCCATCTCGCCGTCGTCAATCTCTCGGTCTCCATCATGGCACCTTTATCGGGTCAATATCCTCATTTCATTCATCACTACCTAGCTATTATCACTGGATGACTACATGGTTGTTACTTCTCATATGCAATCATAATCCCGTTATTGGGAAGATTTTGTACTCAAATAGATACATAGTGGATGATTTTATTATGCGTGGTTTTCCCTCCTTTTGAGATTTTCCAGTAAAAATTCGGAGTTTTCTCTTTAAATCTTGTGTGTCTTGATTTGTAAAGCTAACGTAAACTTTCACCTACGCACTAGTTTCTAGCCGCACTAATTATTCTCCTTTTAACTCAATTCTCATTCTCTAAATTTTCAAAACTTTCTATAATAATTTAAAAAAAAAGCTATATTTAAAATATTTTCAAATATTTTAATTTAATTATTTAGGACACCACATATCCTTTTAATTCTTTAATATTATTTTAATCATACATCTACACCTATTATTTTTTAAAGTATTTGCACATCATAGCTATAGAGTTAATATTAGTTTTAATAATTTGAAAATAAAAAGATAGAAATATCTTTCTTTCTTTGAAATATTTTCTCAATAAATATTTAATGTCTTCTAAGAATAAAAATTATTCATCAAATGACATTTCTAAATACAAGTTTCTAAATGATTATATATATATTATTAAATTTAATGATATAAAATTATTTACATAAAATTATGAGGTATAATATAAGTACAAATTATGTTTATGCTATATAAATATATTTAACTTAAAATTTTAAGAAAAATAAAATATTTATATTTTTTATTATAAATAGAAAATAAAATATGTGTTAAATATAATAAATAAATTTTTTTTATTTATAAAAAATATAATAAGAAAATTTAAAAATTTTGAAGGAGACAAATTTTTTTTAGATGAAATTAAAATTAAAATGAGTGTTATAATATCTCAAAATTTAGAGGAGGGCGCCATTAACTCCGCCCCCCTCATTCATTGGCTTGGCCAAAGGCCATGGAATACTTCGATGCTACAAGGTTATGCCTCTTCCAGTGTCCCAGTCATCTTGCTTATTAACGTCTTTGGATTATTATTAAGGATTGCTTGATGGACTGTTGCTACGGCCTACGGGCGTCGACAATGTTGGGTTTCGACGTTCCTAATTATCACTTGTTCGCCAAAAAAAAAAAAATGGTATCCTTCTTTCTCAGTCATCAATAATTGTTCCCTCAGAATGATTTTGTTAAGATTAGTAGCTATTAATTTAAGATTTATTCATAGTTATTTTTCATAATGATAGATGCATAACTTAATTCAAACGTGATTATTTAAAAAATGGTGGCTGCTTAGCTCAATCCATATTTGATTTTCCAAAATGGTTGCATTACATTGAGGCATCCCACAGTCACAAGAAAATAAAGAATTGGAGAGAGGGAAGAAACTCTTACAATAAAGAAACGAGAGAAGCAGCAGCATTAACATCTTATTCTCCATATTTAGCCTTGTCTTCAAAATAGGTGGCTATGTTCTCACTCAATTATTAATGCAAATATAGTTCTATCTTTTTTTTTATTCATATAAAATGTAAAATCTTTTTATATACCTTTTTTAAAGTTAAGTGAATATTTGATTTTTAAGCAACTATGGATGTAGGAGAATCTCAATGAATCTTGTAAACATGTATAACTTATGCCTAAAATCTTTGATTTGTTTATTGTCTCATCTTCATATATTTTTGTCAAAAATTTATTACTTCCTTAACAATTGTATTGGAGCATTGATCCAAGAAGCTTTCAAATCAAAGCATGGAGAATGAGATTATCAAAATTGACAAGTTTGATAATTGAAACCTTGGGGTCTAGAAGTCAAGCTAGAAGACTAATGATACCAAAGAAAATTATATTAATCACTGATGGGAGTGAAGCAATAGCCAGTCTATCAGAAAGAGTAGGAGTTGATGGACAAATAAGATCTATGAGTTAGTTACCAATCTCTTAGGATGAATATCACATTTAATATTCACAATAATTGTGGGTTTCGAAAATTCGCCACCAACCTCTCGACAAATTAAATTGAAAAGAGTGATTTAAGTGTCGATGTAATTTTCAAAAGGCAGGTGAGATAATAGATAAGTCACTACCCAGAAATTTCATCCTCATTTGGTGAGGACTTTAGATCTTGTTCCAGGTTTCCTATAGGTGCGAGCACCTATAGTTAATTACCCCTCCCAATAAGTGAGAGTGAACTTTCGATTAAAGCTAGTCGTTAGATTGTTTAATGCGTAGTGTATAGTAGCAGCATGTGGAGTTTAAAATTTGAAGTTTAGAATTTATAAAATTCGCCATTATTTAACTTAAAGCATATGGTTGGTGGAATGATGACTTGCCTGATCTAGATCCCATGGTTCCTTTCTTGTGGTCCTAGTCTACTTAGTGTGAGGATGGGGTAATTGACCCGACGAAGGATCCTTATCAGCAACACATGGGTTACGTCATCCAAGAAAAAATCCTTGTTGACCTGGAGTGATGTTTGTCTAAGGAGATAATCTTAAGTCCACCTTAACTAACAAAAAGCTTTATGCTTATCAAATATACCCTATGATTCATAACTCAAAGAGTTGAGCCATTGGAGAATATACGTGCTACAATTATAACCATAATATAATGGTGCAATTTGGTGGTAACCACCGGATCAGAGGACTCTGGTCGTAACCGCTTCATATATGGAACCTACTAGCCAAATCACGCGGACAGAGGACACGAGTCATGTCTTACTGGCATGAGATTATTTGAGTTTGAATATAGAGGTTTATTTGACTTGACATTAGCTCCTTTGTGAGCTAGAATTTTCTTAATCCGTCATCCCCAACAAACGATAGTGGATGAGTGGATGAATTGTTTATTTAAACATTTAAATAATGAATTTCTTTTAGTTTAGATATTTTTTTAGTTGAAATTTAGTTTTAAGATTAATTAATTTAGAGCTCAAATATCTTTTAATGATAATATCTCCTCCGGTTAAGATTTTCCATCAATGCAACCATCATCGGGGTAGTTAAATGATTGATTTTAATATATTTAAGAGCTTTAGATACTGCCAACTATGTTTTGCTCATAACAGAGGATCAGATCTACTACCACATAACAGGACTAGCTTCTCAAATATTTTACTAAGTATAAATTCTTATAAGAGATTTTTAGGTTTTGTTAACCCGGACCTAGTCCTAAGACTAAACCAAGAAGCAACCTACTCAGCATCCTCAGACACTTGAATCTAAACATTCAGCATAGTGTCAGAACCCATGCGGGTGTATTTAAGAATACTTGCATAATTTTAAAATATTGAATTTAAGTTTTAATCCTACTTCATAATATATGCAAGGGTTCAATTGAAACCTTAATTAACTCCTTCTATTCGCTTGTATGATGTATTGTGAATCAGATGGTGTAACCTTCAACTTCATAGAATTCTCTCATGTGAATGTTTGTTTTAATTAAGTATTACTGTCGAAACTTCAAGTGCTTGAATTGGAGTTATTTATGTTATGATATGCATAGGAAACTTATTTGAAACCTCCCACATTCATGGCTCCCTTAACGAGTTATATCGTCTTCATAACATATCATTAATGGACTCTTTGATTTCATAATTCACTAATTATTTGATTAAAATTATCATGAGTTATGGTGGAGTCCACATAAAAGTTGATTCGTGCATATAAATAGAATATATCCCCTTCTTCTAAATTCATTAATTTTATTTGCCTTAATTTTCTTGTAGAGATTCTGCAAGTTCAATTGCATTTCAGGTAAGATTTAATATTTTCATTTATCACTTATACTTTAATTTTCTTTTGAGTTTTGATTCAAGCTTGTTTATGTAAGTCATGGTGTTTTAAACGATTTTTATTTAAATTTGTTTAAGTCCCAAATTTCAGACGAAAATTTGACAACATTTTGGTACTATTTCGGTGTCATTCCCACGTAGGAGGCTACTTGAGCTGTTTTGTACTATGAAGCTGTAGCGAGAGGTGTCTTTATTGATATCCGTCGTGTCTTCATACTCACCAAGCCCTATTGAGCATTAGTAGGGTCTTCGATCACCTGCATCAAGAAGCACAAGCATATATGCAATTTCAAATCATTCAAATTTTATTTTAAATTATTTATTTTTGTTGTGCTTGATTTCTTTTCTAAATGAATCTTGATTCTTCCCCTCTTTTCTAACCAAAATTTGACATGACAAGATTTTGATACTGGGCCATCCCCGTAGTGGGCTACTGAATCCTGCTTTTGGCCTACTCGGTATGCCCTAATTAGCGTAGCAAACGGTGTCTTATGACACCACATCTGTCTCTTCGCACCTATTATGCCCTAATGGGCATTAGCGGGGTCTTGAAACTTGCATAAAGAAGCACAAACACAAATATACAATTTCTTTTTACACATTCAAGCACCTCCCTACCTTCACAAACAACAACAATAATAATTTTGCTTGAGTTCAGCTAGCAAGGATTGAATAGGAGATATTAGAGTGATGATTATTTGGATTGAATAGGTGGAGGAAATGGAAAACTTAGAAGAACTGATAGATTCTTTCTCGCTTTCCATCATTTGCAAGAAAGAAAATATAAGTTGTTTGGCTATAGGAATAATAGAAACGTTGAAAATCTAGAGAAGAACCCGCCTAATGGCGGTGTTGCTTCTCGGTTTCCGCCATTTGCAAGAAAAGAAAAAGGGGTTGTTTGACTGCAGGAATAGTGAAAATGCCGAAAACCTAAAGGAGAACCCCCGATGATGCTTTTCTTTCTTCGCCGTTTGTGAAGGAAAGAAAGAGTATTATTTGGAATAATGGAAACGTCAAAAACTTAGAGAAGAATCTACCTAATGACGGTGTTGCTTCTCGGTTTCCGTCGCTTGCAAGGAAGGAAAGAGGGTTTGTTTGGCTACAGGGAATAGTGGTGAGGGGAACTCGTCTGATGATGGAGTTGTCCCTCAGCTGCAAAAAAGAGTGGTTGACGAGAGGGAGGAAGAATGACGACGAAGCGAGCTTTGGTTCTTTGCGGGAGTGATTTCAGAACCGAGGGTCAACAATATTCTTTGTTGATTTGATAAGAAGATTTTTGGCAAGATTCAGCTTAAATCGTTACAAGGTGATGAAATCTAAAATCTCATTGCTCTTTCATCTCGTGTCACAAGCTGATGGCATGATGGAATAATGAAAATTTGATTCAAATCAGGATAAGCAGAGCAGCAAAAATAGCGTCACGTTAAATCCTAAAGAATCTGTCACAATTCATTTTTTTACTTTAAATCTTGGATTTTTAAAACTTAGACAATGGGCCAACATAGCTCTCTAAACCCATTATCCAATGCAGGCTGTGTGTCTGTCACAATTCATTTTTTACTTTAAATCTTGGATTTTTAAAACTTAGACAATGGGCCAACATAGCTCTCTAAACCCATTATCCAATGCAGGCTGTGTGCAGCGAACAAAGGGAGGAAAGTATGGATGAGAAGAGAGGTGTTCAGCTCAGTTGAAATCGGGATTACCTGAGTTGACGGGTTCGATTTCCCGTGTGTACCAAGAAATGATAAGAGAGCTTGGGAGCTCGGGATTCGGGTAAGATTGTTGGCGGGGAATTGGATTGGACAGGGTTTGCGAGTTCTTGCTGGACGGATGGGCTGCTGGCCGCTGCGGCAGATGGGAGCGGATAGGAGAAGGGCGAGAGCGGGTGTGGCTTGCGGGATCTTTCTTCTGGACGAGCGAGCAACCGACGAGAGAAAAAAAACACAAACACTCCTCCTTTCGGCTGTCCTGAATCGAGCAAATAGCGCCTTGCCTTTTTTTTTCCCCCGGCTGTCTTTCGATTAGGATCCTAATAGTGAAGGAACAATGGGATTTGAAAGTCTTAATTGCAGCTTAATTGCTCTTTCCAAATTAAGTTCAGCGGAATTTTCAAAATTTGAGCGTAATTTCAAATATCATTAAAGAGTATTTATAGAAAGAGTATAATCTTATCACTAATTCACATACATGCAAAAAAATTCTGATTTAATCATTTAATAATTAAAATTAAATTAAACTTTGTTTAATTAAATTAGATGTTTGATTTCCACATTATCACGTCAAAATTTTTATAAATATTGTCGAAATCAAACCCACATAATATGGGCATCGTTTTTAGGTAAATTCGATGTTCCGGATTCAACAGCATAATCCGTTTCTCGATCAGAGACCGTTTGATTAAAGTCGACGCCGAATCGAGTCAATTTTGGTTCAAAGTTGCGCGTCATCGCTTCCAACTGTTCGACATTTGCGCAGACTCATCCGAATTGAGCGCAGATAGTCTCATTTGATAGGTTCTGACGTTTTGATGCTAACGAACAATTTTGAATTTTTCGCTTGAGCATCGCCGCAGCCAATTCGAGCATGCTGTCATCGACAAATTTTCTTTTAATCGACCGTCAATTGTAATATGTATCATCAATTTCGTTCTAAACGCGACGAAGTCCGTCGATTGGAGATCATTTCACTAGTTTGGACGTATTTGTATTTCGCCGATTTACGCCGTCATCCGAGTTCTTCAATTCGCCGAGCTCGACTGACCGATATATGTAGGTCAACAAATGCATCCGAAGTTCGTCGAATTCGCTCGTGAGCTCGACTTGATCATGCAAAGATAGGTCAACAAATGCGCCCCAACAAAGATATAGCTCCTGGACCATGTTTGTTGCAAACTAGTTGACCATACAAGACTTGACCTGATTTATCTTTATTGACTCATCGGGTAGGAAGAGATACCTCTGGCCATATGCTTAATGCTTTGATGGGCTTGAAGAAGGTCGCATCTTAGTGGTTTGTATCTTTAATCCTCCTTTTTCCATAGCTTCGTGCTTAGTAGGCTTGGCGAAGGAAGAAATTTATTTATTTTGTGATTTAGGTTCGTTTTGTCCTAACTTCGAGCTTGACGGACTTGATGAATGATAGATCTGATTTGTCTAACTTGACTTGTCAGGAGGATATACATACCTTCGGTCATTTGCTTATTGCTTTGGTGGACTTGTTGAAGGATTAACCTGATTTGTTGGAATTGACTTGTGAGGGGAATGTGCATACCTTTGGTCCTTTGCTTGTTTCTTTTGCAAACTTGTTAAAGGATTAACCTTCAGCCTTTTGCTTGTTGTTTTAGCGGATTTGCTGAAGGATGCGAGCTGGTGACCTACTCTTCAAGACGAGCATTAGGTCTTTGGCAAGAAGTCACCAGTCCAACACTTGGTGTTTTATTGGATTGGTTGACTATAAAGTTCTCTTAGTTCAGTTGTGAGCTTTTTACGAACTCCAAGATAGCTTCTTCGACCTTGTGCTTGCTGCTTTGTCGGACTTGTTGAAGAATTAATATAGGTTTATGCTTTGTGGTGACTTAGACCTCTCCTCAGATCCTCTCTTGATTCGTCGATCAATTAGAAAAAAATTCTCCAGATCTAGATCGCTTAAAATTATTGAGTTGGATCAGCTTTGGCGGATGGATAGCTCTAGCCTTCGAAGTTGTCTTCTACATGCTCTCAGTGAACTTGATCTTTCTATTATTTGCATAGCCACCTACGGCCTAAAAAAATATAATTGTAAATATTATTTGGGGATTTTTGTAAGAGTTGTGATGTCAACCCAAAATAGACATAAGCATTTTTCTAATATAAAAAATTTAAAAATACGCCATGTCTGATAGAGGGATTTTCGAGCTAAGGTAAAGAGGTACTTATATCTCTTTTTATATCAATTATAAGAATAGATGAGACTTATTATCAATCACCATATATATATACTTTCATCTTGGGATATAAATAAATATATAAAAATTCCCTTTGTCTTGTAGGGGTAATTTCATTGCAACTCAAAAATGCATTATCGCAATGCAAGAGGATTTTTCAGTGTTATTTCATATATATATATATATATATATATATATATATATAATATGAGAAGTCATGAATATAATGTCTATCCAATCATGCAATCATGTGCTCTCAGACATGATACTTCTTGAGATAACGACCATTGATGGGTGGCATAGGCCGTCGACCACTCGAATCAACAAGCTAGTAGGCTTTTCATTCATATATCTTCTCTATAATGTAAAGGCATTCCCAATTAGCTTCAAATTTACCAGCGATTCTTTTGTGAGGGATTATCGATCTTCTCAACACTAAGACCAACTCTCCGCTTTGAAAAGTTTGAGGACATACTGATCCATCGAAAGCTTTAGACATTCTTGCTTGATAGATTTCCAAGCTTTGTTGGGCTTGAAGTCTAATTTTGTTGAGTATGTCAAGCTCTTCCATCCTTAAACGTGTGTTCTCCTCTTGAGTGAGATTATACTGGAAGGCTACTTGAAGTGATGGTAGTTCGACTTCTAGTGGAAAAGCTACTTCGACTCTAAAGGTTAAAGCATAAGTAGTGGCTTTAGTTAGCATCTTGTAAGTAGTTCTATATGCCCATAACGCCTCGAGCATTTTGATGTACCACTCTCTTTTATTCCTCGTGGGGATCTTTTTGAGTAGCTTGATAAGTGTTTTATTAAAAGCTTCTGCCAAATCATTAGCTCTTTGATTATAAATTGATGAGTATCGCCAATCAATTTTGTATCGATCAATAAATTTATCGATCTTTGCACTCTTGAATGATGGGTCATTGTCTGAGATAATTCATCGTGGTATACCAAATCTATAGACAACATTATGAATGAAGAAGTCGACGACTCAATTATCAATAACCTCTTTAAATGGAGCTGCTTCGGCCCACTTGGAAAAATAGTTGATTGCTGCTAAGATAAAGCGATGACCTACTGATGATGGTGGATCAATAGGACTAATTATATATGTTCCCCAACACTCAGACGGCCAAGATGCGACTGTTGGATGTAGTAGATTCGGAGGTTGATGAATGATATTCTCGTGGACTTGGCATTTATGGCACCTTTTGGCATTATCAATATAATCTTTCACCATCGATGGCCAATAATATCCAATTCTCTTGATTTTTGTTGCCATTTTAGGACCTGATTTATATGCCCCCACAAAACCCTTCATGAATTTCAGACATAACTTTGTTGGCTTCATATATTCCTAAGCATTGCAGTCACATTTGTTCAAATGATCTACAGTACAATGTATCATTAACATTGGCATATCGTAGGATCCTTTTCGTAATATGTGTGGCTAGTGAGTTACTGTTCGGCAATTTTCTTTTCTTGAAATAATCGATAAAGGGTTGTCTCTAATTATCAGACTCTACCACTATGAAAGCTTCACATGATTTCTTTGAAGTATTTTTGAGCTTTTTTTTATCTCTTGTACTTGTTATTTAGGAGAATGAGGAGCAATTTGAATTGCTTCCTGTTGGCTTGAGTTTGATGTCCCCTCTACCTGCGGGAATATGGATTTACTGGCTATAGAACTCGACGGGTGAAGACCTCTATCAACACGTGCTCATCGTTCATGCATGCCATCTCTTTGGCTAATTTAGCTAAGCAATTTGCTTTGCTATTTTTGGATCGAGAAACTCGAGTCAATGTAACATTCGAAATTTGTGTCATTAGCTTGAGAACTCGCTTATGATAATAAGCTAACTCAAGCTTAGTGATCTTAAAACTTGATTGATGATCAACTGAGAGTCTCCAAAAACTTGCAAATTTTGGATACCTATGGAAATAACTTCTTCAAGATCCGCTATCAAAGCCTCATACTCGGCTTCATTATTGGTTCGAGGTTCAGTCAAGCTATATGAATGTCTTATGATGCCTCTTTTTGGTGTTATGAATACGAGGCCAATACCCGCTCGCACCTTGGGTAGATTCGGAGGTTACGCTGGCTTGATCGATGATGCTTCATCAAAATACATCTCCCAGATCTGCAGCTTTTCTCTTTTATTAGTTGGGATAGGATGCAAAGAAAAAAAGTCTGCCAAGATCTATCCCTTCACTGCTTTCTGGGGTACATACGTAATATCAAATTGCAATAAGAGTACTACCCATCGAGCTAAACGACCTGTCAATGTGATGGTCTCGTCATCAAGAACTTCAGCGGATCAACCTTTGAGATTAGTATGATTCTATGAGAAAGCGTAATGGTGAAGCTTCTGAACTGTAAATATCAGTGCCAGATAATGCCTCTCTATTGGAGAGTAGCCTACTTCTACTTCTACTAATCTTTGACTGATGTAATATAGCGCATTTTCTTTATTTTTTTCATTGTGTTATGCAAGTAAAGTCCGGAGGGACTCCTTTAATGCCGCGTTGTATAAGATAAGAGGTCTCCCTGGGATAAGAGATGCTAAAATTGGCGAATTGAGTAGATACTTTTTAATTCTCTCAAATGCTTCTTGGCATTCCTCTTCCCATTTGAATGGAGCATTCTTCATTAGCTTTGTAAGAGGTTGGCATCTTCCTGACAGATTTGATATGAAATGCCAAATGAATGCAAGTTGTCCTTGTATAGAGCGAAGCTGGTGAAGGTTCTTTGGTGGAGGCATCTCCACGATCACCTTGATTTTGTAGGGGTCAATCTCAATTCCTCTATGTATTACAACATATCCCAAAAAATTTTTCGAGGAAACCCCAAAAGTACACTTGAGAGGATTCATCTTGAGATCGTACTTTCTGATCCTTTCAAAAATAATCCTTAAATTTTCAAGGTGATCTTTTCGATCAATGCTTTTAACAACAAGGTCATCAACATAGCATTCTACCTTCTGATGAATCAACTCGTCGAAGATACGTGTCATGGCCCTTTGATATGTTGCTTCGGCATTCTTCAATTTGAACGGCATGACTGTGTAGCAATAAATACCAATGAGTGTTCTGAATGATGCATGTTTCTCATCTTCATGAGCCATTTTAATCTGATTATACCCCGATGATCCATCCATAAAGGAGAACATGTCATAATTGGAGGTGTTATCTAGTAGCAATTTTGACATAGGGAGCAGAAAATCATCTTTTGGGCATGCCTTATTTAAATCTTGAAAGTTGATGCAAACTCGAATCTTACCATTCTTCTTCTTTACTGGAATGATATTGGCTATCCAATTTGCATACTTCTCCTTGCGAATGAAACCTGCTTCAATTAGTTTTTTTAATTCTGCGACCACTTGTTCTTCAACATCCGACCTCATTCCTCTAGGAGTTTGTTTGACTGGTATTGAATCAGAATTGATAGCTAGCTTGTGAACTACCACATCAAAGGATAAGTTAGACATCTCAGAATATGTCAAAGCAAAGCAGTCTTTGAATTCACAAAGTAATATTTTTATTCCTTCAACCTCATCGTCAAGCAGAAGGGCACAAATGAAGGTTGGATGGGGTTCTTCTTCAGTCCCTAAATTAATTTCTTTCAACTCGTCTATGGTAGATGTCTGCCCACCATCTTCAAGTTCTTCAGGCGCCGATTCGGCTTCTACTTCCCCATCGATTGTGAGAACAACTTCATAAAAGTCATCTTCATTTTCAATTTCAATTCCAATATCACTTTCGATTACTCCATAGCAAGTGTTCCTTTGATGATGCTTTTGTTGGATGTATCTAAGACCCTTAGTGGTATACTTATCACTTCTTTGAGAGGTCTGTGAACTCTTTGAACTCTATAAGTTATCAAAGAAGAGAGCTCGCCATCTATAAGTTCCAACATCGATTCGAAGTTTGTGCATCATTCTTCAGATTTTTGGAGGATAGAATCAGGCATTCTGGTGGGTATCATTTCTTCAGACTCTAAGTACAGAATAAGTTATTCAGAATCATAGTGTTGACACTCCTCAGATCTATAGAATGAAGTTCCCAATCTGTTGCTCCCAGGTAGTGGAGGTACACAAAAGGTTTTTAGTTCCTCAATATTTTGAACATCACGTGATGTGACTTCTTTGAAACATCATGGAGGAACTGGTGTAACTACGAATGAATTATTTGATACTAATAGATTAGCAACTCTTATAAAAGAGACACATTGAACTTTACTTGCATAGATAGACTCAAAATCATAATCGGAATCGGAGTAATTTATCTCATTAGCTTTTGTTGAAGGCTCACATTTTTCATTGAGTTTAACAAGAATATCTTCTTCTTCTTCTTCTGTATAACTACCCAAATGAGGAATACGCATTTTTAGCTTTGGTGATATATCATAAGGTTTAGAGAGATTTAATGCAGCCTTCTTTCCTCATTTTTCGCTCTTTCTCTTTTTTGGGTTGCTTTGTAGTTTTTGAAGTTGAAGCTGTAGATTGCCGAGGCTTAGTTTTTTTTGAAAGAAAATACTTTGCATCCTCATAAATTTTCTCCTCATGTACTGTAAATGGCTGAATAGTGCCGAGAATCTTGTGTTATGCTCCATTTCTTGTATACTTCATACATTGATGTAGAGTAGACGGAACCATACCATATTCATGGAGCCAAGGATAGCCTAATAGAGCTTTGAATGAGGTGTCAGCATCTATCACATAAAATTTAGCCTAGGTATAGAGTTCTCCAAACCTAAACGGTAGAATGAAAGATCCAAGAGCCCTCTGCCCATTTCATTGAAGCCATGGACCATTAGTTTTCCTCGGCCAAGGTGCTGAATGTCTAAGGACAACCCCCTAAGTGTTCTCAAACTCATAAGATTTATTGATGAACTTGGGTCAATTAAAATTCAATTGATCACACTTCCATTACTTTCTGTATCTACATATAATGGACGATTGTGTTCCGTTGTCCCGAGCGTAAGATCTTCTTCAGCGAAAGTGATCATCGAGAGATTTTGAGCTTGCAAAACATCAGTCATATGTCATTCAGCAAAGTAAGCTTCATATCTCTCTGGATCTTTAAGAGCTTGAATCAGCATTTCTCGAAGGTCCTTCGACATCAAGAGAGCCTCGAACACACTCAATTGTGTAGGGATCTTTCTCAGATGCGATAGAATATTATAATCGATTCCTCCACTCAAATTTTCTTTCTTCTTGGGATATCTTCATTAACTTCAATATTTTTGTCTTCATTTCTAATTTTGTGCTTATTGGATGATCGCTTCCTTAATGGAGGTGGTAGTATCTTATCACTCCTTAGCTACACTTGGACTGCTTTATTTGGCTCAGACTCTTCAGTTGAGGTAGCTCCCTCAGAGTCACCATCTACCCTGAAGGACTATGCGGATGCTTCAGAGTCACTATCAACCTTCAAGCAGCTCATTTGGGATGTCTTTGAAGGCTCAGACTCATCCTTGTCAGAAAAACATAAGCCTTTTTCTGAACTGTCTTATGTTTGTTGCACCATCAAGCATGATTTCGATGTTATGGGCTTAGGAGTTCTCTTACTTGGTGGGATAAGCTTCTTGAATTTGATTTTACATATTACATTTTTCAAAACTATTTGATTCCAACTATACAGGCATGGATCACACTAGAGGCTGTTCCACACCACAGAAATAACTCGACATGTTTCTCTAGAAAGTAAGTCTTCATTACTATTTCCTTCTTCATTTGACTCAGTGATCCGAAGTCCTAACATGTAATCAACAAGCCTGATAGTCTGTCTTATCGATTGATGATACTCCTCTAGATTATTGATGATCTTCAAAATAATAGTTCTCTTATTAATCTTCTTTTTTTTAGTCGACTTCTTTGATTTATGAGGTCTACACTTAGCTAACTGCTCTTCGTGTTGTGATGAAGTAGCCTTATCAAAATATCATTGAGAAGCTATAATGCTTGGTTTAGGTATTTTTTTCTGTCCAATATATGTTTAAGTGGTGATTTCAACTTAATACTAGGGACATCTTTTAGCTGCGTCAGCATTTTTATAGTCTTCTTAGAGACTACTGTCTCTTATTGGTCTTTTTGTTTTACTTTTCCTTTTATTTCTCTTTCATCGATGGTATTGAAGTGGATGTGACTACTCTAGCAGATTCTCTTTTAGGATGAACGAGGACACTATCAGACAATGTGAATTCACCTTTTCTATATTTTTTTCTAACCAATCCTTAAAAATATAGTAATATTCAATCGAGTTGCTAATTACCTGATGATATCGACAATATTTTGGATTGTCTGTTTGACTTGACTCTTCGGGTCTTTTGGATTTCGATAATTCTAATCCTTCTTTAAGCGCTTGGCGGAATAGCTTAGCTACACTCTCCCTCTTGAAAGAGTATTCCTTACTCATCTTGTCTTTTAGAGATGTGTGCACTCGATCATCATCTCTCATTAATTGCTTTGATTGAGAGTTAACAGATTGCTTCCTCCCTTTCATCCATATAAGCAAGTTGTTTCCCTTTATCAACATTATAAGTTGTTTGCTTTCCACTATTCGAGCTGTAAGAGGTTGTATGAGACTCATTCCTCCTTAAGTCTGAGAATTTATTCTTCTTTTTGTTTTGAGTGATTCAACTTTTCAAACTTTTTCACTCGATCCAATAACTCTTGAATGTTGAGATGAAGGTCATACCTGGATATGGTGTCATCTTATCATCGATGTTACCCATTAACAATTAGATTGAATGTTTCTCTTCTAGCTGTTGTTCATATTTCATGCTCATGTTTCACCAACGTGAAATATATTTAGTCACTGACTCGTCTTTCCTTCTTCATTCTAAGGCGAGGTCAACAATTGTAATCTTTTAGACGAATCTCTTAACATGATTTCTAATACAAAAGTCTTGAGTCATTAGCAAGCCATACCATTCAAAAGCAGTTGAGCTTGAATTACTAACGAACTGGCAGAATAGTAGTGCATCATTCCCCCTTGTATTGCCACATGTTTCTTTGAACTATGCCAAGTGTTGTCTAGGGTTCCTAATGCCATTGAATGTATTGAAATTAGTCACTGAATAACCCTTAGGGTATGTCACTTGATCATACTCTACCGAGTATAGACGACCTTTGCATACCAATTTTTATGCCTGGTTAGTGGAAATGACAATTTTGATCTTTGCATTTATAATTGTTTTTAATTGAGCTATTGTCACGGGCTCAAATATGTTAGGCACATTTTGAGGGATGGTTTAAGAAGTTAGCTGATTGACTTCATTTCTCCCCTCGGGTGCAATATGTGCTCCGGAAGCTTGAGGCACTGAGTCAAGTTATTGATCAACATTTGTGGCATTAGTTATCGGGTGGTTGGCAGGTGTAGATGCTGACACTGCTGCTGCATTTCTCTGCATCATCTGTAGCATCACATTTATTTGTGTCATCATTTGATTCATCTTTTCATTTAATTGGATAATCTCTCTATCCTTTGCCTTCATTTGTCATTGCATTCATTTCTACATTTGGGCTAATGTGGTAATGTCGGTAAAGAGAGAGTTATCTTCTTATCTTTCCAGTTTTTCCTCCTCTTCATCACCTGAGGACGTGCTTGAAGCTCCTTCTTATGTTTGCTCAAGAGCTGGTTCTTCAATATGAATAGGAGGTGTGGCTCCACGCCATCTATGTTGGTGTTGTCGTGCACTAGATGGTTCTCCAATGTGTTATACCATATAACTACTTCCACTTTCGTAGTATCTTCATCATATTCTTCATCTTCTTGTAATTTGACTTCAGAACATCTCCTCCAATGAATTTCTGGCTCTGGATTCGAGACAACCTCTCTTCAATCGGAGGGCTATGATCAAAGTCAACCTTCTTTCACGGTGATTTAGTTGACCAGCGATGGGATTCCCTGGAATGTTCACCTGGGTGTCAACCATCTCGTAATTCATCATCATAAGATTTCTTCTTTTGAACCCATTTTTGTCGGTTCCTATCATTGGCGGATTTTCGGGAATGTGAACTAGATGTCACACCTCTTTCTTTATTTTCAATAGTTTCTCTTCGGGGCTTTGGCCTCCAAGCTTGCTTGTCCTTCCGTCAGGACCTTTCGAAAGTGGATTCCCTGATATATAGTCTGGGTGTCACGCTTTGATGCTCACCGTATAGGATTTGCTCGAATCAATCATAAGCTCTCATAATAGGTGGTAGTCTACCAGATGAAGCATTATCAGCTTCAATCATCATAGGCCTTTGGACTCTTCTTTTCATTAAACTTGCTTTCTTAGCAACTTTCAGCACTCGATGCACTCTAGCAGATAAGGTTTCAGGAATTTTCTTTTGGGGTACTGGAGCTTGACACAATGGTTGATCCCAAAAAGGTTGTTTTATCTCACTAGTATAGCTATTCCTCTTTACCCATTTCAGGTTCTCGAATTTATTCTAGGTGGGAATACTCACTTCTAGTTCTGAGGCTAACTGCATAGTAGGTTGTTCAAATAGTAATTATTGAGCTCTTAGTTTGGCATTCATCATTCTTCTCTGTCCTCTTGTTAATTTTCCTCCAGATGAGGAAGCTTCATGATCATGCTTCCCTAGTACGAAAGGTTCAATTGGCAGAGTGGTGTTTACAAGCATGACTGAGACTTTCTGTCCAACAACAGCTCTCTACATAATCAAAGTGTTAGAATATCCCAATCTTTGAAACACAGAAGCTCTCTTTTGTGGAGCTCAAGAACTACTTCAAGAACTTTCTCTGCTGCGGTGATGTGCACGACGCATGTGACGATCTAGATTGATGACATGAGCTTTAGCAATTCTTTGGAAAGTGCACTATCAAATTGAATGATAGCTTCAGCATCTCCACTGTTGATGATAGCATTAGCCAGATAGATGTTAAACCCGCGGCTCAGCTTCACAATAAACGAAGTGTTCTAAAGATTCATCTGTGCAAATGAAAGATGTGATTAATAATCAGAAATAAATATTCTATCCTATACTTTCAAAATGCAGAGATATAGCAGAACATTAATAAAACAATATATTCAAAAGAAAAATTCAAGCAAAGAAAATCATACTCAACAAACTATAATGTTCATTAAAGATTTATTTTATGATTAAATTTCAGTTTTCATTACTTATACTACATTGCTACTATATATAAAATTTGACTAGCTAAAGATTAAAAGAGAAACAAGTCCCCAATGGAGTCGCTAGAAATTTGTGGGCTCTAATAATTCACCACCGACCTCTTGACAAATTAAATTGAAGAGAGTGATTTAAGTATCGATGTAATTTTTAGAAGGCGGATGAGATAGTAGATAAGACACTACCTAGAGATTTCATCCTCATTTGGTGAAGACTTTAGATCTGGTTCCAGGTTTCCTATAAGTGCAAGCACCTATAGTTAATTACCCCTCCCAATAAGTGAGAGAGAACTTTTGATTAAAGCTAGTCGTTAAATTGCTTAATGTGTAGTGTATAGTAGCAACATGTGGAGTTTAAAATTTAGGTTTTAGAATTTATGGAAATTCACCATTATTTAACTTAAAGCATATGGTTGGTGGAATGATGATGTGTCCAATCTAGATCCCATGATTCCATCATCCCGGACTGTCGTGGTCCCTAGTTCACTTAGTCAGAGGAAGTAGTTTACCCAACCGGATCGAAGGATCTTTATCAGCAGCACATGGGTTACATCATCTCAGACATCTTTGTAGACCTAGGGTGGTGTTTGTCTAAGGAGACCATCTTAAGTCTACTTTAGCAGACAAAAAAGTTTTGTGCTTATCAAATATACCCTATGATTCATAACTCAAAGGGCTAAGCCATTGGGGAATATACGGGTTATAGTCGTGACTATAATATAATGGCATCATTTTATGGCAACTACCTGATCTGAGGAGTCTGGTCGTAACTGCATCATATGTGGAGCCTATTGGCCAAACCATGCTGACAAAGGACACGAGCCATATCCTTATTGACATGAGATTATTTGAGTTTGAATATAGTGGTTTATTTGACTTGACATTAGCCCCTTTGTCAGCTAGAATTTTCTTAATCTTTCATCCCCAACAAACGATAGTGGATGAGTGGATCAATTGTTTGCTTTAAGCATTTAAATAATGAATTTCATTTAGTTTAGATGTTTTCTTAGTTGAAATTTAGTTTTAAGATGAATTAATTTAGACCTCAAATATCTTTTAATGATAATATCCCGTCCGGTTGAGATTTTCAGTCAACGCAGCCATCATCGGGGTAGTTAATTGATTGATTTGAATATATTTAAGAGCTTTAGATCCTGCCAACTCTATTTAGCTCCTAACAGATGATCAGATCTACTGCTACATGACAGAATTAACTTCTCAGATATTTTACTAAGTTGAAATTCTTATAATAAATTTTTAGATTTTATTAACCCGGACCTAGTCCTAAGACTAAATCGGGAAGCAACCCGCGCAGCATCCTTAGACACTTGAATCTAAACATTTAGCATAGTGTCGGGGCCCATGCGGGTGTATTTAAGAATTCTTGCATAATTTTAAAACATTGAATTTGAGTTTTAATCCTACTTCATAATATATGCAAGGATTCAATTGAAACATTAACTAACGGCGTCTATTCGTTTGTACGATATGTTGTGAATTCGTTGGCATAACCTTCAAATCCATAGAATTCTCTCATGCAAATGTTTGTTTAAATTAAATATTACTGTCGAAACTTCAAGTGCTTGAATTGGAGTTATTTATGTTATGATATGCATAGGAAGCTTATTCTAAACCTCCTACATTCATGGCTCCCTTAACGAGTTCTATCATCTCCATAACATATCATTAATGGACTCTTTGATTTCATAATTCACCAAGTATTTGATTAAAATTATCATGAGCTATGGTGGAGTCCACATAAAAGTTGATTCGTGCATATAAATAGAATGTATTCCCTTCTTCTAAATTCATTGTTTTTATTTGCCTTAATTTTCCTGTGGAAATTCTGCAAGTTCAATTGCATTTCAGGTAAGATTTAATATTTTCATTTATCACTTATACTTCAATTTCCCTTTAAGTTTCGATTCAAGCTTGTTTATGTAAGTCATGGTGTTTTAAACAATTTTTATTTAAATTTGTTTAAGTCCCGAATTTCAGATGAAAATCCGACAATATTTCGGCAGTATTCCAACGTCATCTCCACGTATGGGGCTACTTCGAAACTATTTTATCTTACTCGATATGCCCTAATGAGCATAGCGAGTGGTGTCTTGCGACACCACACCTGTGTCTTCATACCCATTAAGCCATATTGAGCTTTAGTGGGGTCTTCGATCACCTGCATAAAGAAGCACAAGCATATATGCAATTTCAAATCATTCAAATTTCATTTAAGATTATTTATTTTTGAAGTGCTTGATTTCTTTTTTAAACGAATCTTGATTCTTCCCTCTTTTTTAAGTTCAAAATTTAATCAAAATTTGAAGATTCTGTCATCCGTAGGCTACTTGAACTATTTTGGCATACTGAAGCTACAATGAGTGTTCTTAATAAACGTACCATTTCTTCATTACTTACTATGCCTTAATAAGATTATGGAATCTTGAAACTGATAAAGAAAAAAAGCACAAATATGCAATATCTTTTACACATTCAAGCACCTCCCTACCTTCACAAACAACAACAATAATAATTTTACATGAGTTTAGCTAGTATGGATTGAATATGAGTTATTAGAGTGTTGATTATTTGGATTGAATATATGGAGGAAATACTGAAAACCTAAAGAAGAACTCGCCTGATGACGGTGTTCTTTCTCGGTTTTCGTCATTTCCAAGAAAGAAAATAGGGGTTGTTTGGCTACAGGAATAATGGAAACGTCGAAAATATAGAGAAGAACCCGCCTAATGACGGTGTTGCTTCACGATTTCTGTCGTTTTCAAGGAAAGAAAGAGGGACTGTTTGGCTGCAAGAATAGTGAAAACGCCGGAAACCTAAAGGAGAACCCACCTGGTGACAATGTTGCTTCTCAGTTTCCGTCATTTGCAGAGAAAGAAAGAGTAGCTATTTGGCTGCAGGAATAATGGAAATGTCGGAAACCTAGAGAAGAACCTTTCTAATGACGATATTGCTTCTCGGTTTTCGTCGCTTGTAAGAAAGGAAAAAAGGGACATTTTGGCTGCAAGAGATAGTGGTGAGGAGAACCCGTCTGATGATGGAGTTGCCCCTCGACTGCGAAAAAGAGTGGTTGCCGAGAGGGAGGAAGAACGATGGAGCGAGCTTTGGTTCTTTGCAAGAGTGATTTCAGAACCCAGGGTCAACAATATCTTTTGTTGATTTGATAAGAAGATTTTTGGCAAGATTTAGCTTAAATCGTTACAAGGTGATGAAATCTAAAATCTCATGAAATCTGAAATCTCATGAAATCTAAAATCTCATTGCTCTTTCTTCTCGTGTTACAAGCTGATGGCATGATGGAATAATGAAAATTTGATTCAAATCAGGATAAGCAGAGCAGCAAAAATAGCGTCACGTTAAATCCTAAAGAATCTGTCACAATTCATTTTTTTACTTTAAATCTTGGATTTTTAAAACTTAGACAATGGGCCAACATAGCTCTCTAAACCCATTATCCAATGCAGGCTGTGTGCAGCGAACAAAGGGATGAAAGTATGGTTGAGAAGAGAGGTGTTCAGCTCAGTTGAAATCGGGATTACCTGAGTTGACGGGTTCGATTTCCCATGTGTACCAAGAAAGGATAAGAGAGCTTGGGAGCTCGGGATTCGGGTAAGATTGTTGGCGGCGAATTGGATTGGACGGGGTTTGCGAGTTCTTGCCGGACGGAAGGGCTGCTGGCCGTTGCGGCGGACGGGAGCGGATGGGAGAGGGGCGAGAGCGGGTGTGGCTTGCGGGATCTTTCTTCTGGACGAGCGAGCGACAGACGAAAAAAAAAAAAAAAACACTTTTTTCGGCTGTCCTGATTTTTTTTTTCCCCGGCTGTCCTTCGATTAGGATTCTAATAGTGAAGGAACAATGGGATTTGAAAGTCTTAATTGCAGCTTAATTGCTCTTTCCAAATTAAGTTCAGCGGAATTTTCAAAATTTGAGCGTAATTTCAAATATCATTAAAGAGTATGTATAGAAAGAGTATAATCTTATCACTAATTCACATACATGTAAAAAATTCTGATTTAATCATTTAATAATTAAAATTAAATTGAACTTTGTTTAATTAAATTAGATATTTGATTTCCACATTATCACATTAAATTTTTTGTAAATATTGTCGAAATCAAACTCACATAATATGTGTATCGTTTCTAGGTAAATTCGGCGTTCCAGATTCAACGACATAATCTGTTTCGCGATCGGAGACCGTTCGATTAAAGTCGACACCGAATCGAGTCAATTTTGGTTCAAAGACAGATCGCCGCTGACGCCAACATTCGCGCAGACTCATCGAGAGCGCGTCCTCATTTGATAGGTTTCGACATTTCGATACTAACGACTCGATCAATTTTACGAACGAAGTTCGATTGGGCATCCTCGCAGCTTCCCGACCTTGGTATACCGGCGCATCGACAGATTTCCTTCTTGATCGGTTGACCGTCGAATTGTGCAATATGTATATTCTGATTAATTTCGATGTTCAACACGATGATAAAGTTCGTCGGGAGATCATTACTAGTTTGTGACGCCGGTGTATTTGCCTTCGCGCATCAGATCCAGTTCGTTGAATTCGCTCGTGAGCTCAACTTGAGAGAGTAGGTCAACAATGATATCACGAATGGTCATTAAGGTGCTACCCTCTACAATCAATAAGATATATATTATGCATAAGCTTTTTCAATCTTAGGATGTACTCAATCACGTAACACTCGAACTCAATGAGCATCACATTTGGTAATGTGATCCATGAATTGAGCTTGCTCTCATCATTTCTTAAAAGTTCAGATGGTGTTATGACAATTGTTTGTATTTATATAGATAATAAAACTTAATGGTATCTCAGGACCGAGATCTAATCCTTACATGAATATTAGATTATACAAAAGTAGTGAAAGTATATATTTATATTAAATATTGACAATAAGAGCAATTCTCATAATAAGAATAATAAGAATAATAAATGGAGAGGCATATCAAAATTTCATGACAAAAACTTCAATCAAATCATGATATATGTAAATCTCAAGATTTTCTCGGTAGATGCTAATACTATAGCAAACCTGACCATATAATGAAATATGAAGAAAAGAAATACAAAGATGGCCAAAAATAAAAAAAAGAAATAATGAATGCCATTATGGAAGGTATTTAAGATGCACTAATATTCAATGCAGATAGTCTAAAGATGATGGATATTAGATTCAAGTGGGTCTTCACATTCTTCTTCTAATAAAGTTCTAATATGATATTCTTATACAAGTAATTATGGAAGAGTATCCTTTATTGATGATATGTCCTTGAATATTATGAGCATTGAAGATGTGATAATAAGGAATTTGTATCTCATATTCAAGGAAGTGTTTTTGATACTATAGTACAGGAAAATCGAGATTGTGGAAGGAACTATAGCTATAGTACTCGGGGTCATTGAAGGTCACTGTCTAGTGTCAACCCATACTTTCTAAAATTGCATTAAGATGAATGTATGGAAAGAAATAAGGAGTGATAAATTGAATAGTTTTGCATGTTGAACTGAGTTAGAATATGTTGGTGTCAATTAGTCTGGTTAATAAGAGCTTGGAAATTGTTGGTAAGGTCTTGGGATCGAACCCTATCAAAATTATAAAAAAGTCACACTTTATAAACTTGGGTGACCAAACAAAAAAAAGAAACTTGAGGTAGAAGATGTAATATATAAAGTTAATTTGAAAGGATTAGCAAAGGAAAAAAAAGGAAAGATCAATGGTGACCAGTTGTGAGATGGATGGTTACTTGTGCAGAAGAATTTACACAAAATAGATTTAATATCTCGAGCAGCATGCAACAAGAAGAATGGAGAAAAAGATTTCATAAAGGAAACCATAAATAATTTGAATAAATCAAATAGCAACAACGATGATGAGAAAACCAAGCAGTTTTACTGTAGTGATGAGAGGAAATAACCAGTGCTGGAATTTTGCTTTGAATCCTAACTGAAACTGCCATTATTTACTTGTATAGATTGCAGGATTAATGGTTGTCTCAAAATTGAATGGGACTATATGCTCGGTTTCATTTAGTATGTGGTTATTGTTGTATTAAATTGGAGTAGCTCAATTCCGAACAGATTTCATGATCTTCTCCTACATATGATCTGCTGTGAAGAGTATGCGATATATTCCACACATATGAAGACTAGATTTATAATGCTAGATAGAATCTATGTCCCTTATCATAATTTCTGTGAAGAAGGTGCAGCAATCTCAGGTCTACTGAATCCAGCGTTGGTTAAGGATCAAATCCTGAGTTTTTATTTATTTATTATTATTTTTCTCTTTTGTGGAAACTGAAATCTGGCTGCTGAAATCTTTTTTTTTTTGAAGCTCTCACAGACATTGAGATTATTTATATGCATTTATTCTTCATAATCCTATGATTTGGCTGCTACAACTAATATATGTTGAAGTTAGTCTAATCATGTTTGATTAGTTTGAATCTTTTTAATGTTTTAGGTTTAACTGTCCATGTAAGTTGGTGGTGATGTAATTATACGAGGAAAAAGTTTTTTTTTTTTTAAGCTTGGTGATTTGATCCTCTTCGGTAGTTAACTGCACAGATAGAAATCTGACTCTTACTGGCATGTTCTTAGAAGTGTCATGTTTTCATTAGGTGCACTTCTTCAAATTTTGATTTATAAGCCTTTAGCATTAAGGAAAGTATTTAATTAACTTGGTAAATTGTCACAGTGGCATAGATTGTGACCACAAGAGTTCCTTCCCATGTTATCATTGATTATTAATAATTAATATAAAATGTATAATTGAATAAAATCTGAAGTCAATATTTTTTATTTGTTGAGAACTTAAAGTCTTTTTATCGAAAAAACGTCAAACAAAAAAACTTTTTAAAACCTAAAATATTAAAATTTGATGCAGATTCAAGATAAACGATTTTTTTTACTTTAAGGAGAGTCAGAGAAGAACAAAAAGGATTGCAGTTTTGAAACTATTTTTAGGGAGATGAAAGAAGTTAAAGCTGCATCTAAGCACAAAAGGAGAATGACAAAGAGTCATTT
This sequence comes from Cymbidium sinense, assembly GCA_021442155.1. Lineage (NCBI taxonomy): Eukaryota > Viridiplantae > Streptophyta > Magnoliopsida > Asparagales > Orchidaceae > Cymbidium > Cymbidium sinense. The sequence goes on along the minus strand of JAKCPB010000275.1, from coordinate 27,454 downwards.
AACTGAAAAAATGTTCTTGGAAGGCATCAAAATGAAGTTGGAGAGTGTTATCGTATGAGAAGTAGCGGAAGAGTGGTAGGCTGGGCAAAATTGTGGCTGGCTCAACAAAATGAAGATCTTAAGTAAGATGAATTGGAGATGAGATGATAAGTCAATTTAGATTTGATGGGAAGAGACAAGAATGAATTAGTAAAAATGAATAGGATGGGAGAAAATTTAGGTTTTTAAGCTATCACACCAAATTGGGATGAAAATGGTTGAACCCACAGAAAATTGCTTATAATGTGTCATCCATGTGTCCAATAATCTGGGCATTTCAACTTCAATTTTTGAGAAAAATATTTCAAACACATCTTAAGCATATCAAATATGTGACAGACCATGTTGAAGGTGTGTCTATCTAATATATGGCATAAAAGTCTAAAAGTTTAAGGGACTATTTGGGATCAATCTTGTTTTTTTATTATGTTTTTTAAGTGATTTTATTTTTTTATTTTAAAAAATAAATAATATTATTTTTAAAATCACTCAAAACAACTCTTATAAAATAACTTTTAGATATTTTGAGTGTTTTTAAGAGCAACAATTACTATCAAATATATTTTATTTTGAAATAAAATATAAACAAAATAAAATAAAAATATAAAATAAAAAACAGAAAATAAAAGTGAGAAATGGTACCTAAGTGTTCGTGCTTTATATCATATTATTTTTTCCCATTAAAGATTACTATTAAAGTTCAAGATGGAGTATCTGCAATCCTAAGTAGGATGTGACAGACAATACTTTATGAAAGACAAACATAGATTTTTTTTTTTTTGTGTACAAATCTAAGTTTGAATATTTCAAGACTGATTATTATTCATCAAAATTATGAACATAGATTTTTGGCAAAGGCTGAACATTCATATAGAGGAAAAATTGATGTTCAAAGAATACAATATGACAATAGATTTAAAATTTTTTTAAACCCAGATCATAATATACATAGACTTTACGAGAAGTGTTATAACTCAAAAATGCACATTTAATAGATTGAATTGAGATTTGATGGCATTCATATGTTGGTTGATAGACTAACTAAATACAATTCAATGTATGCAAATCATGATAATTAGTATACTTTTGAAAGATGTGATAATAAGGAGAGTCAAATTTCATGATAAGAGTGGTAATCTATTAATTAGATGAACTACCATGCTTAATACTTCAACCCATAAAATTAAGGATTCCAGTAATAAGTTTCAAATAACTTCAAAGGACTGGCAGTTTTTTTGTTCAGCAGCATCATATTATGGAGATGTATAGGGGCATGATCTCTGTGAAATAGTTTTCTTATTATAAAGAAAATTTTGAAATTCAAATGACATGTTCACCCCTAGAGTTGGATCTTAGGACTTAATCTGAGATGAAAATTGGAGGTTTCAACAGTCAATGGAAAGCCACCAACCATCATTCCCATGCCTCCACAACACATCCCATAAATGAAATAAGATAAGAAAAAAAAAAAAAGATCGAGGCAATCAACTATTTTTCTTTTTCTTTTTTTTTTATTCTCTTTTCTCCAACATGCCCTCTCTCTGGTTGGCATGAAGAAGGGATCTCGATTTTCCTTCACAATCTCTCTCAAGCAGGAGAGAAAATTATGTGCGAACTCTGCACCGTGTGAAGTCCAATGAAAAGCTCCCATTTTTTTAATTTTTTTTTTTTAAAAAAAAAATTGATTGAACTCCCAACGCATTCAAAATCCGCACCTAATATTTTTTTCCTCAAGCATAGATAAGGCCGAAGCCCATTCCGGACTCCATTTGCTCAAAAAAAGAAAAAAAAAAATTGGGCATCACACAGAAATAGGAAACCTGCTCAACCACGGGAATTCCTCTCGACCGAACGAACCTCCTCCCTGATACTTCCCAGTCGTGACGAGTTTCCTTCCCTGCCCACTCAACCAATCAGTTTGATTGCCTTCCAGTCATCTACGCCTGTGCAAGCCGAGGTCGATCATTCGATCAAGAACCAGCCGCACGCCACTCTCTCCCTCCCCTTCGGTTTCTCACGCAGTGAGCCCTCTTCGGTTCCCTGTTGGAAGCACGACCACGGGCCCTCCCGATTGAGCCAGCCGCCAGCTTCAATCTCGACATCTCTCATTCGTTCGTCGGAGGAACAGCAGTCGAACCGACCACTTCCCTCATTTCTTCAGTTGTTCTTCAGTGCTCACTATTCTGGAGATGGTCTTGTTCCTAAATTTAAGAATGGAGAATTCTGAAAAAAAGGTCTTCGACCTAGTGTTCATGTATCTTAATTCCACTCGGGGGGAGAAACAGATCCACATATTCTATTGGAGGATGCAAATTTGTAGATTAAAAAAAAAAAATTGAAGTAGAGTATTGGCCGTATGCTTTCCCTCTGTTAGAAGAGTACCAGAAGACTGGAGAAAGGGGATCTGTTACCGGTTACCAGGAGAAACGATGATAACTCGTATTCACCAATCACTTGGTAGATTAAATTCAAACTCGACAATGTCAATCAGACTGGATCATACATGTTGTGAGTCGCAATTGCATATGCTACTATCTCTGAAATGCAAGTTCGATTCAATGATTCCAAAGCTAAGCCGTCTCACTTCTCAACTGGACTCATTGGTAGAGACAACTCAATAGCAAGGCATGGAATCCATAGTCTGTATTAACTGTTCAATATTGTGGTGCAGAGTAGTTGGCTTATTGAAGGGGAGAGCACAATTTATCTGAAACAGGTGCCTGAAGCCCCATGCACACTATTTTAAGCATAGTGGGTTTGAAAGACTTGTTAAGCTATAGTATCGCATGACACTGACTATGCACGATTTTTTAAATATGGTAGGAATACTCTAGCACTCTCGAAGCAGCCTCCTACACGGGGAAGACGTCGGGAGGCTGCCGAAATTCGGACTGACAGAGAACTTAATTAATTTAACGTGAAATGAACTCTAAGCTCAAAATTAAAATTTGAATTTAAATTACAGGTGTTGAAGGCTTATGCATACTTTTTAAGTGTAGTGGGTTTGTAAGATTTCTTAAGTGTAGGTCGCAAAGACACGACTACGATAATTTTTAAGAAGGCTATAAGACCCGGCTCTACAATGTGAATGGCCAGAGAATGAATTTGAAATGACTTGAAGTTTAAAGAGAATCAAATGAAAGTACTAATGAGCTTAAACTCAACTTAAAAATAAAACAATTACTTGCATATAAAAAAATGAATTGAACTTTTACATGCAACACATTGTAATTGGAAATAGTTCAAAATTGACATATAACCAAATACAAAACTCAATGACAGGGGACTTTGTGAGAGGAGTTTTCTAATATGAGTAAAGCTCTCACAAACTCATGGTGAATCCAATGGTTGCTTACAAGCATGAATTGATTTTTCAAAGAAACATTTGGATTATATTTTACTTTTTGAAGCACATGAAATTTAAAGTATATTGGAATGCTTGCTTTCAAACTAAAACATAACTTAAGATAGAATTCACAAGGAATCAATATTAAGGCTAAGTAGTTTCGTAGTGAGCATAATGCAAAGCTTCTTAATGAATGATTGTATCACAAAGTGACTTGTATTAAAAAAATTGATGTGAATCAAAAGAAATATAAATGTGACTTGTATTGATCTCGCCAACTCATATATGAGCTAAAACATACATCGAACATGATGTGTTTATAGAGACTTGAAAGCTTGCTAAAAGTATTCTAGAACAACTTTCAATTCAATTTGATCTTTTTAAAACTTATTAAGTCTTTTAAATATCCCACATGGGCCTTGACACTATGCTAAATGCCTAAATTTAGTGCCTGAGGATGCTATTCGAGTTTATTCTCGATTGGCTCTTAGGACCGGGTCCAGGTTAACAAAACTTAAAAATCTAATGATGCTGTTATAATACTTTTTAACTTAATAAAATATCTGAGAAGCTGACTCTGTCATATGACAGTAGATCTGATCCTCTTTTATTAAATTAATTGAGTCAATAGAATCTGAAACAACAAAATAATAAATTTTTAATGAGGTTGAGTTGATTGAATATATCAAAGGTTATTTTACCAAAATATCCAAGATATTTATATTTGATAAATTTAGATCTAATCATCTATTATTAAATTAATAGAGTCAACAAGATCTGAAATAATAAGTTAAATAATTAAATAGACTTATACACCCCGATGATGACTGTGTTGACTTAATATTTCAACTGGAGGGGTTTTCATTATAAAAAAATATTCAAATTCTAATGTCAAATCAATATGTATTCAAATTAAAATCATTTATAAAATGATCAAATATTCAAATAAAAAATATAAATTAAATAAAATTAATTATTTAAATTTAAAGTAAAATCCATCCACACATCCGCAACTATTTTTTTGAGGTGACAAATTAAGAAAACTATTGTCACAAAGAGAGCCAATGTCAAATCAAATACATAACTATTTTTACAATCAAATAATCTTAAGCCCATAGGAACGTTGCCCATGTCTTTTTTCTGCATGATTTTATTGCAAAATGACATCACATAAATGACGGTTATGAACAAAGCCCTATGATCGAGTGACTTGTTGCAAAATAACACCACTAAATTATTGTCACGGCCATAACAGGTATGTTTCTCAATGGCTTTGCTCTTTAAGCTGTGAACTATAGAATGTATTTTGATTAGGATAAAAGCCCTTTGTTAGCTAAGGTGGACTTAAGCTTGTCTCTTTAGACAAACACCACCCTAGGTCTACAAGGATTACTTGAATGACGCAACTCATGGTTGCTCACAAGAATTCTTCGGTCAGGTTGGGTCAACTACCTCCTCTGACTAAGTAAACTAGGAACCATGACAGCCTGTGATGATGGAACCACAGAATATTGATCGGGTGCGTCATCATTCCCCCAATCATCTGCTTTAAGTTAGTATAATGAATTTTATAAACTTGAATTTTAAGCTTCACATGCTGCTATTATATGCTCATTATTTAACGATTCAATGACTAGCCTTAATCAAAAGTTCTCTCTCAACATTGGGAGGGGTAATTAATAAAATGTGCTTGAGCCTATATGAAACTTGGAACCAAGTCAAAATTCCTCATAAATTGAGTTTGAAATCTCTCGGTAGTGTCTTATCTACTATTTCATCCGCCTTCTGAAAATTTTATCGACATTAAAATCATACTCTCTTCATGAAGAGGTCGGTGGAGAATTTTCAGAGCCCATAGATTTTTGGCGGCTCCGCTGGAGACAGGTTTCTCTTTCCATCTTCGCTAATCAAATTTGAGCTATAGTAGTAGCAAAATATACTAAAAAAAATTAAAATTTTAATTCAATTATAAACATAAATCTCCATATTATTTTATTATGCAGTACCTTTACATTTTAAAATTATGGGATGAAATATTGATTATTAATTATTAATTTCATCTTTCATTTGTAAGGAGTTTATCTACATAATACTCTTTTCACTATCCAACTTTGTTGTGGTGATAACATTTGTTTGGTCAACATAATTATCAATGCGGGAGATGTTAAAGCTACTATTCAATTTGGTATGTAAACTTCCCAGCTATCGCTGCTACAAACAATCCTCTACATGAAGCACCTGCATATTGTACACACTAACTTATGTAAAGGAGGAGGACAACTAGAATGGCCACCATTGCTACTAAGGTTCCTCATAAGAGAGCCTTTGTATTCGAAAGATTGGGTCATTTTAAGGTGCCAATCATGAAAGAATCATCATTAGGCAGAAAATTTCAGTCATACCTATGAATGTCACTACTATACCAGTTGAACCTTTTGCACTAGAAAGGCATGATGCTGAAGATTCTTCTTCTAGAGAAAAATTGAGTAGAAAGCGAAGAAGGAGAAGAAATGTTAAATTGTGAGCTCAGCAGTTGCTACCTAAATCACTAGCCATGCGACCAGACTTGATTCTAGAATTGAGTGTTTCCACTCACAAAAAGTTTGAAAATCTAAAATGGGTGAAAAGGAATATTTTTGCTGGTGATGTTAAGCAATCTTTTGGGATCAATGTCACTCCAACTCTTTAGAAGAAACAACCTAAATCAGTACTTGAGTACATATAGAGATTGTCAAGAAAAATGCCTTATGAAGAAGAGGTATCAAAGGCTAATTATCGAGAAGCAGTTTGATCCACTACAAAAACTACCATGGGTAGTAAGAACTCAATATCATTCTAAATAAGTTCTACACAGTGAGTATCGTGGCATGACACCTAGACCGCATGTCTAGGAATCCGTCACTGAAAGGTCCCGAAAAAAAGGAAAACAAATTTGAAGGCCAAAATCTCAAGAAGAAGTAGCGACGCAAAAGCTTCTTCATTTGGAAGCAAGCTAACATAGAGATAGTGGAGAAAGAGAAATGATGAACTGCATGCTCAACAGCTAGTGTTCAAGCAAAAAATTATATAATCAGCTTTGTAATCAAAAGCGAGTGTTCCAACCTATAATAAATTTGACAGCCTAAGATGGGTAAAGCAGAATAGCTCTAGTGGTCAAATAAAATAGTTCTTTTGGACTCGACAACATCAGGTTCATAGCTTCTCCAATGAGGCAAAACGTATATTCAAGAGTGCATCGGATCAAAAGCTTGGAGAAAAAATTGATAAAAATAAAATATTAAGATTCTCTCATTAGAGGCTAGACATGTCTTACTGCAACCCCGACATTATGTCAACCAATTCAAGTTTTGTATGATGAGCATCGATGCGTGACACTTGGACCACAGGTCTAAGAATCCACCATCGAAAGGTCCTGACAAAAATGTGAGCAAATTTGGAGGCCAAAGCCTCAAAGTGTAACTACTTTAAAGAAAGATAGCAACGTAACATCTTTACGGTATTCCCAGAGATCTTCCATAAATAAAACTCATCAAGAATGTGTACTTAAGAAAAAGGTCATATGTGATGAAATTTTTGATGACCAACACCTTGGAGAGTCATCCAAGGGATCTTATCACCCGTCAGCTCCATATCTTTGAGAGGAGGTCAGCTTCGATCACAGTCATCCGATTGAAGAAATACCTATTCCACACTCTGGGCCAAAAATTCATTGGAGGCATTAATCAGATATTCATGTCCAAGAGGAAGAAGCTTATAAGAAAAGATTCGCCTTTTAAATAGAACAAAGAATGTTAAGAGGCGTTGATAATATTAAGAAGTATATGTTGAATCCACCCATTCTCACAGAGCCAATCCCAAGAAAGCCTCTTATCTTATACACATTGGCACTGAAAGAATCTATAGGTCCATTGTTTGCACAACATAATGAAGAGGGAAAGGAAAACATCTTATACTACATCAATCGAAGGCTAATAGTAACAAAAATGCAATACTCAATAGAAGCATTATTTGGTTATTTATCTCTTGAAGCTTCATCAATACATGCTATCTTAGAAAATTACTCTCATCTCAAGGATCGATCTGCTAAAGTTCTTGATGAAAAGACCAGCGTTGATAGATCACTTGGTATGATGGGTTATTCTTCTACTACAATTTGACATCATATATGTTCCCCAAAATATAATGAAGGAAAAAATTATAGCAGACTTCCTTGCTGCACACCCCATCTTGGTAGATTCTTCGCTTAATGATGATCTTCCTAACGAGTAGATCATGCACATATATGAAAAATAAACTAACAAATATGGGAACTATATTTTGATGGAGCTTCATCCATCAAATGTACTCACCTCTCAAATCTCCCAAAGGCTTGAGCTGGCATTGAACTCATCTTAATTACGCTAGAGGGTGATATAATGAGGCACTCCTATAGGTTAAGTGAGGCATGAACTAATAATGAAGTGGAATATGAAGCATTGGTGGCAGGTTTGGAGGAAGCCATCTCTATGGGAGTCCAGAATCTATAAGTTTATGGCAATTCTTAGCTCGTCATTAGTCAAGCGCTGGGTATTTATAAAATCAATAAGCTTGAATTAGCTCACTACCACAGATGAGTTCTCGAGCTTATGAAGTAAATCCCAAACATCATTATAACTCAGGTTTCTCGATGCAATAATAGCAAAGCTAATTATTTGGCTAAGTTAGCTAAAGAGATGATGAGTATGGATGATGATGACTTTATACTAATTAGTGTTTGCACTCGTTAGGTCCTAGAGCCAATAAATCTAAAATCCCCGCTGGAAGAGGGGTCATCAAATGTAAGCCAATAGGATGCAACTCACATTGCTCTTCTCACTCCCTTATAAATTGCTCATCAATATCCAAAAGATGAGGCTCAGACTGCTCAGAAAGAAAGACCTTAATTTGAAGAAACTCCAACTCCACAAAGTGAAATCCTCATGGTGGAAGAGAAGGAAGATTGAAGATAACCCTTCATCGACTACTTTAAGGAAAGCAAATTGTCAAGCAATAAGTCGATGGCTGCATAACTTAAGAAAATGCTTTGACTATATGCTTATGTTGGTAATACCCTATATCGTAGTTCCTTCGAGAAGATGTGGCTGGTAATTCGATATTCATGAAGGACTTTATGGCGCACACCAATCAGGTTCTAAAATGACTTTCAAAACCAAAAAAGGGATATTATTGACCATCCATGGTAAATGATTGTATCAATCACGCCAAGAGATATCATGAGTGTTATGTTCATGATAACATCATTCATCAGCCTCCAAACCCATTGCACCTGATGATAGTATCTTGGCCATTCGAATGCTGAGAAACATATATAATTCGACCAATTGACCTGCCATCATCAGCTGGTCATCACTTCATCCTAGCACCCACTAATTATTCTCTAAGTGGGTTGAAGATACTATCAAGGAAGTCACATCTAAGCATGTGACAAACTTCTTCACCCGTAATATTGTCTATAGATTCAGTGTGTCGCATTGAATTATCTAAGATAATGGTCCGACCTTCAAAAGCACTAAAATCTATAGATTTGCTGATTGACATAAGATTGACTGGAGATACTCATTGATTTATAATCCAAGAGCAAATGGCTTGGCCAAGGCTTTCAACAAAATACTAATCAAGTTGCGTAGAAATATCCTCACCAAAAATAAATGGGAGTGGCATACTAAGCTTGTGGAAGCGTTCCACACCACTTATAAAACACCTTCAAAATCCATTCCTTATGCACTGGTATTTGGAGTTGAACCAGTTACGCCGCTTGAAGTTGAACTACCCTCGCTCTGAGTTGTCATTTAACATAGTCTTACTCCAGATGAGAATGCCCATTTACAGATGGAAGAACTTGACGCGCTTGATGAAGTTAGGCTCCAAGCTTGGCAAAATTTAGAAGTCTATCGGCGAGGATGTCCAAAGCATTCGATCATATGGTGTGTCCTCAAACTTTTAAGAAGGGGAATTGGTCTTGGTCAGAAGAAAATTATCCCTCACCATAAAATCGATAATAAATTTGAACCTAATTGGGAAGGGCCCTTCGTCATTGAAAAGGTATATCAAGGAGGAGCCTACCAACTCATCGATTTTAAAGGTGAAAGAACAATGCCACCAATCAATGGTCGATATCTAAAAAAGTATTATACATGAAAGTGTAATCAAACGAATATCATATTTATAACTTTCATAAGTTTTTCTTGAAAATTCTCTTGTAACACAAGAATATATTTTCAAGATAAAATAGAAATCCTCCTTATATATTGGGGCATTTTTATATATTTTAGGTCAACATCCTCACCGAAATCCCCAAATGAATAGTTATAATGATCAATGTAAGTCTCATATGATCATTATAAGTGTGAAAATAAAAAATAATTTTGATGTCATCATACTTGTGAAATATTGCAAGGATCTCTCGTTAAATTGGGAATAGTTTTAAAAATTTATAACAAAATGTCAGGTTTTCTTTGTGAAACAGGGGGCCTTTCTATTGTATTTAGGTTGACATTGCTCCTAAGGAGATCCCCATATGTATTCAAGGTTCATGAGTTTCAAAGTTTTCCTGACCAAAATGAGAAATTTTTAAGTCTACAAACTTCAACAAATCAAGTTAGAAACACGTCTTCCATCCATACATTAAATCTAGGGCTCGAGTGGCTACATAAGGTTGGACTCAATATGGCTATGGCCTAGCCATTGATAGGATTGCTCAACATGCCATAAAAGCCATAGTAAGAGATCCCCCATCTCATTAGCCTGATGATAAAAATCCTCCATCAATTGCTCAAGTCCAAGACTCGAGTGGTTGCATAAGGTCGGACTCAACACGCCCAAATATGGTCGAGTCGCTGACATGCCTGCATACTCAACATGCCATAAAATACAACAGTATGGGACCCTCCTACTTCATTAGTTCAAAGACAAGTGCATCTAAATCTCCAAATACCTCCAACTTGGTGATTTCAAGTGGCCCATATTGGGAGATCATTCTTAATGGTTGTAAGGTCATTTTTCAAAATCAAATAAAAAATATCCTCACTCAAGAAGGTACTAAGTCGAGTTTAGTGTCAATATCAATTGTGAAATCTTAACTCTTTGAACAAGTCTGTTAAAGCAGAAATCAAAGATCGAAAGAAACTCTTCTTCAGTAAGTCCAACTAAGTAGAAAGCAAAGGACCAAAGAAGTCATCCCAATATTTGTATAAAGCTAAAGGCTGAACTAAGGGAGTCACGTCATCAATATGTATGTTACATGCAAAGTATAAGGCTAATGACTCTTTGCCATTAGCCCAACACAAGCTCTAAGGACTAGGTCACTGGTAGATATCCTTTTATAAGCCCACGAAAGTAGAAAGCTGGGGCAGAAAGTAATTTCATATCACCTGACAAGTTTTCAAGATAATCCAAGATTTTCCTTCATCATGTCCATCAAGGCACGAAGCCAGGATAGAAGGAAATACAAAATACGAATCTCCGAGATGTAGTCTTCAACATGCCCTTCCGGCACAAAGCATAGGACCGAAGATGTTTTCATCTTGCCAACAGGTCATCAACTCCATCAAGTCCACTGAGGCATGATGCCAGGATAGGAGAAAAATATAAATTTTAAAATTTGAAATTAAATATTCAACAAGTCCGTCAAAGCATAAAGCACACGATATAAGATATTATCATCTCACCAATAAGTCATCAACTCTATCAAGTCCACCAAGGCATAAGGTCAGGAAAAGAGAAAAATACAAAATTCAAACTCTCAAGAAGAAATCTTCAACAAGTCCGAAAGCACAAAGTATATGACCAAAGACATTCCAAATTCTCTCAACAATTATTACGAAAACTCCCTTATTAGACACACAACATTTTAATATACTTATATAAGTTGATATCATGCTTTAAGCAGAGATCCTTAGATAAATACATATTATGACTGAAATTATATCACACCTTTTCTGCATTAAAAGGGAATGAAACATTGTAATATATTTCTGAACTAATCTGCAATCCCTCTATTAGATAGGGGGCATTTTTTATGATCAAGGTTGTTCAATCTTCTCCTATGAAATAGGAGGTCTTCTTCCATATATTTAGTTTGACATCGAACTTTATGCCGAAATTCTTGAATATATCTATAACTATTATTAATAAAGTTGCAGGAACAAAAAATATATATATATTTCTACGCATAAAAAGACAACCTTAAATATCAAAAGTTTCTCTTCAAGATTCATCATATTTTGAAGATCATGTCAAAAGAACTCCCAATTTCAGAAGCTCCAATTAACTAGGATGGAAAAACATCAACCTCTACATCTTCAAGTCTAGGACACGGATGGGTTCTAAAGGTCAAACTCAATAAGCCCACTGTTGACATCACTTTTGAAGTGAACTTTCAACTTCTTCATCTTAGACATAAGACTCCTTAAGACACTAAGAGTTCCCTAATCTTAAGACACTTCAAGTGATGAGATGAACACTTAACCATAGAGACTTAGAAGAGTTAGCCATAGAATGAGTTATGCCTTGGGGTTTAGGAAGATTTTACTTATAGCTTGAACCTAATCATTGCTTCTGTCCTTCAAATCAATCCAAGTCAAATCTTAAATCAATTCTAACTTAATTGATTTCTCAAATCATAAGTCAATTCAAAAGTCCAAATCATAAATCAATTCCAAATCAAATGATTAAAACATTTGATTTAATTTAAATCCCAAAATCTTTTCTAAGCCCTTGGATTTCATCTTATGGACTTAGCTCAAACCAAACCCAAATCACTCCAAACTCAAAAAATTTTCTCATAACCCATTTATATATTCTTATTTATATTCACAAATATAAATGAAATATAAATTTAAATAACCAAAATCAATTAAAAAAACTCAAATCTAAATCCAACTTATATCTAGCTTATATCCTTTAAGCTAATTTCTTGGACTTAGCCAAATCATTCTCAAATCAATCCAAACCCTTGGATTATCTCTTAAAACAACAACCCCTTCAATCACATGCTCAAATATAAACCAAAAATATAATCAGCAAGCCAAGATCAAACTAACCCAAGTCAAAACCATGTTCAACCTTTGCACTTAAAATTGTCAAATGAACCAAAACTCATTTGACTCTGAATCACTTGCAATTGGATTTATATTTCTATCATAATTCTATATGTGAGTTCAACTAAACTCAAAACAAGCCTTGATCAAGCTAATTGACCCATTTAGGCTCACTTGATCCAAAGTGACTTAGAGGATCTTTTTGAGCCAAATTCTAATCTAAACCAAATTGGATTGAACTAAGCCCATCTAAGCCTCATATTGTGCTCAACAATCATACTAGAATGATCAATCACTCAAACTGGGACAAACTAAGTCAACATTTAGCCCAAATGAAATTTAAATAAGCTAAAATTCACTATAAGCTAAATTGATTAAAACCATTAACTCAAACCCATTCATGATCAATGATTGAACATAATCAAACCATCAATTGAGCCAAACCAGCTATTGGCCATTTGATCTAAGTTGACCCAACTTGGCCTAAAAGCCAAAATAGGTCAAATCTTGATCTAAGCCAAATTGATTGCAACAAATAGATCAAATTCATTCTAAATTGATTGAACTTGACCAAGCTTTAATTAGTCAATTAGGACAACTCAATTGATCATAAACCCAACTTGACTTAAAAGGTCAAATCAACTTAAAATCAAACCAAATCAAAATTGATTGAAACCAAAGGTTACAATATATTTCAAATGATCAACCAAGCCTAAACCAACCCATGACCCAACCAATTGGGTCAAATGAATCAAATTGGTCAACTTGACCCATTTGACCTAAATGAACCTAAATGAACCAAAACCAAATTTAAACTAAATTGAACCAAACCAATGACACCCATAGGCTCCAAATGATCATTTGAACTTAACTAACCTGGTTTGACCTAATTTGACATAAATGGGTTAAATTGAGCCAATTCAAATCAAATGAACTCTAAATCACTTGAAATTTAGCCCAACCTATTTTCAAATCATTTCAAATCTACCCAAATCAAACTCATAGTCAAATGACCATTTTTCTTGACGTTATGATAAATTCACTTAGAATTTGGTCAATTCTTTCTCAAAGCCACTAGGCATCCTTCCATTGGTCCACATGACACTAAGGAGGGTAATGAACATGACCCAATGGGCTTGGGTCATGACCCAAGCCCCAACGACCCCTCCAATGGAATTTGATCACTTGGATCACCAAATGTACTCGCCTAGCACATGGGCATCCACTCTCCTTTACTCCATTACCCAAAATGAATCACATGGTGTTTTTGGCAACCAAAACCGATCAATAAATCTCAACAATTGAGCTAAAATGATAACTCAACCCTCGATCTTCTGCTCCAAGGAAGGGGAGATATACTCCCCCTCATTCCCACTTAAACTAGGATCACTCAATTCGATAGAGCTATTGGAATTGAAACCAAGCTTCCCAAGCTCTTCTAAGCCATTTCCAAGCATCCTTGATCTCTCTCTCTCTCTCTCTCTCTCACAATTTTACTCAAAGCTGAAATAGGGAAGGTAATTCCAAAACTCAACTCATCTAATTCCCAACCAAAATCAAATTAAACTTGCCCACACCATCCTTGGACTTTGTCGAGCTCAACCAAGTCGTTTCCCCAGTCTCCAAGCCATTGGAAGCATCACCTTGATCAAGCCTGATCACCATTGAAGGGGAACTTGGTCAACCAAACCATCCACTTCAAATCAAGATCTAATACCTTCAATAAGGCTTCATCTCTACTAGATGAAGCTACCTCCTCCGTTGGAAGCACCAGTAATAGCCTCCAGCTAGGTAATTGCTCAAAATTGTAGCCATAAGAAAATTTGGTTGGTCATTATTGAAGGAAATTATCATCCCTTAAGATCTTGACCATTGGATGTGCATTCCCCTCCTTTGAAGTGTGGGATTATTTTGATCCCAATCCAAGCTCGGTGAGCTTGAATTGAATGAAGAGAGAGATAAACGGTGTTCGTCTCTCATCTTTCACGAAGGAGAAGGATCACACACCATCCATTCTACATTCTTGGACGGACTATGATTAAACCATGCTAGATCCCATATAATTTAAGCCTAAATCGTGGGATTAATCCCTGCCATCCGATCTTAGATCAGACAACCCATAGAGAAAGTTGGTCCGCCACTGGCTGACTTAGCGACGGATGTGACAACTTAAATAACCAATCCCATCGCACCATGTGGAAGGTGTGCCGCGTCAGCCGCCACGTGTCCCAATGGGATTAAGGGGCTAATTAGGCTTAATTAATTCAATTTTAATACTGAAACTTCCAAAATTCATGACTAAGTATAGAAAAAATCCAAAAAAATAAATGCAAATTTTAAAGATAATTCAGAAAGAAATAATAGAAAATTAAAATTAATTAATTTTGCATAGTAATTTTAACTCAATTTAGGTTTTATTAGAAATGTGATTAAGCTAATTACTCTCTAATTAATTAGAAATTAACACCAAACTTTTTGAGATTAATTAGTGGAATGATCTCACCTCCTATAATTTTCTTGGAATTTATTGCTTGACTAATAGGATTGCTGTTTCATCTCTAATGAGTTCCTTAATTAATTAAATATTTAATTAAAAAGTTAAACAGTAATAAATTCTTTAGTTAAACTTGCTAATCATCATTAAATAGTGAATGGACTTAAGAAATGAGATTAAGACTTCTTTTCCAATCTTTTCCCATAAGTCTATTCCATTTGGATAAACACTTAATCAATTTATAATTAATTAATAGCTTAATAGCTTAATTAATTACTTTTATTAATTAAACTCAAAACCAAATTATTCCAGAACTTAATCATTCAATTCTTGGGTAGATTCTTAGGTGTTCAATAACCTAAGAAAATTCCAAAGAAAATTATAATCAAACTACATCTGTAGGAGGGTTATAAAAGTACTTAATTAAACCCTTTAGCTTAATTAACCAATAATTGTGAGCCAATTGCATTAGGCCCCTTCATTTCTTAGGTGCATTGCTAATTTAATTTTCATGTGGTTGCATATCATATGTTGGTTCATAATTATTTAGATAATTATGTTAAAGTGATATTGGTAAGGGATAATTAATGGATTTAATTTATACCCAAACCTAATCAAAATATAAAATCAACCTAATTATTCTAAATTAAACCAAATTAATTCACACATAGGGGAAATGGATCAGGATTAACAAACCTTTCTCATATTTTCTAGGTCAAATCAAATTCAAAAATAAAAATCTCCTTAAAGAATTTTGATTCATTTTTAAATGATCTTATTTTATAGGATTATCCTTAGGAATTATTTAGGGTGAATGAAGTCATTACATTCCTTTATTTATTTCCAATCATGCTAAATATTGTTAGCCATAAGAAATTATGTATTCATTTCTTTCAAAAATTAATTAAATAAAATGTTTCCTTTTATGTCAAATTACATGTTATGACTAAAATTAAGGATATGAGTAGCTATTATCATTATTAAACTAAAATTATTTTTCAAAACTTATAAATAAAAGATTATGAATGAGGTGATGCTACTTATAAATATTTATAAGCTTGCATGAGATTATAGCATAAGATGTGTAGTACGAAGTTTTCTTTCCTTCTCTTAACATGGACCTACATAGAATTTGCAAAGTGTATAGTTCATTTGAAAAGAACACAATAATTATTTTAATCTATTCCTATGTATTTGTATGTTATGACTCAAGAAGGATCTTCAAATTACACATGTAAATCTTACAATCAAATTAAATAATCTTTTGCATAATTCTTCATCTATTCTTTTGTACATCTACATGTATCTAAGAAAGGTGGTATATTAGTAGACATCCCGGGATTGAGAGACTTTAAGTAGCCCCAAGTAGGTCTTGTACCTTACTTGGTGTAAAAAAAATAATGGTGTTGTACTCACTTATAACTTTTATACATATGGATGTGCATTTAGCTAATGGATAAAAGGATTCCTCTTTTTAACAAAAACATGCATTAGTAGAATATCCAAATTTTCAAATCACATTTCTTTGCATTCATCATCAAAGTGTGCTAAGATTTGCATTACATGTATATATATGCTTAGATTTATTCATATGTATGGTATACATGGTGGAAAGAAATAAATGGTGTGTGTGTTATGTGGTAATAATTCTAACTAATCCTAAGAGGCCTTTCTTGTTGAATAGGGCTATTTAGAGTAAATCTAAACTTAGGATTAATTAAAACACATATTAAAATATTCACTAAAAGAAATTCATTAATCAATCTACCTTAGAAATGTTTTAAGGTATGGGATGAAAGAAAAGTTTTGTTCTCTTTTCTTCTCTTTACAATATTTAGTAACTAAGTGTAAGTTCATTTAAACCAAATCAAATCACCAACTAAAATTGATAAAATCAACTAAATCACTTAAACTAAAATCATAATCTAAATTGAATCTTTCACACTTAAAAAAATTTTAACTATAAAGCCTAACTAAGACATGCCATAAAAGCCTTAAATGGCACTAATTAGACTAAGTCACCATTTCTAGCTTTATGTTAGGGGTGCATGGTTTGATGTATGATTTTATTTTGTGATATATTATTTTAGAGTGAATGTTAGGGTGCATGTGCATAGTATGAATGTTAGGCGATATTAGTCTAATCATATTTTCGGATTGTGCTTAAGGGGTATTGTAATAAGAATATAAATGCTCTTTCCTATGTAGGTTGCTTATACCCATAACCATAACTCAAATTAGATAGGTGGACTTAGTTACCCATGTGTGGGTGCTAAGTCCAATTTATTCATATAATCGCTATGTGGTATGTTTAACTAACCTTTATTTTGCGTTTAGTTAGATCTACCTTTCCCATTTTGATGTAATTTTTATAATTAAGATTTGGACTGAATGTTATGGGGGATTAAGATGAACATTGGTCATAAGACCAAGTCTTATGCACCATGTGATGCCTTGGAGCAACCATATTCCAATCAAGTTAAAAGAAAGAAGAAAGAAAAGAAGCAAATCAAAAATGAAGAAATAAAGAATAAAGAATGAAGAGTGAAGACTCTCCTAACATGAATTCCTTCTAATTGAAATTATTCATTTGTAATCTAGGTTGTATAAGGGTAGAGCTTGGCTACCCACATTTCTTTTTTAGGTTGTACAACGGTACCTGACCGCACCAACCTCTTATTCTTTTACACTAGCTTTATAAAATTATTTGATGTTTATTTAGATTGCGCAATTAGAAATGACATCTTTTCATAGTTTATTTATGATTTGTGGTTGTGTGGCCTCGATGTGATTAGGCTCTTAGGAAAAAAATTTTTTCTATATAATTAATCAATTCAAAATTAAACTAGACAACTCATAACCCTCACTTACCTAGGAATTAAATCAAGATAATAAAAGATTTAGCAACCCCTTAACTAGATGTTATATATCTCACATCATGCATAAATCATATTGTTTCACTCTTACCAATTGAGGGCTTCCCTTTACTAGAGAAAAGGCTTGACCTTTGAGAGCCATGGTGGAAACACACTCCTTCTTGTGGATTTTATCCCATAACTAGTTTTCTCATGCATTAGGCATATGAAATCCCATATTGTCAAATAAAAATATCCAAAATCAAAATAAAACTTGACAAAATTTGCATTAGATTAAGTCATGAGTTCATGCCCTTCATGATCTAGTCTCTTAGCGAGTGAGTTTTAGGATTTAGTCTCCTTTTTAAATAAACAATAGCTTAGCCATCTTGCAAAGCATAAGACTTTCTTATATGTATTTAAAATCTAGGAGGAGTTAGTTGGCCACCCCAGCGGTTGTAAGTCCAACAGTCGGGTGGTTTATTTTCTCTTGTGGAGATAAACCATATACCCATTTTTTCCTTAGATTAGGTCATGCTTTGGCCCTCGCCAAAGCACCCTAGATTTATGATATGAGGTTACTGTTTTCCTTTGTGGGCCACAAGCATAAATCATCTCCTCTTAGGCATTTCTACAATCTTATGTTGTAGAATTATAAGTCCTAGATTTCTAATAAAAATTCAACTCAAACATATAATCTTCTTCAAATTTCAAAATATAAAGCCCAACCATAAGATAGTTTGGGATGCTTACTAAGTTTCTTAGTATCACAAGCATACCTCATCTTCCTTTGGTTTCATAATAACTCCCTCCATTTGATCAATCCACTTGATTTTAAAAAAAAATAACCAATTTGTTGATTATCTTATCTTTGAAATCTTTGGAGATAATGATCATTTACCTTAATCAAGAGTATTCTTAAGTAATCTCATTTCTTAGGATGTAATTAACTATGGAGGCTTGCCTCCATAGGAAACTTAACAAACTTGATTTAAATAAACCCTGCTTTACTTTTCCATGTCAAGTAGGGAAAAGATTTTTGGTATATTCGAAGACCCATTGGCCTTAGAGTCCTTATTAGTAATTAGATCTATTAGGATGATGAATTCTATCTCTCTCAGATAGTACATCATTCCTCAATCATACGATCATCTTAATAAGTTCATCTCGTGGATCTATGGTGTCCCAACAAACATATTTAATCAAATCACAATCCAAAATAATAATAAACACCACAATAATCCTTCGCTCCACTGGGAAGGTTCTCTCCACTTTGATAAATAATCATCATCTACAAGTATCGATAGGGATTTGGAGTTCATATAAATTCGAGACTATCCTTCTTTTCCATTACTTGCATAGAAATTTTCACAAAATATATAACTCAGCCCCATCTAATACTCCTTAGGATTGTTACATGCAGGTCCCTTTCAAAAATCAAAATCAAAATCACCTTTCAAAAGCACATACTTAAAAATGAACATCTTCATTCAATATTCCCAAATTTATTGAATGAAGGTTTCATTTCCAAATAAAATCTTTTCATAAAAAATTAAAACCCTCAATATATCTCACATATGTTAAAGTTTGAGTTTCTTCCTTTACAAAAGCACATATTTGAAAAGGAGAATCCTCATTCAATATACCCAAATTTATTGAATGAAGACTTCATTTTTAAATAAAATCTTATCATAAAAATTGAAACTCCACCTAATATATTCCATATGTATTAGAGTTGGAGTTTCTTTCTTTTCAACAAGTACAAAATTGAAAATAAGCCTCTTCATTCAACAGATCCAAATTTGTTGAATGAAGATTTCATTTCCAAATAAAATCATACCATTTGAAATTCCACTCAACACATTTCACATGTGTTGAATTGAAATTTCTTCTTTTCAAAAAGCAATAATCTCACACAAAAATTTCATCTTTGAAAAATAAAATATAATTGATTTCCATTTTTCATACCCAAATTTATTAAAAGGAAATCTCCTATACAACCATCATGAAAAATCAAAATACAATAGAAATCCATTTTGACATACCCAAATTTATAAAATTAGAGTTTCATTTTTCAAAAAAGAAAATTGAAAATAAATTGGATTCTATTTAACGCACCATATTTGTTAAATAAAAACCCCCCTTGTCAAAAACAATACAAATAAAAAATCAAACACATTTTGGTTTTATTTAGCATACAAAAACTAAGTAAAGATCTTATTTTTCAAATCCAAAAAAAAAACAAACACATTTGGATTTTATTTAGCATACACAAATTTTCTAAGTAAAGATCCCATTTCAAAATCAAAATAAAATTCAAACACATTTGACCTTTATTTAACATACACAAATTTGCTAAGTAAAGATCTCATTTTCAAAATAAAATAAAATCAAACACATTTGGGCTTTACTTAGCATACACAAATTTGCTAAGTAAAGATCCATTTTGAAAATCAAAATAAAAATCAAACACATTTTGGGTTTTACTTAGCATAAAAAATTTGCTAAGTAAAGATCCCATTTTCAAAATCAAAACAAAATCAAAAAATTTGGGCTTTACTTACACAAATTTGCTAAGTAAAGATCCATTTTCAAAATCAAAACAAAAGAAAACACATTTTGGGTTTTACTTAGCATACACAAATTACTAAGTAAAGATCCCATTTTCAAAATCAAAACAAAAATAAAACACATTTTGGATTTTATTTAGCATACACAAATTTGCTAAGTAAAGGCTCAATTTTTCAAAATCAAAAATTAAAACACATTTGAGCTTTATTTAGTATACAAATTTCCTAAGTAAAATCTCCATTTTCAAAAATCAAAATTAAACACATTTGGGTTTTATTTAGCATACACACTAAGTAAAGATCCTTTCTAAATTCACACATTATATACATTATGGGAAAAATAAGCAAAATGAAAAAAAAATTACTTTCAAATATCTCATTCAGCATACCCAAATTTGCTAAATGAGTAATCCAAAATAAAATCAATTGACTATTTATTTAACATACTAAAATTTGTTAAATAAAGGTCCCCAAATATAAAATCAAATTCAAATATGAACCAACAAAGCATCAAAAGTCCCTTTAAAGTATTTGAACCCATTTTCAACATACACAAAATTTGTTGAAGGTGGATTCTAAACTCAAATGAATTCAAAATCTCTTCTCAATTCAATCAAAATCTCTATCAAATTCAATGAGCCCCACTTAACATATTCAAATTATTGAGGGTGGGCTCAGACTCTAAATCAAATTTTAAAAATCAGCAGAATACTATAGTAGAAAATATGATTTGAGTTTGTTCAATAATTGCATAGTTCTAGTTCAGTCTTAGTCAGCTTTCTCAGTTCAGTACAGTGTAAATGTATTCCCAGAAGTATGTGTTCACCTTCTCCTTTGGGATGAATTTGGCCTTAGATCGAGCCGGCCTCCCTCAAACTAACTTTGCTCATATGATACACTTTGGTTGAGGATTTGAGGGGCCAGGATTACTTGTGAGGGGCAACCCTTAACACTCTCGGTGAAGAATGGCAAAAGCTAGTCATCCATATATTGCCCTCAAATTTTGAATTTTCCTTAGTGAAGAGGAAGGTGGTAGAGGTTCTGCTAGCTCCTATCCCAGTCAATTGCTTTCAGGGCTAGTACCCACTCACTAGCTTCCTCTAAGGGGAAGGCTGCCCTGGCTTCAGGGATAGTCTTGCCTACCTTTGAGGTAGGGTCTAGCTCTTGTACTGCTCCACCTAGCAGAACTTAGCGATGCAATAGGAGCCTCAAGATCAAGTGGCACCTGTGTGCATTGCCAAGGGTATCTCACACTTGAGGAGGGTTTACCTAGGGTAGTTTCTTCTTTGGTCACTCAGAACAAGTTCTATCCTCATTTCAATTTTGAAGAGGAAGATGTCGGGAGGATCACATTATCACCTCCACCTCATTCATTTTGAGACACCTATGGAGATAGTCATATGCATACCTTAGGATTTTATGAGCTTTGTGCGGGGAAGTCGATGCGCAGTTTAATTTATGGTCCATCATTCCTCGGTATAGGCAGTCAGAGAAGAGGGTCGAGAGGCTCAGTATCGGTTCATATTACTAGTAGAGAAAGGGTGAAGGTATGCGGGTAGTCATAGCCCGTAGATTTCCTTGATTGGCTTGTCACGCTGATGTTCTTGACGACCACCATCATGGGAGGAGAGCTCCATAGAGGCGTTGGTGTTGTCTCCACTCCACTCCACTCTATCCACTATCAGTTCAAATTCCATCTTCTCGTTCCATCCAAAGCCATGAGTGTGACATAAGAAAGCCTGCGGTGATTTGGCTGACTGGGATCCCACTCCATCTATGTCTCATTAGGTGGTGAGCTCTCCCGACCTCCTACTTGATTCTGGTGAAGAGGAGTGGAAACCTCATAGATTCATAATCATGCCATCACCACCATCTCAGCAGATCATGGATATAGTAGTGGCAGAGGGATAAGTTGACAACTCTATTATCCCCATGCAAAGATCCTCTGGCTCCACTCCACCCATGATGATAACCATGAGCATGTATCCTCCAATGAGTAGCCCTCAAAGTTAGCAGTCTAATAGCGGGAGGTCGGTGTATCTCATGAGCATGATCCCACCACAAGTTAGCCCGAGCATTTGTGCACACAATTAAAGCGCACCTTAGATGATATTTTAGCACATTATCTTAAAGAAGGAAATCTTAGGGTATGATTAGTCTAACCTCAAAGAGTATAAGGTTAGCTTTGACCCCAATGAAGATGATTTGTTGGAAGACACAGCAGAGGTGCATATGGTTGATACTAGAGGTTCTCTCCTTCAGGATCATCCTAGTTTTTGATGGTTTGTTGAGGTTGATACAACCTATTTAACCAACACTTTCTTTCAACTCAAATAAAAGATGAGTAGATTGATAAGATGGGGAAGATACTTGAAGATTTTCTAGCGGTTTTTCGCACTTGAATCAAGCCCCAGCAGTACAACCTACCATTGTAGAGACTTGTCAGCCTGAGTTATTACATGTCTTGGATCAATCCAAGAGCTCACCTCCGGTAGAGTATGGAAGTACTAGCTTGTATAATAAGGTAGTAGATAGTACCTCCATACAAGAAAAGAACATCAAACTCATGGTAGAATAATAAATGAAAGAAGCGGCAAACGAGGTGGTTCATCGGTTCCAAAGGGTAGACCTACCTAGGAATTGATACTATCCAATATCTTAAGGGTTTTGTGCCTCCTTCTTTCAAATCCTAGCTGAACCCTCACCTATTGCATTTGGGGACATTTTTGCAGCGCTAGTGGCATGATGCATATTATTTTGTCACTTTGTCAGTTTTAGGCATAGCTTTTTAATTGGTACGTTGAACTCCCTAATGATTCAATGAAGACTTTTGCTAAGTTGGAGCAACTCTTTGTTAAGAGGTTTGTTGGAGCTCAGAAAAGAGTAATTGTGAGTGACCTCGTTGTAACACAACAATACCCCGGTGAGTCTCTTGTTGATTATATTCTTAGATGGCACAACTTAAGCATGAAATATAGAACTATCTCAACATGTTATTGAAATTCTATTAAAGAATATTCATGGTCTTCATGCTTAAAGGTTTCACCATTAAGATATTTGAGAAGCTAATCAACAAGGCGGCTAATCTACAAGGGAGAAATAGTTGCCTTTTCAATATTAGTCATCAAAGTTAAAGCCATAGAAAGCCTATAAAGAAGGGTAATAAAATATTAGATGGAAGTAACATCCGGAGATCATTCTAAGAGACCTCAAACAACCTTCACTTCCACCTACTTTACCATTACCATCGCCATCTTATTGTCTCATCATCAGCCTCCATGACCTTTGATGCCTCCTCCTCACCATACTTTCAGGTGGTACATTCTTGCCCAGGTAGCTATCACTTGTCTACTCTTTTGGATAAATTAAATAAATCTTATTTATTTAAGAGGGAGGTAGTCTAGAAAATCTTTAAGAATCTCTTAAAGAAACTTGATTTTCAACTACCGAGCCTAGGAGGACAGAGGAAGTGGGCAAGAGTAATTTTCCTAACTTTTGCCCCACCATATGCTAGGCCATGTTTTGGATGATTGCTTTATATTTAAGGATAGCAGCATAGCTACAAGTTAGGCTATAGTTATCCCTAAAATATCTAGTAGACAACCATGTAGTTTTGTTAGGGTTGATCTTGGGGATACATGTGATCCTCTTAAAATAAAAGAAAGTTGGATATCTCCTTATCCCAACCTCTAAAAAAGATTATTTCTAAAATAAAAAAACTTTCCCTACAGGTGCCTGAGACAGCTCGATCCTCCAACATCATGGAAGATTTGCAAGTTGTTAAAGACAACTTGGGGAATGTGGGAGCTAAATAGCAGCAGCCCATACTTGCTCGGGATAGCCAATTAGTGCAACCACCAAACAAGTCCAACCTCCATTCCACCATTGGAGCTACTACTTCAGTCGACATTCCTACTTCAGCTAGTTCTTCTTCTAGTAGACATCTTATATTAGCGGATAAGGGCATCAAATCCCTCACCCCACTTACTTTACTAGATTTACTATGTACCTCCTTTTAAATCTAATAAATCAAGGAATAAAGCTAGTTTGAATTACATCTATTCCACTTCTAATGGGTTATTTGATTCTCTTTTAGAAAACTCTTCAAGTCTTAATAATTATAATAACTCTGATCATCCTCTTTCTTATTTAGAGATGGACTTTCCTTCTCTGAATAATACGATGTCACCTCTTGAGATATACTTGGAATCATCTATTTCTGGGGTCCTATAGGAGAAGTTGTAGGTATGCCAAATGAGCAGGTAGAATCTTCCACTAACCTGCCATAAGAAATCACCAAAGTTAACCTCCATAGTGACAAGGTTCTACCTCCTAGGGCAACACCACTAGATAAGAAAAAATAAGTCATTGGTTCTAGCGATCAAGAAGCCCTCCACAGGATGCTCCACCCATGGATATGCTTATGGTGGATCAGCCCAAAGTTGATTACAATATCCTCGCTCACCTAAGAAAGTTTCTATCTAAGCTAAGCATATATGATGCCTTATTATCCAAAGAGATGAGGGAATCATTAATCAACGCCCTCCTTGATCCAAATATGCTTAGTTAACTACTATTGAAGAGGAGGCACATTATTCAAGAGAAGCCTGGAGTCACATTCATGAAGACCTTCTTTTGGATATGAAGCACAACCATACCCCTTTACATTACAAAGTGGACATGGGCGATTCAAACTTTCTAGGGTGTTGGTTGATCTAGGTGCATGAACATTATGACCACGAAAACCCTTGTTGAGGATTGACATCTCTAAGCTCGAGGAGATCAGAGGATGTTGACAGGATTCAATGAATAAGGCAAGAGGGCTTTAGGCTCCATAGTGTTACCTTTGGAAATAGGCAACTAGAAGACTGAAGCCAAGTTCTATATAATTAATTTGAATAAATCATTGACTGCTTTGTTCGGTAGGCCTTGGATACAGTGAAATAAGATGATTCCATCATCTCTTCATCAGTGAATCAAGTTTTGAAGATATGAAATCAAATACTATGTCAAATGAGATGAAAAGCTATTCTCAATTAGAGAGGTTGAGAAATATGAGGCGGCATACTATCTTCCTCAAAATCAAAATATCTATTCTTGTGAACTTGGCCAAAATTTAAATATAAAAGAAAAGAGAAATAAGAAAAGAAAAGAAATAGAAAAAAGCAAAGAAAAAAAGTACAAGTGAGCGAGAAAGGAACAGAAAGAGGTAGAGCCATATTACATTCCACCCATAGTTCATTCCACCATACATACATATGGGTAGATGACTCAACCTCCACCGTAGAGGCGGAGAACAAAGGTAATTCTAGAGGAGGAAGACTGGTTGGCACACAATAGGGCTATGTTCCAGGTTCATGAGTACTCACTACTCACATAGACTTGGAATCCAACTTAGAGACGAGTTTCATGTGATTAGCACACCATCCAACCCCTCTCAGTGGGTCTCATTGGAGGTGACACTAGAGCCAGATAGTGGAGAAAACTAGGCCTCCAAGTAAAGCACAAACATATTCGAATTAGGATTATATAAAACCATTAGGCAGTAGTTGGGAACCTTAGCTCTAACCCCACTTTCTTCTAAAAAGTTTAGAGTTTGGTAGTTAAAGAAGCCTAAATCTTCCATGAATGTCAAGCCAAAGAGATTTCTATTGGGATCATCGTCCTCAAGTCAAGAAGCATATGTAAAACTTGAGGACAATTCATATAAAGATTTAATGGAATTACCTTTTGATTGGTGCTCACCTTGTGTTCACAATCTTGCAAAGAAAGGTTTGATTCCTTACACATGGTATAGGCTCAGGTCAGAGTATTTTGAGAAGCTGTGGAACAACAAATGTAGGGATGCACAATCAAGACCAAGACTAGATTCGATAGTGAGTCCATCCATTCGGCGATGATGAATGCTAAGATGTCACCAATCATTAGAGTCGATATAATCTTCTCAAACAACACTAACTCTTAAGAGGAGGTGTGTTTAGAAACTTCGGATGACTCTGATGATCTTCAAATCAAAGATGCACCTCCAAAATTTAAAAAGAAAATCCATTCAACTATCGGCAAGCTTAAAGAAATCAACTTTAGGATAGAAGAAAATCCACACCCCACATACATAAGTTCTCTGCTGAATGAAGAAGAAACTAATGACTTAGTTAGGCTATTGACTTAGTTTAAGGACTGCTTTGCATGGAGCTATGAAGAGATGCCAAGATTATCTCCTGACATAGCTCTATATAGACCACAATGCTAACCCTATCAAGCAAGCTCCTAGATGCATATAATTCGAAATTGAATAATAGGTCATTTCTGAAATCAAAAAACTGATCGATGCTGGCTTTATCAAGGAAGAAAAATACTTTACATGGTTAGCCTTAATTTATAATTGTTTTATGATCTGTGAAAATCAATTGAGTTGGAATTGATTTAAGATCTGATTTAGATTGGTTCGAAGGAGAGAAGCAAGGATTAGGTTCAAGCTATAGGGTAGGTAAATTTTCCTAAACTCCTAAGGCATAACTCATTCATATTGCTAACTCCTCTAAGTCTCTAGGGTTAGGTTATTTGTTCACCTAATCACTAGAAGTGTCTTAAGACTAAGGAACTCTTAGTGTTTAGAGGAGTCTTATGTCTAAGATGAAGAAGTTGAAAGGTCACTCCAAAAGTGATGTCAACAAAGGGGTGCCCAATAGGTGTGGTGTGACTGACAAGACATACCATATGTATTAGTGTTGACCGAGGTGATCAATAACGTCCAAATGATCACAAACACTAATAGAAATGATCTACTCCTAAACCTGAGGTGTAGCGTTAATCAAGATATTAATGCAATGCAACTCTACTTAGAGGAAAAACATCAGAGAGCGAAGGAGGAATCCACTAGGGATTGAGGATGTGAGCCTTTCACTTAGGGAAAAAGGCTCAGGTTATCCACTAGGGATAAGAGGTTGTGAAATCCACTAAGGGATTAGAATTTAGAATCCACTGGGGATAAAATATGTGAACCTTCTACTAGGGGAGTTAGTTTAAGGTTAGATTAGATTAACTCTAGTAAATAGGTGGAAGATTTTGCATCT